>CATIWC010000722.1:0-360337 GCA_948472305.1 Vicia faba
ATTTTATTTGTGGAGGACCATCTTGCCAAGGAATTAGTGGTTTCAATCGATCTCGTAACGATGAAGAGCCACTGAAGGATGTTAAAAACAAGCAGTTGCTTAATTATATGGATATAACTGATTTCCTGAAGCCGAAATATGTACTAATGGAAAATGTTGTTGACCTTTTGAAATTTTCTAGTGGGTTTTTGGGTCGTTATGCCATAGGGCGTCTTGTGGCCATGAATTATCAAGCTAGAATGGGAATGATGGATGTGGGGGCGTATGGCCTTCCTTAATTCAGGATGCTGTTTTTCTCTGGGGAGCTCTTCCTAATGAAGTTGTTGTTCTTGAAGGTTATTGGTACATCTATTGTATCATTTGTAGAAACTGACTGCTTATTCGTTATCGACTCATGATATGGTGTCAAGATCGGTTGTGCCCACTGAGTTTGAAGTAAGAAATGATATGATAATATGTTTATGCCATTTTCTTAGATGAAGAATGTGTTTTTTTATTGTAATGTAAAGTTTGATCAATGAGGTTTGGATTTTATCATAATGTAGGAAATTACAGTTGCTTATCCCCCTGAAGAAAAACATGAGATGGCTGATGCAATTTTACTTAAAGACGCAATAGAAGATCTTCCTGAAGTATTTTTATTTTTCTCCCAAGTACATTGTTAAATTTGTTTGTCAGAAGAATTTTGATACCATTTCTTTCATGTTTTTTAATCTTATCAAACACATTACAAATTATGAGAACCAGAATGAAAGGAGATATGGCACTAAACGTCATATTGAGTTTCAAAAGTATATCAGATTAAAGAGAAGTGGTGTGTTTCCTACTTATTTTTTAGTTTTAAAGTATAATACCATGCTTGGTCATCTGTTGTTAGAATACCCCCTACGGATCTAAATCAGGCGTGTCCAAAGGATGCGTACCCATTACCTAACATAGATATGTTGGTCGACAATTCGTCCAACTTTAAATTATTGTCATTCATGGATGCATACTCGGGGTACAATCAAATCCCCGTGGCTATAGACGACAAAAAATACACGGCCTTCATGACCGATTCGAGTAATTACTACTATAATGTAATGCCATTCGGTTTGAAAAACGCCGGAGCCACATATCAGCGAATGATGAATAAAGTATTCCGAGCAGAAATCAGAGATTCCACGCGACCGTCTTCAGCCGAGCGCTCCTCTTTGTCTTCTTTCTTCTGCATTTTGAGGTCCTCTTGGAGAAGCACGTGTCGATGTCGATGGTGTCGACCCGAGGGAGTGGCTTGGGCTCTTCTGAGCTGCTAGGTCGTCCAGTTTGGAATGGGGGCTCAATTGCGCTCATTCCTTTGGCAGCTATCTCGAAGCATCTCCAGGAGGCTTCGATATCTCCCTGGATGGTCACCACGTTTCCGGAGGGAGTGTGGTACTTCATCTTCAGGTGTATCGAGGATGGTACCACGATTAGCTCGGCCAACGCTGGTCGTCCGAGGATGCACTGGTAGATGGAGGGGCAGTCGATCACCATTTGTTTATAATATTTTTTATATGATAAAAGATATGATAAAAAAATAGTATTAATAGTTTTTTCATATGATAAAAAAAATAGTATTAACAGTTAGGATAAAAGATATGATATATTTATTTTAGTAATATATGATATATTTATTTATAGTAAAATGTGGTAAAAGATATGACATTAATTTGAATTAAGGATGATAGGAGGTCAATTCTTTTCGCACGGAACACAGCTTCGCAAAGCATGGATTCAATCCTAATGTCGAACACCGGGACGGAGAACCTGCTTCCCCCTTTACGGAAGATGATGACGTCCAGATCGTCAGGGGCAAATCCCACTTTGAAGTAGGACAACAGTCGGACCCCCGGTGGAATATCAACCTATCTCGGTACCTCCGGGGGCTGACCCGACAACAGTGGCGCTGTTCGCCGCCATGAACCATAAAAATATATATTATAAATACAATATATATATATATATATATATATATATATATATATATATATATATATATATATATATATATATATATATATATATATATATATATATATATATATATATATATATATATATATATATATATATATATATATATATATATATATATATATATATATATTAAAAAACCATAGAACACATTGGTTTATTTTTTTATTATGTAATATTCTTTTTTCGCACTTGATGGTTTTCGCTATTTTTATTATATAATATTTATTTTTCCTCCAATGACAATTAACCTTTGCATTATAGATGGCAAAGGCTGTTTGGCTTGCAATCCCAATGACTTGTGTACGATTCTAGTCTAGGGCATTAATTTTTTGACCAAACTAAATTGAACATGAGTTTGATGCATGGTAAGAATGAGTCGATGCGTGATTGAACATGAGTCGATGCATGGTACGAATGCATCGATGCATTAATTTTTTGACCAAACTAAATTAAACATGAGTTTGATGCATGGTAAGAATGAGTCGATGCATGATTGAACATGAGTCGATGCATGGTACGAATAGATCGATGCAAGCACATTAATTCATTCAATTAAAAGTAATGTAAAAAACATATAAAACAATAAATTTGAAAGACAACAAATCCTACGGAAAATATATAGCCATGCTTCTCAATTAACTTCTCAGCAAAGTTTCCTCTCTTCAATCAATCATCCGTTTCCATGTTTCTCTCCTTTCCATCATTCTATCTACCCAATCCTAAGTCTGTTGTTTCCCTCTGTCCCTCCTTTCTATCATGCTATATATATTCATGAAAATCTCAGATATTCAGCAAATCCTACGAAAAATATATAGCCATGCTTCTCAATTAACTGCTCAGCAAAGTTTTCTCTCTTCAATCAATCAGCTGTTTCCATGTTTCTCTCCTTTCCATCATTCTATCTACCCAATCCCAAGTCTGCTATTTCCTCTGTCCCTCCTTTCCATCATGCTATATATATTCATGAAAATCTCAAAAATTCATTTCTTAGTTGCAAGAGAAAGAAGAGAAAGCTATCAAGAGAAAGGTATGAAGATTTTAGTTTTTGATTCATTGATTTGTTTCTGTTTTTTTATTATTCATTGATTTGTTTATGTTTTTTTATTAGTTTTTTTTTATTCATAGAAATCTATCAAGAGAAAGGAATGGATTTTATGGCATTCTCGGTATTCATGGTATGTTCTTTTATTTGATACTATGTAGGAAATTTATTTGACAATGGATACATTCTTGTGCCCAAACTCGAGCTTGTGATAGATAGATGCAGAAACCTAATAAACTAACTTTCTCACTAATGGTCATGATTTAGTTGAATAAATCCATATATAGAAAATGTGGGAATTAAAACTAAAGAGCTCATATTATAAGGATATAGGCTTGGCAGAGAAGAACTTATCATCTGTCAGAAGCTGCAAAGTATACTTGTGTTGATAGAAGTGTATTTGTTTCGGAGAATAGGTGTATAGTTCAGGTTGCTACGCTGCAATTTCTTTTAGCCGTAACCTTGTGCCAATAAGAAAATTTAACTGCTTGGTGGTGTTGTGTATGCTATTTTTAAATCAGTTTATGGGGAGAATTTGTTTTGTTGGATTTGGATGAACATGGAAGTTTATCAGTTTGTGATGTGGTCGTGTGTTTGAAAAAATTGAGTTAATCGTGATTTTTAGTTTGTACAAAAAGGTTGAAAAGTTGTTTTTAAAGGTTGGCGTTAGTTTGTTTGTTGAAGAATGTTTCTACTGTAATAAGAAAGCATAGTAAAGAAAAGGGTAATGTGAATGGCTAAAATTCATGTACATAATGTGTGGTTTTAGTGTGAACGTGAATGACTCTTTTGGGTAGTGTGAATTATAGTGTGAAGTTGTGAAATTGATAGTGAATGTGGTTAGAGAAAAAAATGGTCCTTTTATGTGAAAAAACAGTGGTGACTAACAGAAATAGTGTGAATGGATCTTGTGTGTATAACAAGAAAATAATGGTTCAGATTTGCAGGAATTGTCAACTTAGCTTGCAATCTCAATGGCCCGGGTTTGATTCTAGCCTAGGCCATTAATTTTTTGACTCTTTTCTTCCCTAATACTTCACTCTTTTTTGCTAGACGGTGTGGCAAGTGATCGAGAGGGGGGTGAATAGATGCTCACCAACTGTATTTGTGACACATCTTTAAATATGAACTGTCAAACTTGCTTATATATGAAAACAAAAACATGTTAGAAGAAAAACCGTTCTACGAGTCAATGCATACTTCATATGAGTCGACGCATGTCCGTTACAAACCATAAATGAGTCGATAATCATATGTGCTTATGAAACCCAAAAAGTTATATATTTTATAAGTTAGAAATTTATAGGGGTTATATATTCTAGTTGAATTTCAGTTGACAATATTACACTAGGCTGGCATTCTTTACTGTTATTGTAATTTGTTATATATGATTACTGTGATACGGTGGGAGAACTGACTTGAGGTTTTGCGTTTGTATTCGCACTTGTTCGGTTTAGCAAGAGTCGCCACCGACTTTTTATTTTATCCTAAAGGAAAGGTTAAAAAAGCACAGGAAAAACCTTTTGAGATGTTTCGTGGGTTCGGGGGGTAGGTTATGAAAAGGGAAGGTATTAGCACCCTTTTCATCCATGGTTATCCATGGGCTCTTAGTTACTTGTTTTAGATCACTTGCTTTGATTTTCAATTGCTTGAAATGGTGTGTGTGTGTGTGTGTGTGTGTGTTTGAAAATGTTTTGAAAAAGAGGCCTTGTCTAGGCAACCGTTGTAACAATTCTTTACTCGAATGTTTTACAAAGGTGTGTATCTTTTCGAAAAGATGTTTCAAATGTTTTGAAAGTTTGTTTTTGAAAGTTGTGTTTGTGGAGTGTGGTTTTGAAAAAGTAGGCAAGTGTGTTTTGCAAGTTTGATCAAGTAACTAAGAGTTGTCTACCCCTAAATTTACTCAAAGGTTTTTCTCATGTTTTAACCCTTTTAACAGTATTGTTCCACCATTGTATTTGGTGGACAATCTTGTGTTAGGATGTTAACGGGACAGGCGCGGATCATCGTATGGACCATGAATGCAATGGTGCCAAGTGTCTTTGGAAATTTTGCTTGAAGGGACTATGATCATTTTGATTAGGCAACTTTCGAAAGCGTCATCGAGGGACTATGATCATTTGATTTGTTTTGTTTTGCCAAAGAAACTCAACGTGCAAGCATGGCCCATTTTGGAAGGCAACAAGCGGGATTACCCTAGGGGTGCAAGTGTGAATGGTGTATTGATTTCATGCATTTGTCTTTGTATTAGGTTATCTAGCGTTTGATTTTATTTACATGCAAACCCTAGGTCTAACCATGGTATATTTGAAAGCGATAAATTGCGGGAATTTAAAGTCTACGCTATTACAAATAAGTATCCGGGAGTGGGGGTACAAATATTTACAAATGGGGATGAGACTTTAATAGGAGAGTAGTGTCCAAATAAATTTACAACCAAATCGAATTGCGATCTCAAATGTAATATGTATCAATGTATAGGAATAAAGCAATGTAAATGTGTCAATGTATTTGTGTAAGTGTATGTGAATATTTACAGGTGAGAAAGATGTTTAACTTAATGTACTATTAAATATTTTATTTATTATGTATTTTTGTATTTTTGTTAAATATGTATAAGTAAAAGATTTCAATAAAAGAAAAGAAAATGTATTAAGAATTGTGTTGTACCCTAAAATTTGCCCCAAAATTTGCCCTCCCATATTCTTCAAAGTTTTGACAAGCATCATCTAAATTTGCTCAAGTCTACTCAAGGGTTGCACAGTTCAAACACCCTCCTAAGCCAGTCAAATTAGGGTTTTGGTTCTTGCAAGGAAGTTGAGGTTTTCAAGGGCTCAATCAAGTCCCATATGCTCATATACATTGTCAAGCACCTACATGTCAAGTTTCAAGGCTCACAAGGTCAAGTTGCACAGTCAAAAACCCTAATTGCTTCACAATCAACTGTAGGGGCAAAATGGTCATTTGGCAGTCAAAAGTCAAAATTTTTGGTCAAACATCTTATTTTGAAGCCCCAATCATCATTTGATCAAGTCGTGATCATGATTCCACAAGAATGGCTCAAAAATCATCAAGATGCAAAAGTTTCCATTTTGGGACAGTTGAAAAGTCAACTGTAACTTGACCAAGGCATAACTTTTTCATGGTTCATCAGAAAAATCCCATCCAATGCTCATTTTGAAGGGGATGACATTTCCTACAACTCATCTTCACATTCCAAGTCCATGAAATGCTCTCACAAAAAGTTATCAATTTCAACATTATAGGTCATTTTCAAAAGTCAACAAAAATGCACTTTAAGTCAAAGACCATAACTTGAGATTGGTAAATCAAAATGACATGGGACCAAAGTCATTGGTTAAAGGACTTCAAGACCTTTCCTAAATGTCCAAGAACATGTTCATATGATCAAAATTGAGCAAGATATGCATTGGAGAAGTTGGGAAATTTTTGTGAAATGGCAAAAGTCAACTATCCTTGAAACTTCAATTTTTGACAAAAGGGCCCACTTTCTTCCACTTGATTCAGCCTTGTCATGCCACCCACGTGTCCCATGATTCATTTCAAGATTAAACATTAATTTTTCTATTTTTATTTAATTTTATTTGATTTAATTCATTTTAAATCCATAAAATTCAAATAAAATCAAAAAAATTAATTAAATAACATCTTTTGATTTGAATGACTTTTATGTGTCATGAACAACCTACCCATTTCGTGCTAGGGCCATTTTAAGCATGAAAATTCAAATTTGAACAAAATTGGAAAATGCTTTAATGGTGGTTATGAAGAAATCCAAAAACATCATTGCAATGGATCATTGGCTCTTAATGTGACTTATTCTCATTCATACATACATATGCAAGTGTTCCATACCTCAAGCACGACCTAGAGCTCATTGAAACGGCCAAACCAAATTCCAAAAACTTGAAGAAAAGTTGAAAACTGAAATCAACCTTCCAGCACAATTCAAACACTTTTCTTGATTCCAACACCTTGCTGGACCTTCCAGGAACCTATTGCGATCAAGAACGAGCTCTAACACTCAAAGAATCATTCACTTCAGTCACACGGTTTGTCTAACTTTGTCAAATTCGAAACTCATAATTCTTGCACATTTAACATGATATAATTGTTGTTTTGTATTGCTAACGCTCTTCTGAAGCTAATGGTATAAGGCAATTGCATTTTGGAGCCCTGAATCACAAACCACCATGGATGATTTTTAGGTTTTCAAAGCTTTCAAATTGGGGGTTTCTCATATAGGAAAAATTAGGCTTGGAAAGACCCATGGTTGAAATCAGGAGATCAGTACAAACACATCCCAACCCTCGCGCCCTTTTTATATAACGTGTACATCTAATCGCTATTTTTGCATTTTGTATTTTGTGGGGGTTTAAAACCCCCGCTATTTGATTTTATGTTGCAGAGAAAATGAAGAAGATGAAGGACGTGGAAGCAGGTGGTTGGGTCATTCAAATATGACGCGCACTTTTTCATGTTTCCAGCATATACTTTTGTTTTACATAATATATTTAATTGTCACTATATTAACAAGCGCGCATAATTGGTTCAGTGGTACAGGTGTTGGCAAATGATCATTGGGACCTGGGTTCGATTCCCAGGTCCCCCCAAAATTCTATGTTATTTTTTATATTGTGTTCCTATGCAGCTTCACAACAATATTCCACCATGGACTCCAGCGCTCAGCTTGCCAAGTGTCTCAAAAGACAGATCCAAAGGCCAGGGATGGCTCCACACCATGTTCCAAGTCAATGAGCGTGCACATGATTCCAGGAGTCAACGTGACTTTGTGCTTAATGGGCTTCAATTTGCTAACAAAACCCTCAATTCTGGCCCAACACCCCTATGGTTCTATTTTATTTTCTTTTGTTTTCTTTTTCCTTTTTTTATTTTCTTTTAACCAATTATTATTATTAACTATTATTATTATTTAATTACCTTATAAACTAATATTTTTTATAAAAATTCAGAAAAAAACAAAAAAAGAACATTTTATTATTTATTAACTTATTTTGTAAATAAATGTAAGTTAAATCAAATTAGTTTAATTAGTTAACTTTAATACCTTTTTACGATAAATAAAATAATTTAGACTTAGGCTTTTCTTTTGATATTTTTAATTCCTTTTTTTTATTTTATTTCATTAAAACATAAAAACACAAAAAAATATTTTCTTAATTAATTAATTAATTAGTTATTAATTTTAATTTCATTAATTACAAAGGACAAAATTCAATTCTTTTCTTAAAAGGGTCAAAACCCTTAGGACGTTCCCGATTAAATTTCTACTCGCGCGTATTTATTTATTTTGATTATTTATGTAACTGTTTCCAGATATGTAATAGTTAATTAGGTTTTTTACCGCTTTATTTACTTTTCTCGCAATTTATTTTCAAAATGGGTTTTTGTTTTTGGCGATTGTTGTACCCCAAAATTTGCCCTCCCATATTCTTCAAAGTTTTGGCAAACATCATCTCAAGTCTACTCAAGGGCTACACAGTGCAAACACCCTCATAACACAGTCAAAATTAGGGTTTTGGTTCCTGCAGGGAAGGTGAGGTTTTCAAGGGCTCAATCAAGTCCCATATGCTCATATACATTGTCAAGCACCTACATGTCAAGTTTCAAGGCTCACAAGGTCAAGTTGCACAGTCAAAAACCCTAATTGCTTCACAATCAACTGTAGGGGTAAAATGGTCATTTGGCAGTCAAAAGTCAAAATTTTTGGTCAACATCTTATTTTGAAGCCACAACCATCATTTGGTCAAATCTTGACCATGATTTCACAAGAATGGCTTAAAAATCATCAAGGTGTCAAAAGTTTCTATTTTTGGACAGTTGAAAAGTCAATTGTAACTTGACTAAGGCATAACTTTTTCATGGTTCATCAGAAAAATCCCATCCAATGCTCATTTTGAAGGGGAGGACATTTCCTACAACTCATCTTCACATTCCAAGTCCAAGAAATGCTCTCACAAAAAGTTACCAATTTCAACATTATAGGTCATTTTCAAAAGTCAACAAAAATGCACTTTAAGTCAAAGACCATAACTTTATATTGGTAAATCAAAATGACATGGGACCAAAGGCATTGGTTAGAGGACTTCAATACCTTTCCAAAATGTCCAAGAACATGTTCATATGATCAAAATTGAGCAAGATATGCATTGGAGAAGTTGGGAAATTTTTGTGAAATGGCCAAAGTCAACTATCCTTGAAACTTCATTTTTTTTGACAAAAAGGGCCCACTTTTTCCACTTGATTCAGCTTTGCCATGCCTCCCACGTGTCCCATGATTTATTTCAAGATTAAAAATTAATTTTTCTATTTTTATTTAATTTTATTTGATTTAATTCATTTTAAATCTTTAAAATTCAAATAAAAATCAAGAAAATTAATTGAGGGATATCTTTTGGTTTGAATAACTTTGATACACCATGAAACACATACCAAATTCGTGCAAGGCCTATTATGAGCATGAAATTCAAATTTTGAGCAAAAATGGCAAGTTGTTCAATGGTGGTTATGGAGAAAATTAAAACTTCATTGCATTGGTTTAAGGCTCATGATTTGGATTGATTCTCATTTAGAACCATATATGCAAGCCTCCCACGCATCATTCAAGACCTAGAAAACTCGGGCAGCATAACCATATTGCAAAAATTCAAGAAATATTGTGAAACTGAATTCTTATTTGCAGTGCATTTCAAAGCCTAAAAAGGATTCAAACACCTTGCCTGAGTCTCCAGGAATCCATTGGCATCAAGAACCAGTCCAAATACGCAAAGAATCAAAGACAACAAGTCACACGGTTTGCATATATTTCCAAATCTACATATCATATTCCATGCGTTTTTAATCCATTTTCTTGATTGATTTGTGTTGCTGACATCTTCCTGAAGCTTTTGGTATGGATTAATTGCATTGAAACTGGCAGAATCACAATTCACCATGAATGGATTTTAGGGTTTAGAAGCTTGAAAATTAGGGCTTTCTTATTGAGGAAAAATCAGGCCTTGAGACACATACAGTTAAACTCAGAAGCTCCATACGAGTTGAATGGGACCCTCGCGCTTAATTTATGTGATGCCTGTTGCTAATCGCTATTTTTGACATTGGTATTTTGTGGGGGTTTAAAACCCCCGTTATTTGCCTGTGTTTTTGTTTCAGGAATGAAGAAGATGACTACGTGGAATGATGGGAATGGGCCATTCAAACATGGCGCGCCTTTTTGTGTTTTTTCCAGAATATGCCTTTGTTTTGAATATAATATTTAGTTCCCATTATTCTAACACACGCGCATGAGTGGTTCAGTGGCTGGAGACGTGGCTAGGCATCACTGGGACCTGGGTTCGATTCCCAGGTCCCCCCATAATTCCATATTGTTTTTTCTAACGCTTTCCTGTGCAGCATTCCAAAGAAGGCACATCATAAACCTCATCCAAGAGTCAGCCAAGTGTCCATCAGTGACCATGTGCCTGGTCAACAGCGCTCCACTCAATTCCCAGAGTCAACAGGCTTTGTGCAAAATGGGCCTCACAAATTCCATACACACCCTCATTCCTGGCCCAATACCCCCCATGGTTCTTGCATTTTTTTTTATTATTTACTAATTATACTTATTAACTGTTATTATTTAATTAACTCATAACTAATTTTTTACAATAAAATTCAATAAAACCAAAAAAAAATACTTTATTAATTTAAGTAATTATTTTGTACATAAATACTAATAAATTGATTTAGGTTTAATTAGGCAACTTTAATTAATTTTTCTTAATAACTAAAATAATTTAGAATTAGGTTAACTTAGAATTTTAATTCTTTTATTATTTCATAAAAACATAAAAAAAACACAAAAAATATTTTCTTTTAATAAATTAATTAATTAGTTTAATTATTAGTTATTAATTTCATTTAATCACAAAAAAGACAAAAAATTCAATTTCTTTTCTTAAAAGGGTCAAAACCCTTAAGGCATTCCCGAGTAATTTTTTATTCGCGCGCATTTACTTTATTTTGATTATTATGTAATTGCTTTCGAGAATGTAATAGTAATTAGGTTTATCGCTTTATTTAATTTCTCGTACTTATTTACCAAAACTGGTCTTTGTATTTTTGGCGATGTATAGACCCGCGCCTTGTAATAGCGTAGAATTTATATTTCCGCAATTTACTTTCCGCACCCCCTAATTGTTAAATGCATGAAAGAATGTATGTAAATAAAACTAATCCGTAGCTCACAAATAACATGTACAAAAACATTAACTGAAAAACAACACACAAAGCACATGCCACTCCTAGGGTACGCTTCACTCGTTGCCTCGAAACGTGGTCATCAAGTATAGGGTGTCTTAGAGGTCGCCCTTCTGTCCAAAAGATCCAGTTGCCTCGAAACAGTTGCCTCAGATAAAAGGATCTAGGACATTAGGGTTACTTCTAAGGTGTCATACTATTGCTTAGGTGACCACACTGTCCCTATAATCGAATTGACCCGAACACCTCCAACGACGGTGCTACCTACCTCTCAATGGTGGGATAGCACTATCTAAAGGACTCTTACACAACTTAATTCCTTAAAGTAGGTAGATTCTCTTAAGTACTTGCTCTTTTCAAACAAACAAAAATAACTTTTCGCACCCACACTTTCTAAAAGTTTTCAAACAAATTTTTCACACACTCTTGAGGACAGATACAAGAGTTACTTAGAAATTTTTTCAAACGAAACTTTTTCAAAACCCACACACACTTGAAAAGCAAACAAATTTTGAAAACATAAGAGCAAGTACCTAAGAGCCCGTGGATAACCACGGATAGAAAGGGTGTTAATACCTTCCCTTTCTATAAATCTACCTCCCGAACCGAGAAACATTCTCATAAGGAATTTTGCTGTGCTTTTGTCCTTTCCATGTTGGAGAACATAAAAGACGGTGGCGACTCTTGCTTACCGCGACATTTCGCGAAACCAGCTAAAAAACAGTCAGTTCTATTTCCACCGGTCACAGAACTGGCGACTCTGCTGGGGAAGACTTAAAAGTGAGGTGTACCTTAGGACTAAGATCACTTGTGTTTTCAATTGCCTGATTTGTTTGCTTTAATATTGTTGGGCCTGTCTTGGGAGTTTCATAGATCCTAACCCGGATCTGGGGGATACCTTATTAGAAAGTAGCAACAAACTGTGAGGGAACTGTGTGGGGTATACCGACATGGTTGAAGTAGTTTGCTACGTTGATGTGGCACTTTGGTGAGTACCGGTAACCCTTGAGTCAAGTCAAGGAGAGTACGGGGCCGCCACGTGGTGTCGTGAAGCATCAACTGACCTTAGGAACCTTAATTGAACCATCCTGGCCTCTTTAGGGGTAGTGAGATAACTGACTTTGGTGCAGTCCGAAGTTGGTTGATACTCGATACTACACTCATTGAGGGTTGTTTTCTTGGAATATTTTGATCGCCAGTTCAGTGGCTAAATCAAAACAATGAACATAGAAAACAACCCAATGATATTGAGATCCTTAGAACCCGGTTACTTTTGATAGGACAGGTTTTTGAGCCCACCAACTTCAAGAGGGTAGTACCCCAAACTTCATGCTGGCCTAAACCCTAAGGGCTATGGTGTGACTTGTGTGCCTTATCATGTTTGCTTTTTGTGAATACTTGTGGTGTGTTTTATCATAGCATCATAACATCATACAACATCATATGCATTGACTAACCACTTCAGGGGTTCGAATCTTCATCTTTGTTCTTGTTTTGTAGGACATGGAAACTATCCGCAGAAAGACAATTCAGGTCAACCTTGTAAGGGTCCCTCCTCAGCTTAAGGAGCTTACATCCAGGATTCCCGAGAACTCTTCATTCAGTGAAAGGCATGGTAGACTCATCAGCTTGGTCAATACCAACATTGAAGAAGATATGGTGAAAGTGTTGTTCCAGTTCTTTGACCCTCTGCACCACTGCTTTACTTTCCCGGATTATCAGTTGGTGCCTACTTTGGAAGAGTTTTCCCAGCTTCTGAAGATTCCTATCCTTAGTCAACTACCCTACAACGGTACAGAAAAGGAACCAAAACTTGAAGAGGTTGCTAAAGCATTATGCCTACAACCATCTGACATCAAGGGACATTGGGAAGTTAGAAGTGGTATCAAAGGGTTCTTGGCCAAGTTCCTGTTTGAGAAAGCACAAGAATGTTGGAACTCCCTTGACCTACAAGCTTTTGAAGAAGTTGTAGCACTCCTCGTCTATGGGTTGGTGTTGTTCCCTAATCCAGATCAACTTATAGATATCAATGCTGTCAAGGTCTTCATGTCTAGGAATCCCATACCTACATTGCTTGGGGACATCCTTCACTCATGTTACACTCGAACCATGAGAAAAAGAGGTGTTATCATGTGCTGCACTCCTCTCCTGGCAAGGTGATTTATTTCGCACCTTCCGCAATCAGTTTTGAAGAACGAGCAGGGTTTGAGATGGTCACAACGATTGATGACTCTTACACATGCTGATATACATTGGTGTTCTCGCTCCAGAGAGAATGTCACTATCATCGATCGTTGCAGGGAGTTTCCTAATGTTCCTTTACTTGGAATCAGAGGAGGTATTACTTACAACCCATGTCTGGATTTGAGGCAGTTTGGATATGCTCAGAGGGATGGCCCTTATGATATGTTGATTCCTGACATAGTTTTTGACTTCAACAACGATGCACAAGGACTTCGCCAGAGATTTATCAGAGCTTGGAGGATGCCCAACAGGGTAGATAGCAAGACACTTGGGCACAAGAACTCCATCCCCCTGGAACCTTATCTCAAGTGGGTACGAGCCCGCTCCCAGAAGCTGATGATGCCATATCCTCATATTCTCCCTATGATCAAAGAACCAGTTTTGGAAGGAGAGGTGCCCTACAACATTCAACATCCTGACATGCCTACATCCTGGGAAGAAATGCAGAAAAGCTGGATCCAACTCAAGGAAGAACGGAATTATCTTGAAACCAGTCTACATGCCAGTGAGAAGAAGGTCTTGGAGCTCACCCGCCTACTGCACGAGGAAAGGACCCTCAACACTTACATTGCTCCAAAGAGGATGCGCAGTGTCTTTTGGGATTAATTATTTTGTAATGTTTTGCCCATGAGGCCCTGATGTACTGAACAAATTATTTCCTAATAAAAAGTGTGTTCTTTTTTGGCTACAATGAATTTGAACTTTCGAACCCTTGAATGCATTGCATAAATAGAATATCATGCATCATATGCATCACAAGTACCCTTTTCCTACATGTTGCTTAATCTTCTTTGCTGTTTATTTCAGCACTCAGTCATCATGAATCCTGAACTCACTACTGAACAAGCTATCAAGGCCCTCCAGGCCCAGAACACTCAGTTCCAAGAGATGGTCATGAACTTGGCCCAAGGACAACAAGAGCTGAAGGCTTTACTCTTGAAGAAGAAGAAGAAGAAGAGGACTGTGCTATTCAACACTGGGCGCAGACTCGGGAATACACTGCAGAATGAAGCTGAGAGGACTACTCTATCTGTGGGGGAAGGCAGTCACCAAGGGAGAGAGGTTCCTAGTCCTGTGGTCTATGACACTGAGACAGACTTCAATGATGAACAGTACCCTCCTGCTGAGGACAGGTACAAATAGATGGAGGACAGGTTAAATGCTATGGAGATTCAACGCGTGCCTGGGTTAGATTTTGGAGACTTGGGGTTATCTTCTGGGGTGGTGATCCCACACAAGTTCAAGGCGCCTACCTTTGTGAAGTATGGCGGGGCTTCCTGTCCTAAAATGCACCTCCGCTCTTATGTAAGGAAGATCCAGCCTTACACAGCAGACAAGAACTTATGGATCCATTTCTTCCAGGAGAGTCTTTCAGGGACTCATCTCGAATGGTTCTATCAGCTGGATGGAACCAACATTCGTAACTGGGAGGATTTGGCTACTGCTTTTTACAAGCAGTATCAGTATAATTCCGACCTCGCTCCCACGCGTAACCAACTCCAGGGTATGTCACTGGGAACGGGTAAAGGTTTTAAGGAGTACGCACAGAAATGGAGAGACCTGGCTGGCAGGTGCAGCCACCGTTGACGGATCGTGAACTAGTAGACATGTTCTTGGGGACCCTATCTGGTCCATTCTTCAACCATCTCATTGGTAATTCCTCTGCTGGGTTTACAGACCTGATCCTGACTAGTGAAAGGATCGAAGCTGGTATAAAATCGGGAAAGATACAGAAGGGTGCCTCCTCAAATACTGAAAAGAAGCCCTTCAAGAAGGAAGCTAGTGCTGTGTATGGTCCCAGAAGGCAAAACAAACCGGAACGCCGCCAAGCTGTCAACGCGGTGGTTATTTCTAAGCCTACTGCCGCTCCTCAGCAATACAACCAGCCCAGAGCCGAAAGGCCCAAAAGACAGTATACTCGACTCAACATGACTCTCTCAGATCCTGCCGCAACTGCTGTCAACCAGCTTGATAACTGTCAAGGAAGCTCCGAAGGTGGTAAACACAACATCTCCAAAGTACAACCGCAACGCCCGTTACGCTTATCACTCTGATAGCCCGAGGCATAACACGGATGATTGTTGGGCTCTGAGGAATAAGGTTCAAGACCTTATTAATGCTAAAGAGGTTCAGTTCGAGGCGCCCGAGAAGCCTAATATGGTGACTGCTCCCATGCCTAACCATGGAGTAAATGCTATCAGGGATGAAGATGAAGTGGAAGAATCCGAATTCGACAGCTGGATATACCCAACAACCAACGGTGGACCTAGCAACTGGACTGCAAAAGACTTTACACCTATTACTTTTGTCACCCAGTAATGAACTTCTTTGTTTTGAATTTGTAATAAACAATAATTTGAAACTTTATGGCCCGGTGTCTTACCCGGGGCACCGTGGTTTTATTTGTGAGGGCTTTTGTGTGTCACTTCCATATATCATGAATAAAAGCATTGGACGTTTTTCACATTTCAAATCTTGCGCTCCCTTTATTTCTTTATATATTGCAAAACAGCTGTATTTACACACACTCACTCATACAGGTTCCAATCCACTCTGGATCTCACTGGTAACGACTCTGCTACTGCTAGTTATGACTTCGAAAATCCGATCAACTTAGCCGAAGACGAAGGTGAAGATGATTGCGAAGTGCCTGGCGAGCTTGCAAGACTATTACTCCAGGAAGAGAGGGCCATTCAGCCACATGAAGAGCCAGTGGAAACGGTAAATCTAGGTACTGAGACGGACAGAAAGGAAGTCAAGATTGGTGCCAATCTGGGGCTCAGCGTGAAACAACGGTTGATTCAGATGTTGCATGATTATGTGGAAATCTTTGCCTGGTCTTACGAAGACATGCCTGGGTTGGATACCGACATTGTGGTTCATCACCTGCCTACCAAGGAAGACTGCCCGCCGGTAAAACAGAAGGTCCGCCGTATGCGTCCAGAGATGTCCGAGAAAATCAAAGCTGAGGTTATGAAACAATTTGACGCCGGTTTTCTAGCAGTGACTTCTTACCCTCAGTGGGTTGCCAACGTGGTCCCGGTGCCAAAGAAAGATGGTAAGGTCCGAATGTGTGTTGATTACAGGGATTTGAATAGGGCCAGCCCTAAAGATGACTTCCCTTTGCCTCATATCGACGTTTTGGTTGACAACACTGCTCAGCATAAGGTATTCTCCTTCATGGACGGCTTCTCCGGTTATAATCAGATCAAGATGGCTCCTGAAGACATGGAGAAGACCACTTTTGTTACTCAGTGGGGCACCTTTTGCTACAAGGTCATGCCTTTTGGGTTGAAAAATGCTGGGGCAACCTACCAACGTTCCATGGTTGCTTTATTTCATGACATGATCCATCATGAGATAGAAGTATATGTTGACGATATGATTGCAAGGTCCCAAACTGAGGAGGAACACCTTGACCATTTACGGAAGCTGTTTGACCGTCTGAAGTTGTACAAGCTGAGGTTGAACCCGAACAAGTGCACCTTCGGGGTAAGATCTGGAAAACTGCTAGGTTTCGTCGTAAGTGACAAAGGTATTCAAGTGAACCCTGCTAAGGTGAAAGCCATACAAGAGATGCCAACTCCCAAGACAGAGAAGGAAGTCAGAGGCTTTCTAGGATGGTTGAATTACATTGCCCGATTCATCTCGCATCTAACTGCTACCTGTGAACCAATCTTCAAGCTACTGAAGAAAGATCAAGTAGTACGTTGGAATGATGAATGTCAGGCCGCTTTCGACAGAATCAAAGAGTATCTCCAAGAACCACCCATTCTTATGCCACCGGTTGAAGGGAGACCTCTAATATTATACTTGACAATACTTGACAACTCAATGGGGTGTGTGCTGGGGCAGCATGACAAGTCTGGCCGAAAAGAGCATGCTATTTATTACCTTAGAAAAAAGTTTACCGACTGTGAGACCCGATACTCACTGCTCGAGAAAACTTGTTGCGCTTTGGTATGGGCTGCTCGCCGGTTGAGACAGTATATGTTGACTCACACTACTCTGTTAATTTCAAAAATGGATCCAATCAAGTACATATTCGAAAAGCCTGCCTTGTCCGGAAGAATAGCAAGATGGCAAATGATCTTGACAGAGTACGAAATCCAGTACACGACTCAGAAAGCAATCAAGGGAAGTGTATTGACAGACCATTTGGCACACCAGGCAGTGGACGACTACCAATCTATGAACTTTGAATTTCCAGACGAGAACATCATGGTAGTGACTGATTGTGAAGTACCTGGACTGGATGAAGGACCTGAGGAAGGATCCCAATGGTCTATGCACTTTGACGGAGCCTCAAACGCTTTGGGTAATGGCATTGGAGCTGTGATCATATCCCCCAAAGGCACTCATACTCCACTTACTGCCCGGCTATGTTTTAACTGCACCAACAACATGGCAGAGTATGAAGCATGTATCATGGGTATTCAAGTTGCAATTGACTTAAGGATCAAGTTTCTAAGTGTCTTCAGAGATTCTGCTCTCGTGATCAATCAGATCAAAGGCGAGTGGGATACGAAACACCCAAATCTTATTCCTTACAAAGAGTATGTGTTGACATTGATCCCCCATTTCACGGAGATAACTTTTGAACACTTCCCAAGAGAGGAGAATCAGTTGGCGGGCGCATTGGCTACAATGTCTTCTATGTTCAAAGTCAAATGGGACAATGAGGCTCCCCAGATCATTATATGGAAATTATATGAACCTGCACATTGCTGTGATCTTGAGGCTGAAGAGGTAACATAAAAACCTTGGTATCATGAGGTGAAGAGGTATATGGAAGCTCAAGAATACCCCGAGGGTGCATCTGACAATGACAAGAAGTTTCTGAGAAGGTTCGCAGCAAAGTTCTTCCTCAGTAACGACATTCTATACAAGCGGAATCATGATTCAACCTTACTGCGTTGTGTGGATAAGACTGAAGCATAAAAGATCATGGTAGAGCTACACGAAGGTACCTTTGGAACACATTCTAGTGGACATACTATGGCAAAGAAAATCCTTCGGGCAGGATATTTCTGGTCCACAATGGAAGCTGACTGTTACCAACATTCTCGGACGTGTCACAAATGCCAGATTTGTGCTGATAAGGTGCACGTTCCTCCAGTACCTCTGAATGTCCTGACAACACCTTGGCCTTTTTCAACGTGGGGCATTGATATGATCAGTGAGATCAGACCTACGGCATCCAACGGGCATCGCTTCATCCTGGTAGCGATTGATTACTTTACAAAATGGGTTGAAGCAGCTTCCTATGCTACGGTAACCAAGAACGTCGTAGCACGGTTCATTCGTCATAACCTGATCTGTCGATACGGCATTCCGGAAAGGATCATTACGGACAATGGTACCAATCTTAATAACAAGATGATCACTGAGCTCTACGAGCAATTCAAGATACAGCACCACAACTCTTCTCCTTACCGGCCGGAGATGAATGGGGCTGTAGAAGAAGCTAATAAGAATATCAAAAAGATTGTGCAGAAAATGACAGTGACCTACAAAGATTGGCACGAGATGTTACCGTTTGCTCTTCATGGGTACCGTACCTCAGCACGGACGTCAACCAGGGAAACTCCCTTTTCCTTGGTCTATGGCATGGAGGCAGTCTTGCCTATTGAAGTCTAGATACCCTCTCTCCGGATAATGAAGGATGCAGATCTGAGCGAAGATGACTGGATCCAGACTCGGCTTGATCAATTAAACCTAATTGACGAAAAGAGACTCATTGCTATTTGTCATGGTCAGACGTACCAAAAACGGATGATCAGGGCATTTAACAAGAAAGTCAGACGCCAAGAGTATCAAGTCGGAGACCTGGTAATCAAGCGCATCATTCTTCCTCAAAGTGATCCCAGGGGCAAATGGACCCCTACGTACGAAGGGCCATTTGTGGTTAAGCATGTCTTCTCAGGAGGAGCTATGATTCTAACCACCATGGATGGTGACGACCTTCCTCACCCTGCCAATGCAGACATAGTAAAAAGATACTACGCATGAACAAAAGACCCGCTAGGTTGACACACCTAGGCAAAAATAAGGGCTTCCCGGCGAACCAAAAGGGTTCGGGCAAAAATAAGGGATGAAATAAAAAAAATATGTACACCCGGCAAGACGAAAACCTGAAAAGGCGGCATGGGCAAAAATGGGTATCCCGGTGGACTGAAAACCCGAAATGGCGGTCCAGGCTAAAGTTAGGGATTAAATCGTAATACTATGTCTCATTGGATCACCTTGCATCCATAATCCAGTATCAACTATCAGGTTCAGACGACATCAATCGATCAACTTCATCTTCAACTGAGCAGCAAAGTGATGATACGCTTGAAGACATAAAGGCGATAGCAGAGTTGGAACCCAGTGGGATTATTCTTTTCACATAGCTGTTTTGCTTTACTTTTTCACAAAATTGTATAAACTCTATGTTTGTTCGGCGGCGTTCTCTTACTAGGACGTCAGCCTCTTGTACATAAACGCCTATTTACAGGCAAATTCAAAAATCAATACAAATTCACTTTTCAGACCAATTGCCAATTGTTTTTCCCTTTTTCTGTTTTGTTTTGTAAAGGACGTCCAATGTTCAATTTTTGATATATGCATTTGACACTAATTGCTGACTCATAAATAGTTGAATACGAAACAAAGGATTAATTATAGGTGACATCAGAAACAGGGGCAATAATGAGTTGTCTGAGCAATCTAGTTGCTCTGTCCACCGAGGTACCGAGGTAAGTTCGGCTGAAGAATGTAACCAAGATTTCTTCACTCCCCGCAGAGTAAGACAAGACTCAACAATACTCTCCTCCGAGCAGAGTGGGTCTCCCGTCAGCCCTAACAAGGCATAGTATCTCCAGCAAGTCAACGACACTCTCCCCAAACAGAGTTAATATACTGTCAGCCTTAAGGAAGTAGGGTATCCCCAGAAAATCTCAATATTCCCCAGCGGAGTATACAATCGTTCCTAAGCAAGCATCCCCGGCAATCTTGATCTAAGATTGTTCCCCGGCGGAATACAAGACACCCTAGTGGAGCCACTCCCCAGTGCAGTCTCAAAGTCCCCCTAGGAGAGTTGTATCAACCTCCCCAGTAGATTCTGGAAGCTTATCCCCAGTAGATTCCGGAAGCTTATCCCTTGCAGAGCACGAACGCGTCTCCCTGGACTTTATTCAAAGGTTATTCTCCATCAGAGCTTATAACTGGGTTATCCTCAGCTAATTACCACGGAAAGATCGTCCTCGGCGAAGTTCTTCATATCCCCGACGGAGTTCATCGGATTTTCCAACATAACTCATCAACGGTATCCCCAGCGGAGTTATCATCAAACCTCAGCGAAGTATCTCTTGCCACAGAGTATTCCCCGCAGAGTAATCTCTCCAATAAGTTTATTCCCCAACGGAGTCATCTTCCCCTACCGGTTTATTCTTACAATCAACATCCCCAGCGGAAATGAAGAACTTCACTCTTCAGCATCAGCCCAGGATTCAACTTCCCGGCATTCGTCAAGGATTTATTTTCCTAGACGAAAATGAATTCATAAACATTACATTATCATACACCACAATGCATGCACATACGCATCATATCACACAATCTCATCTGTTTTTGAGAACATCATGACATCATGCACTTCATACATCATGACATTGCATACAACTGATGTTTTACCTTTTCAGGAAAAAGGTCAATCCAAAGATAATTACTATCAACTGTCGCAATTCCAGATTCGATTCCCGTATCCAGCCAGGGCATATCTGTGAGCGATCAATTCCAGATTCGATTCCTGTATCCAGCCAGGGCACGTCTGAAGAGTTTGAAGATTCGATTCCTGTATCCAGCCAGGGCATATCTGTTGACGATTATTTCCAGATTTGATTCCTGTATCCAGCCAGGGCACGTCTGAAGAGTTTGAAGATTCAATTCTTGTATCCAGCCAGGGCATATATGTTGACGACTAATTCCAGATTCGATTCCTGTATCCAGCCAGGGCACGTCTGAAGAGTTTGAAGATTCGATTCCTGTATCCAGCCAGGGCATATCTGTTGATGACTAATTCCAGATTCGATTCCTGTATCCGGCCAGGGCACTTCTAAAGAGTTTGAAGATTCGATTCCTGTATCCAGCCAGGGCATATCTGTTGACGACTATTTCCAGATTCGATTCCTGTATCCAGCCAGGGCACGTCTGAAGAGTTTGAAGATTTGATTCCTGTATCCAGCCAGGGCATATCTGTTGACGACTATTTCCAGATTCGATTCTTGTATCCAGCCAGGGCACGTCTGAAGAGTTTGAAGATTCGATTCCTGCATCCAGCCAGGGCATATCTGTTGACGACTAATTCCAGATTCGATTCCTGTATCCAGCCAGGGCACGTCTGAAGAGTTTGAAGATTCGATTCCTGTATCCAGCCAGGGCATATCTGTTGACGACTATTTCCAGATTCGATTCCTGTACCCAGCCAGGGCACGTCTGAAGAGTCTGAAGATTCGATTCCTGTATCCAGCCAGGACATATCTGTTGACGACTAATTCCAGATTCGATTCCTGTATCCAGCCAGGGCACGTCTGAAGAGTTTGAAGATTCGATTCCTGCATCCAGCCAGGGCATATCTGTTGACGACTATTTCCAGATTCGATTCCTGTATCCAGCCAGGGCACGTCTGAAGAGTTTGAAGATTCGATTCTTGTATCCAGCCAGGGCATATCTGTTGACGACTAATTCCAGATTGGATTCCTGTATCCAGCCAGGGCATATCTATATAAATAGTTTGAAGATCAACCCCTGTAACAGGCCAAGTAATTATCTTTCTTTCTCAGGTACGCAAGTTCTCGCTAAGGAATCTCTTACGCGATCGACACCTAGATGGCATCTATAAGCCTATCTCCACAACTATCCATCACAGTTCCAAATGGCATCTATAAGCCCATTCCCGACAAGGTTCTGTCACATCTCCAGATGGCATCTATAAGCCCATCCTCCTATCCACCATCTCTCCAAATGGCATCTATAAGCCCATTCCCGACAAGGTTCTGTCACATCTCCAGATGGAATCTATAAGCCCATCCTCCTATCCACCATCTCTCCAAATGGCATCTATAAGCCCATTCCCGCTATCACACTGCTGATACTCAACTATGTGAGTGCAAATTTCTAGGCACTCTAGTGTTCAATCATCTTCCACCCTCGGATCACGAAAGGCACACAAGCCAATCTACATCCTCAGGTCTAAGAAGATTGAACAGGGGCAACTGTTGTACCCCAAAATTTTCCCTCCCATATTCTTCAAAGTTTTGGCAAACATCATCTCAAGTCTACTCAAGGGCTACACAGTGCAAACACCCTCATAACACAGTCAAAATTAGGGTTTTGGTTCCTGCAAGGAAGGTGAGGTTTTCAAGGGCTCAATCAAGTCCCATATGCTCATATACATTGTCAAGCACCTACATGTCAAGTTTCAAGGCTCACAAGGTCAAGTTGCACAGTCAAAAACCCTAATTGCTTCACAATCAACTGTAGGGGTAAAATGGTCATTTGGCAGTCAAAAGTCAAAATTTTTGGTCAACATCTTATTTTGAAGCCACAATCATCATTTGGTCAAATCTTGACCATGATTTCACAAGAATGGCTCAAAAATCATCAAGGTGTCAAAAGTTTCTATTTTTGGACAGCTGAAAAGTCAACTGTAACTTGACCAAGGCATAACTTTTTCATGGTTCATCAGAAAAATCCCATCCAATGCTCATTTTGAAGGGGAGGACATTTCCTACAACTCATCTTCACATTCCAAGTCGAATAAATGCTCTCACAAAAAGTTATCAATTTCAACATTATAGGTCATTTTCAAAAGTCAACAAAAATGCACTTTAAGTCAAAGACCATAACTTGAGATTGGTAAATCAAAATGACATGGGACCAAAGGCATTGGTTAGAGGACTTCAAGACCTTTCCAAAATGTCCAAGAACATGTTCATATGATCAAAATTGAGCAAGATATGCATTGGAGAAGTTGGGAAATTTTTGTGAAATGGCCAAAGTCAACTATCCTTGAAACTTCATTTTTTGACAAAAAGGGCCCACTTTTTCCACTTGATTCAGCTTTGCCATGCCTCCCACGTGTCCCATGATTTATTTCAAGATTAAAAATTAATTTTTCTATTTTTATTTAATTTTATTTGATTTAATTCATTTTAAATCTTTAAAATTCAAATAAAAATCAAGAAAATTATTTGAGGGATATCTTTTGGTTTGAATAACTTTGATACACCATGAAACACATACCAAATTCGTGCAAGGCCTATTATGAGCATGAAATTCAAATTTTGAGCAAAAATGGCAAGTTGTTCAATGGTGGTTATGGAGAAAATCAAAACTTCATTGCATTGGTTTAAGGCTCATGATTTGGATTGATTCTCATTTAGAACCATATATGCAAGCCTCCCACGCATCATTCAAGACCTAGAAAACTCAAGCAGCATAACCATATTGCAAAAATTCAAGAAATATTGTGAAACTCAATTCTTATTTGCAGTGCATTTCAAAGCCTAAAAAGGATTCAAACACCTTGCCTGAGTCTCCAGGAATCCATTGGCATCAAGAACCAGTCCAAATACGCAAAGAATCAAAGACAACAAGTCACACGGTTTGCATATATTTCCAAATCTACATATCATATTCCATGCGTTTTTAATCCATTTTCTTGATTGATTTGTGTTGCTGACATCTTCCTGAAGCTTTTGGTATGGATTAATTGCATTGAAACTCGCAGAATCACAATTCACCATGAATGGATTTTAGGGTTTAGAATCTTGAAAATTAGGGCTTTCTTATTGAGGAAAAATCAGGCCTTGAGACACATACAGTTAAACTCAGAAGCTCCATACGAGTTGAATGGGACCCTCGCGCTTAATTTATGTGATGCCTATTGCTAATCGCTATTTTTGACATTGGTATTTTGTGGGGGTTTAAAACCCCCGTTATTTGCCTGTGTTTTTGTTTCAGGAATGAAGAAGATGACTACGTGGAATGATGGGAATGGGCCATTCAAACATGGCGCGCCTTTTTGTGTTTTTTCCAGAATATGCCTTTGTTTTGAATATAATATTTAGTTCCCATTATTCTAACACACGCGCATGAGTGGTTCAGTGGCTGGAGACGTGGCTAGGCATCACTGGGACCTGGGTTCGATTCCCAGGTCCCCCCATAATTCCATATTGTTTTTTCTAACGCTTTCCTGTGCAGCATTCCAAAGAAGGCACATCATAAACCTCATCCAAGAGTCAGCCAAGTGTCCATCAGTGCAGATCCAAAGGCCAGAAAGCAAGAACACCATGTGCCTGGTCAACAGCGCTCCACTCAATTCCCAGAGTCAACAGGCTTTGTGCAAAATGGGCCTCACAAATTCCATACACACCCTCATTCCTGGCCCAATACCCCCCATGGTTCTTGCATTTTTTTCTTTTCTTTTCTTTTTTTATTTATTTACTAATTATACTTATTAACTGTTATTATTTAATTAACTCATAACTAATTTTTTACAATAAAATTCAATAAAACCAAAAAAAAAAATACTTTATTAATTTAAGTAATTATTTTGTACATAAATACTAATAAATTGATTTAGGTTTAATTAGGCAACTTTAATTAATTTTTCTTAATAACTAAAATAATTTAGAATTAGGTTAACTTAGAATTTTAATTCTTTTATTATTTCATAAAAACATAAAAAAACACAAAAAATATTTTCTTTTAATAAATTAATTAATTAGTTTAATTATTAGTTATTAATTTCATTTAATCACAAAAAAGACAAAAAATTCAATTTCTTTTCTTAAAAGGGTCAAAACCCTTAAGGCATTCCCGAGTAATTTTTTATTCGCGCGCATTTACTTTATTTTGATTATTATGTAATTGCTTTCGAGAATGTAATAGTAATTAGGTTTATCGCTTTATTTAATTTCTCGTACTTATTTACCAAAACGGGTCTTTGTATTTTTGGCGATGTATAGACCCGCGCCTTGTAATAGCGTAGAATTTATATTTCCGCAATTTACTTTCCGCACCCCCTAACTGTTAAATGCATGAAAGAATGTATGTAAATAAAACCAATCCGTAGCTCACAAATAACATGTACAAAAACATTAACTGAAAAACAACACACAAAGCACATGCCACTCCTAGGGTACGCTTCACTCGTTGCCTCGAAACGTGGTCATCAAGTATAGGGTGTCTTAGAGGTCGCCCTTCTGTCCAAAAGATCCAGTTGCCTCGAAACAGTTGCCTCGGATAAAAGGATCTAGGACATTAGGGTTACTTCTAAGGTGTCCTACTATTGCTTAGGTGACCACACTGTCCCTATAATCGAATTGACCCGAACACCTCCAACGACGGTGCTACCTACCTCTCAATGGTGGGATAGCACTATCTAAAGGACTCTTACACAGCTTAATTCCTTAGAGTAGGTAGATTCTCTTAAGTACTTGCTCTTTTCAAACAAACAAAAATAACTTTTCGCACCCGCACTTTCTAAAAGTTTTCAAACAAATTTTTCACACACTCTTGAGGACAGATACAAGAGTTACTTAGAAATTTTTTCAAATGAAACTTTTTCAAAACCCACACACACTTGAAAAGCAAACAAATTTTGAAAACATAAGAGCAAGTACCTAAGAGCCCGTGGATAACCACGGATAGAAAGGGTGCTAATACCTTCCCTTTCTATAAATCTACCTCCCGAACCGAGAAACATTCTCATAAGGAATTTTGCTGTGCTTTTGTCCTTTCCATGTTGGAGAACATAAAAGATGATGGCGACTATTGCTTACCACGACATTTCGCGAAACCAGCTAAAAAACAGTCAGTTCTATTTCCACCGGTCACAGCGATGTATAGACCCGCGCCTTGTAATAGCTAGATTTACATTTCCGCAATTTACTTTCCGCACCCCTAACTGCTAATATGCCTGCAAGAATGTATGTAAATAAAATCAATCCGTAGCTCACAAATAACATGTACAAGATAACCTTAACTGAAAAACAACACACAAAGCACATGCCACTTCTAGGGTGCGCCTCACTGGTTGCCTCGACGTGGTCATCAAGTATAGGGTGTCTTAGAGGTCGCCCTTCTGTCCAAAAGATCCAGTTGCCTCGAAACAGTTGCCTCGGATACAAAGGATCTAGGACATTAGGGTTATTTATAATGTGTCCTACCGTTGCTTCGGTGACCACACATGTCCCTTAATCGAATTGACCCGAACAACTCCAACGATGGTACTACCTACCTCTCAATGGTGGGATAACACTATCTAAAGGACGCTTACACAGCCTAATTCCTTAGGGTAGGTAGATTCTCATGGGTACTTGCTCTTTCTCAAAACAAACAAAAATACTTTTCACACCTCACACTTTCTAAAAGATTTCAAACAAATTTTTCATACACTCTTGAGGACAGATACAAGAGTTACTTAGAAATTTTTCAAACGAAACTTTTTCAAAACCCGCACACACTTGAAAAGCAAACAAATTTTGAAAACATAAGAGCAAGTACCTAAGAGCCCGTGGATAACTACAGATAGAAAGGGTGCTAACACCTTCCCTTTCTATAAATCTACCTCCCGAACCGAGAAACATTCTCGAATAAGGAATTTTGCTGTGCTTTTGTCCTTTCCATGTTGGAGAACATAAAAGACGGTGGCGACTCTTGCTTACTGCGACATTTCGCGAAACCAACTTAAAAACAGTCAGTTCTATTCCCACCGATCACAGAACTGGCGACTCTGCTGGGGAGTCTTAAAAGTGAGGTGTACCTTAGGATTAGACCACTCTTGTGTTTTCAATTGCTTGTTTTGTTTGCTTTAAAATTGTGGGCCTGCATCGGAGTTTTATAGATCCTAACCCGGATCTGGGGAATACCCTTTTAGGTAGCATAAGCTGTGAGGAACCTGTCCGGCGTAGACCGACACGGGTGAAGCAGTGGCTACGTTGGTGTGGCACCTTGGTCTGTACCGATATCCCTTGTGTTGCAACGAGGAGAATATGGGTCTTCTGAGGAGTCATTAAGCACCAACCGACCTTAGAACCCTAAATTGACCCAACTTGGCCATAGAACAGTAGCAATATGCTACACCCATTGAGGCTAAACTCTCGCGATGGTTCTGGCCGTAAGAAAAGATTGCGACGCTGGAGTTATGACCGATTGAGGGTAGTCAGTGATATTGGGATCCTCTAGAACCCGGTTACTTTTGATAGGACAGGTCTTAACCAACGAAACTGAAAGAGGGTAGTACCTGAACTTCATGCTGGCCTAAACTCTAAGGGCTGTCTGGTGTGACTTGTGTGCCTTATCATGTTTGCCTTTGTGAATACTTGTGGTGTGCTTTACCATAACATCATACCATCATAACATTGCATGCATCCTGCATAAGTACTGACCCATTTCAAAGACAAGAGGGTTTCATCTTTGCTCTGTTTTGTAGGACATTATGATGCCTGTGCGAAGGAACACTATCCGGCTCAACTTTGTTCACCCACCTGATTTGCTTAAAGAGTTGGTTGACAGAATTCCAAACACTGCTTCCTTCATCCAGAGGGATGGTTCTCTTCTCGGTTTAGTCACTTCAAAGTGGGACCAACAACTGATGAGTGTCTTGACCCAGTTTTATGATCCCTTGTACAATTGCTTCACCTTTCAAGACTTCCAGCTGGTCCCTACCCTGGAAGAATTCTCTGATTTGCTTGGTATCCCTATCTTGGATCAGACCCCATTCACTGGTTGGGAAAAGACTCTTAGGCTTGAGGAGATTGTTGCAGCCCTTCCCTTGACCAACAAGGAGGTAATGGACAACTGGGTGACTAGAAGCGGAGTTAAGGGCTTCTTGGCTAAGTTTCTGATTGGTAAAGCTAACAGTTTCTGGAATGACTTAGACTTCAGGGCGTACGAGGACATTCTGTCTCTCTTAATCTATGGTCTAGTATTGTTTCCAAATCCTGATAACTTTGTCAATATCAATGCCATAAGGATCTTCATGTCTCGGAACCCTGTACCCACTCTCTTGGGTGATATCCTGCAACAACTCTATGCTCGTACTGCCCGAAGACGAGGAACCCTGTGGTGTTGTACTCCTTTGTTAGTGAGATGGTTTATTTCGCACCTCCCCAAGTTCGTGCTGAAGAACCAAGAAGGAAGAGGCTGGGCTCATAGGTTAATGTCTCTCACTGATAATGACATCATTTGGACTCTCAGAGGTTTAGATGAGGTGGCTGTTATTGATCGTTGCGGAGAGTATCCTAATGTTCCATTGATCGGTACCCAAGGAGGAATCTCTTATAATCCATGTTTAGCTCTCCGTCAATTTGGAAGAGCCAGAAGAGCAGGGCCTCATGAGATGTTGGTACCTCACGTCAGTTTTGAGTTTCAGGTAGATAATGACGAACTGCACCGTAGATTCATCAAAGCTTGGGACGGAATTCACAAAGCTGACCCACATGAGTTGGGACCGAAGACTTCTATACCAATGGAACCCTATTACAGATGGGTCTGCATCCGTGCTCAGAAGTTAGGTATGCCATATGAAGCTGTCAGGCCTATCATTCTTGAAATTCCTGATGGAGACGGGGTTCCTCCAACCATACTCCCTCCTCAGATACCCACTGATGTTGATACACTAAAGAGGTCTTGGGCGCAACTACAGGAAGAGCGGGATTCTTATCGGGAAAAGTTCAACGAACATGAACAGAAGATCCAGAAGCTGACCAAGCAATTGGAGAAGGAGCGGATCATGAATGACTATATCCGTACTGAGAAGAGGAGGCCATGGGAGCACTGATGGGCTTTGGATGTTTCCTTTACAGCTTTTATTTCCTTTTCAGTATTTTCATTCCTGTAACGCCTAAGGGCAATTTGTTGAACAATTTAAATTCCAAAGTTTAAATCTAATAAAGTGTGTTCCTTTTGTCTACAAAGTTGATTCCCGATTGTCTTTGAAAACATAATTCATACGCATTTCATTCATCATATGCATCACATGTACCCTTTTTCTACAGGTTGCTTAATCTTCTTTGCTGTTTATTTCAGCACTCAATCATCATGAATCCTGAACCAACTACCGAACAAGCTATCAAGGCCCTCCAGGCCCAGAACGCCCAGTTTCAAGAGCTGGTCATGAGCTTAGCCCAAGGACAACAGGAGTTGAAGGCTTTGCTCCTGAAAAAGAAGAAGAAGAAGAGGACTGTGCTGTTCAACATTGGACGCAGACTCAGGAATACACTGCAGAATGAAGCTGAGCTGACTACTCCATCTGTTGGGGAATGCAGTCACCAGGAGGGAAGGGTTCCTAGTCCCGTGGTCTCTGACACAGAGACAGATTTCAATGATGAACAGTACCCTCCTGCTGAGGATAGGTACAAACAGTTGGAGGACCGGTTAAATGCTATGGAGATTCAACATGTGCCTGGGTTGGACTTTGGAGACCTAGGTTTATCTTCTGGGGTGGTGATCCCACACAAGTTCAAGGCGCCTGCCTTTGTGAAGTACGACGGGGCTTCCTGTCCTAAACTGCACCTCCGCTCTTATGTAAGGAAGATCCATCCTTACACTGCAGACAATAACTTATGGATCCATTTCTTCCAGGAGAGTCTTTCAGGGACTCATCTCGAATGGTTCTATCAGCTGGATGGAACCAACATTCGTAACTGGGAGGACTTGGCTACTGCTTTTTATAAGCAGTATCAGTACAATTCCGACCTCGCTCCCACGCGTACCCAACTCCAGGGTATGTCACTGGGAACGGGTGAAGGTTTTAAGGAGTACGCGCAGAAGTGGAGAGATCTGGCTGGCAGGGTGCATCCACCGTTGACTGATCGTGAACTCGTGGACATGTTCTTGGGGACCCTGTCTGGTCCATTTTTCAACCACCTGATTGGTAATTCCTCTGCTGGGTTTACAGACCTGATCCTGACTGGTGAGAGGATAGAAGCAGGTATCAAGTCGGGGAAGATACAGAAAGGTGCCTCCTCGAGCTCTGAAAAGAAGCCCTTCAAGAAGGAAGTTAGTGCTGTTTATGGTCCCAGAAGACAAAACAAACCAGAATGCCGCCAAACTGTCAATGCGGCGGTAATTTCAAAGCCTGCTGCTGCTCCTCAGCAATACAACCAGCCAAGGGGTGAGAGGCCCAAAAGGCAGTACACTCGGCTCAGCATGACCCTCTCTCAGATATTACCGCAACTGCTGTCAACCAGCCTGGTAACTGTCAAGGAAGCTCCGAAGGTGGTAAACACAGCATCTCCGAAGTACAACCCCAACGCCCGCTGCGCTTATCACCCTGACAGCCCGGGGCATAACACAGATGATTGTTGGGCTCTGAGGAATAAGGTTCAAGACCTTATTGATGCTAAAGAGGTTCAGTTCGAGGCGCCCGAGAGGCCTAATATGGTGACAGCTCCCATGCCCAATCATGGAGTAAATGCTATTGGGGATAATGACGAAGTGGAGGAATCTGAATTTGACAGCTGGATTTACCCAACAACCAATGGTGGATCAAGCAACTGGACTTCCAAAGACTCCATACCTGTTACTTTTGTCACTCAGTAATGAACTCCTTTGTTTTAAAGTTGTAACGAACAATAATTATTAAACTCTATGACCCGGTGTCTTACCCGGGGCACCGTGGCTTCATTTGTGAGGGCTTGTTATTTGTCACTTTCATATATCATGAATAAAAGCATTGGACGTTTTTCACATTTCAAATCTTACGCTCCCTTTCTTTCTTTATTATATATTGCAAAACAGCTATATTTACACACACTCACTTATACAGGTTCCAATCCACTCTGGATCCCACTGGTAACGACTCTGCTACTGCCAGTTATGACTTCGAAAATCCGATCAACTTAGCCGAAGACGAAGGTGAAGATGATTGCGAAGTGCCTGGTGAGCTTGCAAGACTGCTACTCCAGGAAGAGAGGGCCATTCAGCCACATGAAGAGCCAGTGGAAACGGTAAATCTAGGTACTGAGACGGACAGAAAGGAAGTCAAGATTGGTGCCAATCTGGGGCTCAGCGTGAAACAACGGTTGATTCAGATGTTGCATGATTATGTGGAAATCTTTGCCTGGTCTTACGAAGACATGCCTGGGTTGGATACCGACATTGTGGTTCATCACCTGCCTACCAAGGAAGAGTGCCCTCCGGTAAAACAAAAGGTCCGCCGTATGCATCCAGAAATGTCCGAGAAAATCAAAGCTGAGTGTGATCGGTGGATCTGGAACTGACTGTTTAACGCTGGTTCGCGAAATGTCGCGGAAGCAAGAGTCGCCACCGTCTTTTATTTTCTCCAACAAGGAAAGGACAAAAGCACAGCAAAATTCCTTTTCGAGATGTTTCTCGGTTCGGGAGGTAGATTATAGAAAGGGAAGGTGTTAGCACCCTTTCTATCCATGGTTATCCATGGGCTCTTAGATACTTGCTCATTGTGTTTTCAAAATGGTTTGTTTGCTTTTCAACTGTGGGTTTTAAAAAATTTCTTTGAAAATTCCAGTTCGACTCTTGTATCGGTCCTCAAGAGTGTTTGAAAAATTGCTTTCGAAAGCTTTTGAAAAGGTGTCGGTGTGAAAAGTATTTTTGAATTTGTTTTGAAATTAGAGCAAGTATCTAGAGTCGTCTACCTACCCTAAGGAATTAAGCTGTGTAAGAGTCCTTTAGATAGTGCTATCCCACCATTGAGAGGTAGGTAGTACCATCATTGGAGTTGTTCGGGTCAATTCGAGGTTCGGGACATGGTGATCACCGGAGCAATAGGAAGACACCTTAGAAGCTACCCTCATGCCAGGTTCCCGGATCATGAGGACTTACTAAAACATCCTCTACTCGACGATCACCTTTCAAGGGGCAAGGCAACAGTGAGGCGTACCCTAGGGGTGGTGTGTGATTTGTGTGTCATGTTCATTTATTTTTGTCTTATTCATGTCATGGGTGATCTACGCGTTGCTTTTATCTTGACATTCATTCTTGCATGCAAATTTATTAACATTTAAAAAAGTGCGGAATTTAAAAGTTCTACGCTATTACAAAGGCGCGGGTCCACATCGCCAAATTAAATCCAGGACCCGATTTAAAATAAAATAAAGTGCGAGAAATATAAAATTTCTAATTTACACGGCTTTGGGAGAATTACATGAATATTATAAGAAAGGAAATAAAATGTGCGAAACGAACTAATAATCGAAAGCGAGGGCGTTGGACCCTTTTTAATGAAATTAAATTATGATTAACAAATTAATTAAATTAAAATAAAAAGAAAAGATTTTTTTTGGAGTTTTTGTATTTATGGATTTTTATGAGAGAATTAAATGAAATTAAAAAAAATTAATTGATTAACCCTAATTCTAACTATTTTTATTTATTAAGAAATATGTTAAAGTTGCACCTAAAATTAACCTAATTAATTAATTCAATTTTATTTACAAAAATAAATAATTAATTATTATAATGGTAAAAGAAAAGAAAAAGATAAAAAGTGATTAAAACCCTAATTCTACAAATTTTAAGTTTATTAAGAAAATGTTAAAATTAATCCTAGAATAAGAACTAAACTAATTAACAAGATTTACTTACAAAAATAATATTTAAATAAAATATATTTTTATTTTTGTCCTTTCTGATTTTTTATTATTTTTTTATGTTATGAAAATATATTAATTTAAAGAATTAAAAAGAAATAATTGAATTAACACAAATAATGGAAAATAAAAAAAAAAGAAAAGAATTGCAAACCCTTTGGGGGTGTTGACCCCAATTGGGAGGTATCATCAGCATTTCTGGCCCATTGAAACCCTGGCCTTGTTGACTTTTCTGAGCCACGTACGTATGCGTTGACTGGTGCCCATGGTACTCTTCAAACATTGGCCTTCGGATTAGGATTATGGGACAAGTGGCGTGCCTGGATTGTGAGCGTATGGTGGACGCTTGGAGAGAAACTGCATAGGATGATATTAGAAAAAATAATATTGAAGGGATAGGGGGACCTGGGGATCGAACCCATGTCCCATTGCTTACCAAACCATGTGCCTTGCCACTGAGCCATTCACGCGCTTTGGATATAGTACAGAAAACAAATAACATAATGCAAAATAAGGGTTAGTGGACAATTTTCGCGCGAAATTCAAACACACCATTCGTTGGCCTACACATCATAATCTTCTCCAATTATTTGCTGTTCCTGAAACAAAAACAAACTGAATAGTGGGGGTTTTAAACCCCCACTAAAGAGCAAGCATAAAAATAGCGATTAGCACCCTGTTAATCATAAATAAATCGCGAGGTATGGAAATGATTCACATGAAGCTTCTGAATTCAACAGTCCTGGTCTTAGGGTCTAATTTTTCTGGACAAGGAAACCCCCAATTTTACAGTTTCGTAACCCTAGCAAGCTTCCATGGTGATTTTGCGTATAGGCAAGCAAAACTCAATTAAACAATATGGTTAGCTTCAGCATGATAAGACTAATACAAAACAATCATTAGAACTCAAAATTATGGCATGAGTGATGAAATACGATTATGCAAAAAAGATGAGAAAGTTTAATTGCTAGGTACCAATTATGGGTGCGTGAGGATTGTAAAATAGTGCAGTTAGGTTCAGTGATGTCTTGGCAAGCTAATGGGATCAATATTCTCCTTTGAATCGTCCTCCAAGGCAGTTTTCAGTTTTAGATTTTTTTGGTAAAAATGCAAACTTGGTTCTTCAGATGGGGCGCAGCTTTCAGGTCCCTTGCACTAGGTCTAGCATCTGGCTTATGTATGGAGTGAATTAGGGTTGAGTTTTCAATCAAAAGATCAATGCAATCATGAATCAAATATTGGATTTAATGGCATATTTTTTTCAATCTTTTTCACATGTTTTTGATGTCAATCATAGACAATCTTCCCCATTTGAGTTGTGCACGAATCTTGAGCCTTTAATGAATGATTACACTGCATGAAAAGATTCACATACATTTGTTTGGTATTTTTCCATATTTTATTTAATTTAAATGAATTAATTGTAACTAAAAATTCAAATAAATAAATAAAAATGATGAATAAATCCCCTTTGGGCCAAATGGTCGTGCATATGCTTTGGATGATGAATCTTGGAAGAAAATGTGGCCCATTAGCAATTTTAAGACATTTGAAGCAAAGTTGACTTTTCAAAATTCCCAAAACTTTCCCAACTTCCACAAGGCATATCTTGCTCAATTTTTAAGCTTTGATCATGTTCTCTGACATTTTGGAAAGGTCTTGAAGTCCTCTAACCAATGCCTTTGGTCCCATGTCATTTTGATTTACCAATATCAAGTTATGGCCTTTGACTTAAAGTCCCTTTTTGTTGACTTTTGAAAATGACCTATAATGTTGAAATTGATAACTTTTTGTGAGAGCATTTCTTGGACTTGAAGTGTGAAGAGAAGTTGTAGGAAATTTCTTTATCTTCAAAATGAGCTTTGGATGGAATTTTTCTGATAAACCATGTGGAAGTTATGCCTTGGTCAAGTTACAGTTGACTTTTTCAACTGTCCAAATATAGAAACTTTTGCATCTTGAGACTTTCTGAGCCATGCCTTGAAAATCATGATCAAGAATTGATCAAATGATGTTTGTGGCTTCAAAATGAGATGTTGACCAAAAATTTGAACTTTTGACTGTCAAAATGACCATTTTGCCCCTACAGTTGACTGTTGAGCAATTAGGGTTTTTGACTGTGCAATTTTGTGCTGTAAGTCTTGAAACTTGGTATGAGGATGCTTGACCATGTTTATAGGCATGTGGGACTTGATTGGACCCTTGGAAACTTCATTTTCTTTGTCAGAACCAAAACCATAATTCTTGACTGTTAGGAAGCCCTTGAACTGTGCAACCCTTGGGGAGATTTTGAAGCATTAACTTGGCAAATCTTGAAGAATATGGGAGGGCAAATTTTGGGGTACAACAGTTGCCCCTGTTCAATCTTCTTAGACCTGAGGATGCAGATTGGCTGACGTGCCTTTCGTAATCCAAAGGTGGAAGATGATTGAACACTAGAGTTCCCAGAAATTTGCGCTCACATAGTAGTGTGATGGTGGGAATGGGCTTATAGATGCCATCTGGGTGTCGATCGCGTAAGAGATTCCTTAGCGAGAGCTTGCATACCTGAAAAAGAAAAATGATTACCTGACCTGTTACATGAGCTGGTCTTCAAACTCTTTGTATAGATGTGTCCTGACTGGTTACAGGAATTGAATCTGGAGCTTCAAAAAGGTGATGAATGAACCAGGGATGGTTACTACCTCAACGGGACGGTGAGAGAACCTTGGATGATTACTACCTCAACAGGAACGCTGAGAGAACCTTGGACGATTACTACCTCAACAGTAACGATGAGAGAATCTTGAGCGACTTCAACCTCAACAGTAACGCTGAGAGAATCTTGGGCGACTTCAACCTCAACAGTAACGCTGAGAGAATCTTGAGCGACTTCAACCTCAACAGTAACGCTGAGAGAATCTGGGGACGATTACTACCTCCGCAATAACGGAGAGAGAACCATAGGCGACTTCAACCTCAACAGTAACGCTGAGAGAATCTTTGGACGATTACTACCTCAACAGTAACGCTTGAGAGAATCTGGGGATGATTACTACCTCAACAGGAACGCTGAGAGAATCTTGGGCGACTTCAACCTCAACAGTAACGCTGAGAGAATCTTGGGCGACTTCAACCTCAACAGTAACGCTGAGAGAATCTTGGACGACTTCAACCTCAACAGTAACGTTGAGAGAATCTTGGGCGACTTCAACCTCAACAGTAACGCTGAGAGAATCTTGGACGACTTCAACCTCAACAGTAACGCTGAGAGAATCTTGGGCGACTTCAACCTCAACAGTAACGCTGAGAGAATCTTGGATGTCTTCTACTGAGTCTTTATCAGGAAAATTTGTTAGGGATCGATTTAACTGGACTAGAGAAGGCCTTTGACTGGATAAGAAACAGGAAAATCTTAGGGTCGATTTAACTGAACCGGTCTAGGTCTTGAAATCTTCAACTGGATAAGAAACAGGGAGATCTTAGGGTCGATCTGACTGAACCAGAGAAGGCCTTTGACTGGATAAGAAACAGAAAAATCTTAGGGTCGATTTGACTGAACCGGTCTAGGTCTTGAAATCTTCAACTGGATAAGAAACAAGGAGATCTTAGGGTCGATCTGACTGAACCAGAGAAGGCCTTTGACTGGATAAGAAACAGAAAAATCTTAGGGTCGATTTAACTGAACCGGTCTAGGTCTTAAAATATACTTGAGAACTTAACTGGGTCTTTCCTGAAAGGTAAAGGTCAGTCATATGCAATGCATGATATGAATCAAGCAATGATGTTCTCAACATAAATGAGATTTGTAAGATATGATGCGTATATGCATGCTATAATGATGTATGTGATGTTTATGAATGTATGTTTCTGTCTCAGGAAAATAAATCCTTGACGGGTGCCGGGAAGTCACTCCTGGGCTGATGTTGAAGAATAGATCTTTGCTTCCGCTGGGGATGATAGTTGCAAGAATACCGGTAGGAGAAGATAACTCCGTTGGGGAATAAACTTGGCGAATGGATTACTCTGCGGGGAGAAAAGTACTCTAACGATCTTGCTGGGGAGCAATACTATGTGGGGAGAGAGGTACTTTGCTGAAATGTTGATGGTAACTTCGCTGGGGATACCATTGTTGTGTTGGAAGTGTTAATTGACTTCGCTGGGGATAAGAAGACTTTGCCGAGGACGATCTTTCCATGGCTCTTGGCTGAGGATAACCCAGTTATAAGCTCTGGTGGAGCATAACCTTTGAATAAAGCCGGGAGATGCGTTTGGGCTCTACAGGGGATAAGCTTCCAGAATCTAATGGGGATAAGCTTACTGCTTGGGGAGATAGATTCCAACCTTCCTGGGGAAACTGGATTGGACTCTCCTGGGGAAGTTTGAACTATGTTTGGGGAAGTGACTCCATTGAATGTTTGATATACCGCCGGGGAACAATCTTTAGGTCAAGACTGCCGGGGATGCTTGTTAAGAATGCATGTATATGATGTGTTGGGGAATGTTGAGATCTGCTGGAGGATACCCAACTTCCTCGAGGCTGATTGTATAACTCTGCTTGGGGAGAGTGTACTGACCTGCTGACTCACTCTCTGGGGAATTGGGATGTACTGGTTATGTTCTTCAGCTGAACCTATCTTGGTACCTTGGTGGAACGATCCATTAAATCGCTTAGACCACTCATTATTTCCCCAGTTTCAGTGGGAGAAGGCACCCGTAGGGGTAATTGACAAATCTTCTAGCAGACAGGTGACGAGATGCCAAGACATAGTTGTACACTTTAATCCCTAATTTTTACCCGGACCGCCCTTTCGGGTTTTCAGTCCACCGGGATACCCATTTATGCCCAAGCCGCCTTTTCAGGTTTTCGACTTGCCGGGTGTACAAATTTTTTTCATTTCATCCCTCATTTTGCCCGAACCCTTTTGATTCGCCGGGAAGCCCTTATTTTTGCCTAGGTATGTCAACCTAGCGGGTCCTTGATTATGCGTAGTATTTTTTTCGACTATGTCCATGCTCTTAGAATGCAGGGAGGTGCCCCTGACTGCTTGTGTTGCCATATTACCAGAAGATGTATGATCGTGTAAGATTCGTTGCTGGAATGCCCCAAGTGACTCAGGCAGAGATTTACCCCAGGCTATTTGGCCTTTGAGAGATTCTCCGAATCTTGACTTAACTGCCCCAGATGATGGACAATGATCATGTCTGCCCCTTGATTGGAGGTGCTTTTGTTCATTAGACATTCGTCGTGCGAACTTCTATGCTGTTCAAACAAAAAGTCATATGCAAACAATGTTATTTTAAAAATGCAAAGCTTATGTCTGTCTTGAAGATTTTGAAAATGCATTCTTTTTCATAAAACAAGTGTTTGTTTGTAAAACGTGATGTCAACTCCGTATTTTACCGTAGGCCTTAAGGAGTCAGGATACCTTTGTAACAGTATGCTTTCGAACTATCCCTTGCTTCAGCTAGGACTTTTAAGGGTTATAACGTGGCCTAGTTCATGGTTTAAGAAACAAAGGATAAAGGCTCAAATTATTTGTACCCACCCGCTCTTCGTGATGTTCTTCAAACCTAAGCTCAGTTGATCGTGCGTTAGACTTCGTTGCGTCTTTGCTTTGATATACCAGTGATGGTTCAGATATTGATGGTTTATTTTGATCAGGCAGTCATTTCCTTTTTTGTTGAGGGTTTGTAGGACCTCTTTTCTCTTTTTTTTTATATTATCCCTTTTTTTTTTGCCTGAACTGTTTCTTTTGTGATTACAGTCAGCGGGATGCCCCAATTTTGTAAGTCTCCTTCATGGGTTTTGACTTAATGGGTTTTTATTTTTGAGATATAATGACTGCCTATCCTTATGATTGTTCGGAACCACCACTGTCTTTCTTTGTTTTGTAAGGACCTCTTTGGTGCCATTTGTTATGCACTTGGATCAACTGAGAGAACTACCCTGCCCCAGGTTATGATTAAGGGTTTTAAATTTCGAAAAGAAAAACTCCTACTTCTTTGGCTCAGAGGGGTTAACGAGGGATTATCTTCCTTATAACTCCAGTGTTTAAGAATTGAAATAATGCATGTACCTCATCAGCGGGGTCTGTTCAAAAGCATACTGTAATTGTCGTGGTATCATTTTCGTCATCCTCCCTCAAGATGCTAGAATTATTAATCGAGCGTTGATCATCAGAAAAAATATGAAAATAATTTGCATATAGTGAATACGAATATATTGCTTCAAAACAGACATATGCGATGCATTAATGGAATAACAATGTTTAACATGAGTAAATGTTTGAACAAAAGAAAATTACAACTTGAAAATCCTAATGAACCAAAGTCTTTTCATCTCAGGGCTTGTTACTTCAAAAGGTGAGCCTTGGAAGGATGGTAGAAAAACTCAGCCTGACCATCTTGTGTGAACTCCAATGCTCCTTCATCAATCAGGTCCTGGATCTTGTTCTTCAGAGCCCAACACTCATTTGTATCATGTCCTGGACTAGCAGAGTGGTAGGCACACCTTTTATTGGGATGATAGGTAGGAGATGCTGTGTTGGGGTTCCGGGGATGATCCCTTAATGTGATCAGATTCAATCTCAACAGGCGTTGTAAAGCTTGAAACAACGACATGTTGAGCTGGGTGAATTGCCTCCTGGGCTTGTCTGGCTGAAGCTGGTGAGGTTGATGCTGAATTTGTGACACTGGAGCCATTTGAGGAGCTCTCCCCTTATCTCCTTGTCTCAAAGATGGTTGAACAATGACTGGCTCTTTACCCTTAGACGTTTTCCCCAGTTGGTTACTCTGAAGCAGTTGGTTGACGAGAACTCCGAGCTCTTCTTGTCTTTGAGCTAAACCTTGAATGGCAGTTACCTGCCCCAGCATCTGGGCTTTCATTACATCCATCTCAGCTTGCAGATGTTTCAGCCGTTCGTCCTTAGCGCTGTTCCTGACCAAAGTCTCCATGAGCAGTGTCCTTAGCTCCTCATGCCCCTTGGATAGATTCAGGAGGATTTCCCCGAACCGAGTCTCTTGAGCAAGAAGGTCCTGGTTATCTTGTTGGGAAGCCATTGCTGAAATAAACAGCGAGAAAGGTAAGTGACCTGCAACAAGGATACCTGTTATGCAATGATGTGTATGACATGCATGTAATGTTTTCAAGGACCTCGCGGGATAAACAAGAAAATTTGTTAGAATTTGAATTTGTAGCTTGATTGAAGGAGCTCCATGTTGCTGAGAATCCTTCTTCAAGGGTCAAGGCTCACCATATCAAGTGGGTCATAGCCCCTGACAATCTTGGCTCGGGGAACCTTCTTCAAGTGTCAAAGCTCACCATATCAAGTGGGTCATAACCTCTGACAACCTTGGCTAGAGGAAAATAAATCCTCTTTGCCCCTTGCTGGACAGTTGGTTCATCATGACCTGCATCACAAGCCCTTGAGATCCTTGAAATGGGTTAGTCCTTATGTAGGATGCATGCAATGGTATGATGTTATGATATGCACGGGGTACTGTAGGTAAACCCTGTTACGAGTCCGAATTAAGGACATAAGCAAAACCTGCAAGAAACTCAGTAAACCCTGTTATAAGTCCCAATTAAGGACTATAAACAAAACCTGCAAGTAGTTCATGGGTCAGATAACAAGCATGCAAGTAGTCAAGTTGTAAGGCACACAAGTCACACAAAGAGCCCTTAGAGTTTAGGCCAGCATGGGGTCTGGGGTACTACCCTCTTGAAGTTGGTGGGCTCAAAACCTGTCCTATCAGAAGTAACCGGGTTCTAAGGGTCCCAGTATCATTGGATTGCTTTCATTGTTCATCGTTTCGATTTAGCCACTGAACTGGCGACCGAAATATTCCAAGAAAACAACCCTCAATTGAGTGTAGTATCGAGTATCAACCAACCTCGGACTGCACCAAAGTCAGTTATCTCACTACCCTAAAGAGGCCAAGATGGTTCAATTAAGATTCCTAAGGTCAGTTGATGCTTCACGACACCACGCGGCGGCCCCGTACTCTCCTTGATTGGACTCAAGGGTTACCGGTACACACCAAAGTGCCACATCAACGTAGGAGACTGCTTCAACCATGTCGGTATACCCCGCACAGTTCCCTCACAGCCTTGTTGCTACTTTCTAAGAAGGTATTCCCCAGATCCGGGCTAGGATCTATAGAACTCCCGAGACAGTCCCACAATTTAAAGCAAGCAAATAAATACAATTGAAAACACAGTTATGAACTAATCCTAAGGTACACCTCACTTTAAGTTTAGGTCCCCAGCAGAGTCGCCAGTTCTGTGATCGGTGGATCTGGAACTGACTGTTTAACGCTGGTTCGCGAAATGTCGCGGAAGCAAGAGTCGCCACCGTCTTTTATTTTCTCCAACAAGGAAAGGACAAAAGCACAGCAAAATTCCTTTTCGAGATGTTTCTCGGTTCGGGAGGTAGATTATAGAAAGGGAAGGTGTTAGCACCCTTTCTATCCATGGTTATCCATGGGCTCTTAGATACTTGCTCATTGTGTTTTCAAAATGGTTTGTTTGCTTTTCAACTGTGGGTTTTAAAAAATTTCTTTGAAAATTCCAGTTCGACTCTTGTATCGGTCCTCAAGAGTGTTTGAAAAATTGCTTTCGAAAGCTTTTGAAAAGGTGTCGGTGTGAAAAGTATTTTTGAATTTGTTTTGAAATTAGAGCAAGTATCTAGAGTCGTCTACCTACCCTAAGGAATTAAGCTGTGTAAGAGTCCTTTAGATAGTGCTATCCCACCATTGAGAGGTAGGTAGTACCATTATTGGAGTTGTTCGGGTCAATTCGAGGTTCGGGACATGGTGATCACCGGAGCAATAGGAAGACACCTTAGAAGCTACCCTCATGCCAGGTTCCCGGATCATGAGGACTTACTAAAACATCCTCTACTCGACGATCACCTTTCGAGGGGCAAGGCAACAGTGAGGCGTACCCTAGGGGTGGTGTGTGATTTGTGTGTCATGTTCATTTATTTTTGTCTTATTCATGTCATGGGTGATCTACGCGTTGCTTTTATCTTGACATTCATTCTTGCATGCAAATTTATTAACAGTTAAAAAAGTGCGGAATTTAAAAGTTCTACGCTATTACAAAGGCGCGGGTCCACATCGCCAAATTAAATCTAGGACCCGATTTAAAATAAAATAAAGTGCGAGAAATATAAAATTTCTAATTTACACGGCTTTGGGAGAATTACATGAATATTATAAGAAAGGAAATAAAATGTGCGAAACAAACTAATAATCGAAAGCGAGGGCATTGGACCCTTTTTAATGAAATCAAATTATGATTAACAAATTAATTAAATTAAAATAAAAAGAAAAGATTTTTTTTGGAGTTTTTGTATTTATGGATTTTTATGAGAGAATTAAATGAAATTAAAAAAAATTAATTGATTAACCCTAATTCTAACTATTTTTATTTATTAAGAAATATGTTAAAGTTGCACCTAAAATTAACCTAATTAATTAATTCAATTTTATTTACAAAAATAAATAATTAATTATTATAATGGTAAAAGAAAAGAAAAAGATAAAAAGTGATTAAAACCCTAATTCTACAAATTTTAAGTTTATTAAGAAAATGTTAAAATTAATCCTAGAATAAGAACTAAACTAATTAACAAGATTTACTTACAAAAATAATATTTAAATAAAATATATTTTTATTTTTGTCCTTTCTGATTTTTTATTATTTTTTTATGTTATGAAAATATAATAATTTAAAGAATTAAAAAGAAATAATTGAATTAACACAAATAATGGAAAATAAAAATAAAAGAAAAGAATTGCAAACCCTTGGGGGGTGTTGACCCCAATTGGGAGGTATCATCAGCATTTCTGGCCCATTGAAACCCTGGCCTTGTTGACTTTTCCGAGACACGTACGTATGCGTTGACTGGTGCCCATGGTACTCTTCAAACATTGGCCTTTGGATTAGGATTATGGGACAAGTGGCGTGCCTGGATTGTGAGCGTATGGTGGACGCTTGGAGAGAAACTGCATAGGATGATATTAGAAAAAATAATATTGAAGGGATAGGGGGACCTGGGGATCGAACCCATGTCCCATTGCTTACCAAACCATGTGCCTTGCCACTGAGCCATTCACGCGCTTTGGATATAGTACAGAAAACAAATAACATAATGCAAAATAAGGGTTAGTGGACAATTTTCGCGCGAAATTCAAACACACCATTCGTTGGCCTACACATCATCATCTTCTCCAATTATTTGCTGTGCCTGAAACAAAAACAAACTGAATAGCGGGGGTTTTAAACCCCCACTAAAGAGCAAGCATAAAAATAGCGATTAGCACCCTGTTAATCATAAATAAATCGCGAGGTATGGAAATGATTCACATGAAGCTTCTGAATTCAACAGTCCTGGTCTTAGGGTCTAATTTTTCTGGACAAGGAAACCCCCAATTTTACAGTTTCGTAACCCTAGCAAGCTTCCATGGTGATTTTGCGTATAGGCAAGCAAAACTCAATTAAACAATATGGTTAGCTTCAGCATGATAAGACTAATACAAAACAATCATTAGAACTCAAAATTATGGCATGAATGATGAAATACGATTATGCAAAAAAGATGAGACAGTTTAATTGCTAGGTACCAATTCTGGGTGCGTGAGGATTGTAAAATAGTGTAGTTAGGTTCAGTGATGTCTTGGCAAGCTAATGGGATCAATATTCTCCTTTGAATCGTCCTCCAAGGCAGTTTTCAGTTTTAGATTTTTTTGGTAAAAATGCAAACTTGGTTCTTCAGATGGGGCGCAGCTTTCAGGTCCCTTGCACTAGGTCTAGCATCTGGCTTATGTATGGAGTGAATTAGGGTTGAGTTTTCAATCAAAAGATCAATGCAATCATGAATCAAATATTGGATTTAATGGCATATTTTTTTCAATCTTTTTCACATGTTTTTGATGTCAATCATAGCCAATCTTCCCCATTTGAGTTGTGCACGAATCTTGAGCCTTTAATGAATGATTACACTGCATGAAAAGATTCACATACATTTGTTTGGTATTTTTCCATATTTTATTTAATTTAAATGAATTAATTGTAACTAAAAATTCAAATAAATAAATAAAAATGATGAATAAATCCCCTTTGGGCCAAATGGTCGTGCATATGCTTTGGATGATGAATCTTGGAAGAAAATGTGGCCCATTAGCAATTTTAAGACATTTGAAGCAAAGTTGACTTTTCAAAATTCCCAAAAATTTCCCAACTTCCACAAGGCATATCTTGCTCAATTTTTAAGCTTTGATCATGTTCTTAGACATTTTGGAAAGGTCTTGAAGTCCTATAACCAATGCCTTTGGTCCCATGTCATTTTGATTTACCAATCTCAAGTTATGGCCTTTGACTTAAAGTCCCTTTTTGTTGACTTTTGAAAATGACCTATAATGTTGAAATTGATAACTTTTTGTGAGAGCATTTCTTGGACTTGAAGTGTGAAGAGAAGTTGTAGGAAATTTCTTTATATTCAAAATGAGCTTTGGATGGAATTTTTCTGATAAACCATGTGGAAGTTATGCCTTGGTCAAGTTACAGTTGACTTTTTCAACTGTCCAAATATAGAAACTTTTGCATCTTGAGACTTTCTGAGCCATGCCTTGAAAATCATGATCAAGAATTGATCAAATGATGTTTGTGGCTTCAAAATGAGATGTTGACCAAAAATTTGAACTTTTGACTGTCAAAATGACCATTTTGCCCCTACAGTTGACTGTTGAGCAATTAGGGTTTTTGACTGTGCAATTTTGTGTTGTAAGTCTTGAAACTTGGTATGAGGATGCTTGACCATGTTTATAGGCATGTGGGACTTGATTGGACCCTTGGAAACTTCATTTTCTTTGTGAGAACCAAAACCCTAATTCTTGACTGTTAGGAAGCCCTTGAACTGTGCAACCCTTGGGGAGATTTTGAAGCATTAACTTGGCAAATCTTGAAGAATATGGGAGGGCAAATTTTGGGGTACAACACTGAGGTTATGAAACAATTTGACGCCGGTTTTCTAGCAGTGACTTCTTACCCTCAGTGGGTTGCCAACGTGGTTCCAGTGCCGAAGAAAGATGGTAAGGTCCGAATGTGTGTTGACTATAGGGATTTGAACAGGGCGAGCCCCAAGGATGACTTCCCTCTACCTCACATCGACGTTCTGGTTGACAATACTGCTCAGCACAAGGTGTTCTCCTTCATGGACGGTTTCTCCGGATATAACCAAATCAAGATGGCTCCTGAAGACATGGAGAAGACCACTTTTGTTACTCAGTGGGGCACCTTTTGCTACAAGGCCATGCCTTTTGGGTTGAAAAATGCTGGGGCAACCTACCAACGTGCCATGGTTGCTTTGTTTCATGACATGATCCATCATGAGATCGAGTTGTACATCGATGATATGATTGCAAGGTCCCAAACTGAGGAGGAACACCTTGACCATCTGCAGAAGCTGTTTGACCGTTTGAAGTTGTACAAGCTGAGGTTGAACCCGAACAAGTGCACCTTCGGGGTGAGATCTGGAAAATTGCTAGGCTTTGTCGTGAGCGACAAAGGTATTCAAGTGGACCCTGCCAAGGTGAAAGCCATACAAGAGATGCCAACTCCCAAGACAGAAAAAGAAGTCAGAGGCTTTCTAGGACGGCTGAACTACATTGCCCGATTCATCTCACATCTAACTGCTACCTGTGAACCAATCTTCAAGCTACTGAAGAAAGATCAAGTGGTACGTTGGAACGATGAATGTCAGGCCGCTTTCAACAGAATCAAAGAGTATCTCCAAGAACCACCCATTCTTATGCCACCGGTTGAAGTGAGACCTCTAATCTTATACTTGACAGCTCAATGGGGTGTGTGCTGGGGCAGCATGACGAGTCTGGCCGAAAAGAGCACGCTATTTATTACCTTAGCAAAAAGTTTACCGACTGTGAGACCCGATACTCACTGCTCGAGAAAACTTGCTGCGCTTTGGTATGGGCTGCTCGCCGGCTGAGACAGTATATGTTGACTCACACTACTCTGTTGATTTCAAAAATGGATCCAATAAAGTACATATTCGAAAAGCCTGCTCTGTCTGGAAGAATAGCAAGATGGCAAATGATCTTGACCGAATATGACATACAGTACACGACTCAGAAAGCAATCAAGGGAAGTGTATTGGCAGACCAATTGGCACACCAGGCAGTGGACGACTACCAGTCCATGAACTTTGAATTTCCGGACGAGAACATCATGGTAGTGACTGATTGTGAAGTACCTGGACCGGATGAAGGACCTGAGGAAGGATCCCGATGGTCTATGCACTTTGACGGAGCCTCAAATGCTTTGGGTAATGGCATCGGTGTTGTGATCATATCCCCCAAAGGCACTCATACTCCACTCACTGCCCGACTATGTTTCAACTGCACCAACAACATGGCGGAGTATGAAGCATGTATCATGGGTCTTCAAGCTGCAATTGACTTAAGGATCAAGTTTCTGAGTGTCTTCGGAGATTCCGCTCTCGTGATCAATCAGATCAAAGGCGAGTGGGATACGAAACACCCAAACCTTATTTCTTACAAGGAATATGTATTGACATTGATCCCCCATTTCGAGGAGATAATTTTCGAACACTTCCCAAGAGAGGAGAATCAGTTGGCGGACGCGTTAGCTACGATGTCTTCTATGTTCAAAGTTAAATGGGACAACGAGGCTCCCCGAATCATTATCTGGAAATTGGATGAACCTGCATATTGCTGTGATCTTGAGGCTGAAGAGGTAACTGAAAAACCTTGGTATCATGAAGTGAAGAGGTACTTGGAAGCTCAAGAATACCCCAAGGGTGCATCTGTCAACGACAAGAAGTTTCTAAGAAGGTTCGCTGCAAAGTTCTTCCTCAGCAACGACATTCTGTACAAGCGAAACCATGATTCGACCTTACTGCGTTGTGTGGATAAGACTGAAGCAGAAAGGATCATGGCAGAGCTACACGAAGGTACCTTCGGAACACATTCTAGTGGACATACTATGGCAAAGAAAATCCTTCGGGCAGGATATTTCTGGTCCACAATGGAAGCTGATTGTTACCAAAATTCTCGGACATGTCATAAATGCCAGATATATGCTGATAAAGTGCACGTTCCTCCAGTACCTCTGAATGTCTTTACAGCACCTTGGCCTTTTGCAATGTGGGGCATTGATATGATCGGTGAGATCAGACCTACGGCATCCAATGGACATCGCTTCATCCTGGTAGCGATTGATTACTTCACAAAGTAGGTTGAAGCAGCTTCCTATGCCATGGTAACCAAGAACGTCGTAGCACGATTCATTCGGCATAACCTGATCTGTCGATACGGTGTCCCGGAAAGGATCATTACGGACAATGGTACCAATCTCAACAACAAGATGATCACTGAGCTCTGCGAGTAATTCAAGATACAGCACCACAACTCTTCTCCTTACCGACCGAAGATGAATGGGGCTGTCGAAGCGGCAAATAAGAATATCAAGAAGATTGTGCAGAAGATGACAGTGACGTACAAAGATTGGCACGAGATGTTACCGTTTGCTCTTCATGGGTACCGTACCTCAGCACGAACGTCAACAGGGGCAACTCCCTTTTCCTTGGTCTATGGTATGGAGGCAGTCTTGCCTATTGAAGTCCAGATACCCTCTCTCCGGATAATGAAGGATGCAGGTTTGAGAGAAGACGACTGGATCCAGACTCGACTTGATCAATTAAACCTAATCGACGAAAAGAGACTCACCGTTATTTGTCATGGTCAAACGTACCAAAAACGGATGATCAGGGCATTTAACAAGAAAGTCAGACGACAAGAGTATCAAGTCGGAGACCTGGTAATCAAGCGCATCATTCTTCCTCAAAGTGATCCCAGGGGCAAATGGACCCCTACGTACGAAGGGCCATTTGTGGTTAAACATATCTTCTCAGGAGGAGCTATGATTCTAACTACCATGGACGGTGACGACCTTCCTCACCCCGCCAATGCAGACATAGTAAAAAGATACTACGCATGAATTAAAGACCCGCTAGGTTGACACACCTAGGAAAAAATAAGGGCTTCCCGGCGAACCAAAAGGGTTCGGGCAAAAATAAGGGATGAAATGAAAAAAATTTGTACACCCGGCAAGTCGAAAACCTGAAAAGGCGGCTTGGGCAAAAATGGGTATCCCGGTGGACTGAAAACCCGAAAGGGCTGTCCAGGCAAAAGTTAGGGATAAGCGTAATACTATGTCTTATGGGATCACCCTGTATCCAGAATTCGGCATCAACTATCAGGTTCAGACGGCATCGATCAGTCAGCTTCATCTTCAACTGAGCAACAAAGTGATGAGACACTTGAAGACATAAAGGCGATAGCAGAGTTGGAACCCAGTGGGACTTTTTCACATAGCTGTTTTATTTTCCTTTTCACAAAAATTGTATAAACTTTATTGTTCGGCGGCGTTCTCTTACTAGGACGTCAGCCTCTTGTACATAAACGCCTATTTTCAGGCAAATCCAAAAATCAATACAAATTCACTTTTCCAGACAAATTGCCAATTATTTTTCCTTTTTCTGTTTTGTCTTGCGAAGAACGTCCAATGTTCATTTTTGATATATGCATTTGACACTAATTGCTAACTCATAAATGTTTGCATACGAAACAAAGGATTAATTACAGGTGACATTAGAAGCAGGGGCAATAATGAATTATCTAAGCGATCTAGTTGCTCTGTCCACCAAGGTACCAAGGTAAGTTCGGCTGGAGAATGTAACCAGGATACCTTCACTCCTCCCAGAGTAAGACCAATCAACAATACTCTCCCCGAGCAGAGTTGGTCTCCCATCAGCCCTAAAAAGGCACAATATTCTCCAGCAAGTCAGCAACGCTCTCCCCAAGCAGAGTTAGCCTACTGTCAGCCTTAAGGAAGTTGGGTATCCCTAGAAGATCTCAATATTCCCCAGCGGAGTATACAGATGTTCCTAAGCAAGCATCCCCGGCAGTCTTAATATAAGATTGTTCCCCGGCGGAATACAAGACACCCCAGCGGAGCCATTCCCCAGTACAGTTCAAAAGCTTATCCCTAGTAGATTCTGGAAGCTTATCCCCTGCAGAGCACGAACGCGTCTCCCCGGATTTATTCAAAGTTATTCCCCACCAGGGCTTATAACTGGGTTATCCTCAGCTAATTACCACGGAAAGATCGTCCTCAGCAAAGTTCTTCCTATCCCCCAGCGGAGTTCATCAAATCCTCCAGCATAACTCATCAACGGTATCCCCAGCGGAGTTCTCATCAAAACCTCGGCGAAGTACCTCTTCCCACTGAGTAATTCCCCGCAGAGTATCTCTCCAACAAGTTTATTCCCCAATGGAGTCATCTTCTCCTACCAGTTTATTCTTGCAACCATCATCCCCAGCGGAAATGAAGAACTTCACTCTTCAACATCAACCCAGGATTCAACTCCCGGCATTCGTCAAGGATTTATTTTTCTAGAAGAAGATACATTCACAAACATTTCACATTCATACATCCTGTTTACATACATAAAGTGCATACTACACTATCTCTGAACATCATGACATCATGCATCTCATACATCATGACATTGTATACAACTGATGTTTTGCCTTTTCAAGAAAAAGGTCAATCCAAAGATATTTACTATCAACTGTCGCAATTCCAGATTCGATTCCTGTATCCAGCCAGGGCATATCTGTGAGCGACTAATTCCATATTCGATACCTGTATCCAGCCAGGACATATCTGTAGATGACTAATTCCAGGTTCGATTCCTGTATCTAGCCAGGGCATATCTGAAGAGTTTGAAGATTCGATACCTGTATCCAGCCAGGGCATATCTGTAGATGACTAATTCCAGATTCGATTCCTGTATCTAGCCAGGGCATATCTGAAGAGTTTGAAGATTCGATACCTGTATCCAGCCAGGGCATATTTGTAGATGACTAATTCCAGATTTGATTCCTGTATCTAGCCAGGGCATATCTGAAGAGTTTGAAGATTCGATACCTGTATCCAGCCAGGGCATATCTGTAGACGACTAATTCTAGATTCGATTCCTGTATCTAGCCAGGGCATATCTGAAGAGTTTGAAGATTCGATACCTGTATCCAGCCAGGGCATATCTGTAGACGACTAATTCCAGATTCGGTTCCTGTATCTAGCCAGGGCATATCTGAAGAGTTTGAAGATTCGATACCTGTATCCAGCCAGGGCATATCTGTAGATGACTAATTCCAGATTCGGTTCCTGTATCTAGCCAGGGCATATATGAAGAGTTTGAAGATTCGATACCTGTATCTAGCCAGGGCATATCTGTAGATGACTAATTCCAGATTCGATTCCTGTATCTAGCCAGGGCATATCTGAAGAGTTTAGAGATTTGATACCTATATCCAGCCAGGGCATATCTGTAGACGACTAATTCCATATTCGATTCCTGTATCCAGCCAGGGCATATCTGTGAGTAACTGATTGTAGATTTGACGCCTGTATCCAGCCAGGGCATGTCTGCATGAAGAGTTTAGAGATTCGACTCCTGTATCCAGCCAGGGCACGTCTGTAAGCAACCTTTTGAAGTTCCAGATTTGATACCTGTATCTAGCCAGGGCATGTCTATGAGCGACTGAGTGAAGATCAACACCTGTAACAGGCCAGGAAATTATCTTTCTCAGGTACGCAAGTTCTCGCTAAGGAATCTCTTACGCGATCGACACCTAGATGGCATCTATAAGCCCATCCTCCCATACCATCTTTCCAAATGGCATCTATAAGCCCACTCCCGACAAGGTTCTGTCACATCTCCAGATGGCATCTATAAGCCCATCCTCCTATCCACCATCTCTCCAAATGGCATCTGTAAGCCCATTCCCGACATCACACTGCTGATACTCTACTATGCGAGTGCAAATTTCTGGGCACTCTAGTGTTCAATCATCTTCCACCCTCGGATCACGAAAGGCACACAAGCCAATCTACATCCTCAGGTATAAGAAGATTGAACAGGGGTAACTTTTGTACCCCAAAATTTGCCCTCCCATATTCTTCAAAGTTTTGACAAGCATCATCTAAATTTGCTCAAGTCTACTCAAGGGTTGCACAGTTCAAACACCCTCCTAAGCCAGTCAAATTAGGGTTTTGGTTCTTGCAAGGAAGTTGAGGTTTTCAAGGGCTCAATCAAGTCCCATATGCTCATATACATTGTCAAGCACCTACATGTCAAGTTTCAAGGCTCACAAGGTCAAGTTGCACAATCAAAAACCCTAATTGCTTCACAATCAACTGTAGGGGCAAAATGGTCATTTGGCAGTCAAAAGTCAAACATTTTGGTCAAACATCTTATTTTGAAGCCCCAATCATCATTTGATCAAGTCTCGATCATGATTCCACAAGAATGGCTCAAAAATCATCAAGATGCAAAAGTTTCCATTTTGGGACAACTGAAAAGTCAATTGTAACTTGACCAAGGCATAACTTTTTCATGGTTCATCAGAAAAATCCCATCCAATGCTCATTTTGAAGGGGATGACATTTCCTACAACTCATCTTCACATTCTAAGTCCAAGAAATGCTCTCACAAAAAGTTATCAATTTCAACATTATAGGTCATTTTCAAAAGTCAACAAAAATGCACTTTAAGTCAAAGACCATAACTTGAGATTGGTAAATCAAAATGACATGGGACCAAAGGCATTGGTTAGAGGACTTCAAGACCTTTCCAAAATGTCCAAGAACATGTTCATATGATCAAAATTGAGCAAGATATGCATTGGAGAAGTTGAGAAATTTTTGTGAAATGGCAAAAGTCAACTATCCTTGAAACTTCAATTTTTGACAAAAGGGCCCACTTTCTTTCACTTGATTCAGCCTTGTCATGCCACCCACGTGTCCCATGATTCATTTCAAGATTAAACATTAATTTTTCTATTTTTATTTAATTTTATTTGATTTAATTCATTTTAAATCCATAAAATTCAAATAAAATCAAAAAAATTAATTAAATAACATCTTTTGATTTGAATGACTTTTATGTGTCATGAACAACCTACCCATTTCGTGCTAGGGCCATTTTAAGCATGAAAATTCAAATTTGAATAAAATTGGAAAATGCTTTAATGGTGGTTATGAAGAAATCCAAAAACATCATTGCAATGGATCATTGGCTCTTAATGTGACTTATTCTCATTCATACATACATACGCAAGTGTTCCATACCTCAAGCACGACCTAGAGCTCATTGAAACGGCCAAACCAAATTCCAAAAACTTGAAGAAAAGTTGAAAACTGAAATCAACCTTCCATCACAATTCAAACACTTTTCTTGATTCCAACACCTTGCTGGACCTTCCAGGAACCTATTGCGATCAAGAACGAGCTCTAACACTCAAAGAATCATTCACTTCAGTCACACGGTTTGTCTAACTTTGTCAAATTCGAAACTCATAATTCTTGCATATTTAACATGATATAATTGTTGTTTTGTATTGCTAACGCTCTTCTGAAGCTAATGGTATAAGGCAATTACATTTTGGAGCCCTGAATCACAAACCACCATGGATGATTTTTAGGTTTTCAAAGCTTTCGAATTGGGGGTTTCCCATATAGGAAAAATTAGGCTTGGAAAGACCCATGGTTGAAATCAGGAGATCAGTACGAACACATCCCAACCCTCGCGCCCTTTTTATATAACGTGTACATCTAATCGCTATTTTTGCATTTTGTATTTTGTGGGGGTTTAAAACCCCCGCTATTTGATTTTCTTGTTGCAGGGAAAATGAAGAAGATGAAGGACGTGGAAGCAAGTGGTTGGGTCATTCAAATATGACGTGCGCTTTTTCATGTTTCCAACATATACTTTTGTTTTACATAATATATTTAATTGTCACTATATTAACAAGCGCGCATAATTGGTTCAGTGGTACAGGTGTTGGCAAATGATCATTGGGACCTGGGTTCGATTCCCAGGTCCCCCCAAAATTCTATGTTATTTTTCATATTGTGTTCCTATGCAGCTTCACAACAATATTCCACCATGGACTCCAGCTCAGCTTGCCAAGTGTCTCAAAAGACAGATCCAAAGGCCAGGGATGGCTCCACACCATGTTCCAAGTCAATGAGTGTGCACATAATTCCAGGAGTCAATGTGACTTTGTGCTTAATGGGCTTCAGTTTGCTAACAAAACCCTCAATTCTGGCCCAACACCCCTATGGTTCTATTTTATTTTCTTTTGTTTTCTTTTTCCTTTTTTTATTTTCTTTTAACCAATTATTATTATTAACTATTATTATTATTTAATTACCTCATAAACTAATATTTTTTATAAAAATTCAGAAAAAAACAAAAAAAGAACATTTTATTATTTATTAACTTATTTTGTAAATAAATGTAAATTAAATCAAATTAGTTTAATTAGTTAACTTTAATACCTTTTTACGGTAAATAAAATAATTTAGACTTAGGCTTTTCTTTTGATATTTTTAATTCCTTTTTTTTATTTTATTTCATTAAAACATAAAAACACAAAAAAATATTTTCTTAATTAATTAATTAATTAGTTATTAATTTTAATTTCATTAATTACAAAGGACAAAATTCAATTCTTTTCTTAAAAGGGTCAAAACCATTAGGACGTTCCCGATTAAATTTCTACTCGCGCGTATTTATTTATTTTGATTATTTATGTAACTGTTTCTAGATATGTAATAGTTAATTAGGTTTTTACCGCTTTATTTACTTTTCTCGCACTTTATTTTCAAAACGGGTTTTTGTTTTTGGCGATGTATAGACCCGCGCCTTGTAATAGCTAGATTTACATTTCCGCAATTTACTTTCCGCACCCCTAACTGCTAATATGCCTGCAAGAATGTATGTAAATAAAATCAATCCGTAGCTCACAAATAACATGTACAAGATAACCTTAACTGAAAAACAACACACAAAGCACATGCCACTTCTAGGGTACGCCTCACTGGTTGCCTCGACGTGGTCATCAAGTATAGGGTGTCTTAGAGGTCGCCCTTCTGTCCAAAAGATCCAGTTGCCTCGAAACGGTTGCCTCGGATACAAAGGATCTAGGACATTAGGGTTATTTCTAAGGTGTCCTACCGTTGCTTCGGTGACCACACATGTCCCTTAATCGAATTGACCCGAACAACTCCAACGATGGTACTACCTACCTCTCAATGGTGGGATAGCACTATCTAAAGGACGCTTACACAGCCTAATTCCTTAGGGTAGGTAGATTCTCATGGGTACTTGCTCTTTCTCAAAACAAACAAAAATACTTTTCACACCTCACACTTTCTAAAAGATTTCAAACAAATTTTTCATACACTCTTGAGGACAGATACAAGAGTTACTTAGAAATTTTTCAAACGAAACTTTTTCAAAACCCACACACACTTGAAAAGCAAACAAATTTTGAAAACATAAGAGCAAGTATCTAAGAGCCCGTGGATAACCACGGATAGAAAGGGTGCTAACACCTTCCCTTTCTATAAATCTACCTCCCGAACCGAGAAACATTCTCGAATAAGGAATTTTGTTGTGCTTTTGTCCTTTCCATGTTGGCGAACATAAAAGACGGTGGCGACTCTTGCTTACCGCGACATTTCGCGAAACCAGCTTAAAAACAGTCAGTTCTATTTCCACCGATCACAAATTGTATTTTTTTTTTTTATGTTTAATGTGCAAAGTTTTAATTAAAAGAAAGTAAAAGTTTTAAGTTTAAGAAAAATTAAAGTTCATATATGAAAAAGATTTATTAAAGAGAGTTTTTAAGGTAAAAACCTAATAACCTAATTAAATTCTAATATTCATGTATATATAAAAAAGTTAAGATATTATTTAATTTATAAACAAAAATAGACTATGTTAGTTTAAATTGTAAAAAGAAGAATAAAAAGATAAGAAAAAAAAGGATGTTAGTTTATGTATAAAACAAAAGAAAAAGGAAAATGGGCTTAAAGATTTTGTTCTGGCCCAAATAACACAAAAAGGACTAAAACAAGGAGGGGGGTGCACGCCTGGAGTTTATGATTGGGCTTAGGCAGTGAATGGGGTTGAGGCCCAAGACATTTTACACGTTTTTGTTTAGGGTTTCAGTGTGATGTTTCATTTGGGATTTAGGGTTTGTGATATTACAAAGGCGCCGCTTCCCTCCTCTTCGTTTAGTCTTCATCTTCTCGTCTATGAGCCATGCTTCTGAATAAACATCCTTCTCGCCTAAGGCCAACCAGCGCCACCGTTTATCCTCCTCCTCGCGTTTACTCAAGCAACGATAAAAAGAGGTACGACTTTTATCTCAACGCATTAGGGTTCTTAGATTTTCAATCTTGCATGCTCTTATCTATTCTGATTCTTAGATTTTTGTTATGTGTTGTATGAGGTATTTAAAGAAAGGGAAAAGGAAGTTTATACCTTTGCTGGCTCATTGCTTGGAGAGGAGAAGAGGTGGAGAAGGAGGCGCTTAGGGTGGCCGGAGACGGAGGGATACGATACTGATCTCGCTGACTAGCCTGGTAACCACGTATCTTGCCTTTTATGGTTTAATGATGATGACTGAAAACCTTTGCTTTGACACTTATTTCTCTCTTCTGACTGCTTGCTTCTATATGCTTGTATGCTTGCCTTTTCCTCTTCTGTTTGCCTCTGATGATGTTCTTGATGATTTTGGATATCTTTGATTTGCTAACCCTATGATGAGGTTAGCTCTGAGGGTGGCCCGTGTGCTTGCTTGCTCTTTTGGTTTATGAGGCTTGTAAGCTTGTATGGCTTAAGCAGGTTTGTAGGCAAGTTTGGCTTGGACACAGGTTGGTATGGTTTGTTGTTTGGAGCTTGTGAGCTTTAAACTGGTTTGAGGCTTAGCTTCTGTTTGAGACTTTTTGTTACAGGCCTTGAAACAAGTTTTTGTTGTTTCTGGTTTAAGGTTGATGTTTATTTACAGTTTAAGGCAGGCTTGGCTTTTAGGTTTTTAGGCTTTGATGCAGTTTAGCAGGTGAAGGCTTGGAGCTGTTTGTATGTTTGATAGGGTGATTGAAGGTTGTTTTGATGGCTTGGAAACATGCTTATAGTTTGTGGCTGTTGTACCCCAAAATTTGCCCTCCCATATTCTTCAAGAAATTGCCAAATCAAGTCTCAAAATTCCCCAAGGGTTGCACAGTGCAAAGGTCTCCTATACAGTCAAAACTAGGGTTTGTGTTCTGATCAAGAAAATGAAGTTTCCAAAGGTCCAATCAAGTCTCACATGCCTATAAATATGGTTAAGTATCCTCATATCAAGTTTCAAGACATTCAGCACAAAATTGCACAGTCAAAAACCCTAATTGCACTACAGTCAACTGTAGGGGCAAAATGGTCATTTGACAGTCAAAAGTTCAAATTTTTGGTCAACATATCATTTTGAAGCCACAACATCATTTGATCAATGCTTGATCATGATTCTCAAAATTTGGCTCAAAAATCATCAAGATGCAAAAGTTTCCTTATTTGGACAGCTGAAAAAGTCAACTGAAATTGACCAGGGCATAACTTTCACATGGATTATCAGAAAAATTCCATCCAAATCTCATTTTGAAGATAAAGAAATTTCCTACAACTTCTCTTCACACTTCAAGTCCAAGAAATGCTCTCACAAAAAGTTATCAATTTCAACATTATAGGTCATTTTCAAAAGTCAACAAAAAGGGACTTTAAGTCAAAGGCCATAACTTGAGATTGGTAAATCAAAATGACATGGGACCAAAGGCATTGGTTAGAGAACTCAAAGACCTTTCCAAAATGTCCAAGAACATGAGAAAAGCTTAAAATTTGAGCAAGTTATGCCTTGTGGAAGTTGGGAAATTTTTGGATGTTTTGAAAAGTCAACATTGATTCAAATGACCTAAAATTGCTAATGGGCCCATTTTTCTTCCATAATTTATCATCCATGACATGTGCACGACCACTTGGCCCAAAGGGAAGTATTTTCTCATTTTTTATTTATTTATTTGAATTTTTATTTATATTAATTCATTTAAATCATTTAAATATATGAAAAATACTTAATTTAACCTAACAAATCTTTTTGCACATGTTTTAGTCTCAATATTTCGTGCCTAGCTAAATAAGGAAAGATTTGGGTTGATTGATCATGATTGAGAACAAAGAACACATGGAAAAGATTGAAAAAGATCCTTAGAAAATCAAATTTCAAAATCAATGAATGCAATGGATTTGATTGAGTTTTTTTGACCTAATGCACTCACTACATATGCTAGAACACAACCCTAATCAGAATACACACTAAGCTGCGCAAGAAAGCTCTTTACAAACTTGAAAAAATTGTCAAAAAAGTCAATTCTGAAAACATCATTCCAGGACGATTCAAGACCTAATTCTTGTTTCAATAGCTTCCTCAAGGTTCCCTGAACGTATTCCAATCAGAAACAACCACTAAAACGCAAGGAATTGGTATACAGCATTCAAGATACCTCATGAAAAATTCATTATCGTGTTTCAATATTTACGCACATTCATAGCATTTTGATTGTAGATTCATGTTCCTTGTGAAATTCTGAAACTAACCAATATGATTAATTGCATTTTTATGCTGTATACACGATTTCACCATGTTTGAGTTCTAGGGTTTGCAGGACCTCAAAATTGGGGGTTTTTATTTAAAGAACAATTGGCCTTCAAGAATACCATGGTAGCAATCAGCCAGTCTGGACGAATGGAAACTACCCATCGCGCCTAATTTATTGACCCTCTAAGACCTATTCGCTATTTTCTCAAAACTGACCTTAAACAACGCGTAAAAAACCGTTGCCTCATGTTCTTGTATTTCAGGGATAGTGGAGAAGACGATGTGTTGGCAAACGGTGATAGGTGGATTCAAAAATTCGCGCGCGTTTCCAAAGCCATTAACAATTTTCTTTTATAATATTTATGTGTTATATTACTTTACAGATGAACAAAGCGCTTCAGTGGCCAGGTGTGTGTGTTGGCAACGTTAAAGACCTGGGTTCGAGCCCCAGGTCTGCATTATTCTTCATATTATTTTTCAAACAAGGTTCACATGCTGTTCCATTTACTGAGGACCATGGTACGCTTCCAAATCAAGCGTGACACGTCCCTCTCAAGATCAATCCAAAGGCATAGAGTGGAGGAACACCATAAGCTCAGGTCAACATTGCTACACGCTAGTGGGAAAGTCAAACGGACCTGAAGGTCATTGGGCCTGAATTACCAAGGCCAAACCTCCCATTTGGGGACTACCACCCCCCTGGTTTGCAATTCTCTATATTTTTTATATTTTATTTTCAATTATTATTTTATTTTCTTTATTGTTTTAAATTAATTAATTATTTCTACAAAATATAAAAAATGCCCAAAAATCAGAAAATATAAAAAACATAATAAATATTTTATTTTGATATTTTCTTGTAAATAAATGCATGTAAATAAATTTAGTTTTAAATTAGGTTACAATTTTAATTCTTTTCAAAATAAATATAAAAAAAAACATAGAATTAGGTTTAATAAATGTTTTATTCTTTTTTTTAATTTTTTTTTTCTTTTTCACAATAATATTATTTATTTTATTTATTTTCATAATTAAAATTGTAAATAAAAATTAGGTTTAATTTAGGTTAAATTTTAACGTTTTCTCAATAAATTAAAAAATAACTAGAATTAGGGTTTGCGTCGTATTTTGATTAATTCTTTTTCTATTAAATCTTAAAACATTAAAAACACCAAAAAACAAATTCTTGCCTTCTTTTAATTTTAATTTTAATTCCTCATTAATTTTAATTTTTGCAAAAGGGTCCAACGCCCATGTTCTTAATTTCTTATTCGTTCGCATATTTATTTTATTTCGCTTAAATAATTATGTACCTCTCCCGAAGCCTTGTAATTACTTCTCGCACTTTTCAATTCTTTATTTACTTTGCTTATTTATTTTCTGTCAAATCGGGTCCTCGTTAATTTTGGCGATGTGGACCCGCGCCATTTGTAATAGCTTAGAATTTACTTTTCCGCAAATATTTCTTAACTGTTAAACAAAGCATGCAAGAATGAATGGCCTTAAATAAAAACAATCGTAGAACACCAATAACATGACAAGACAAATACAAATGAAAACGACACACAAATCACACATCACCCCTAGGGTACGCCTCACTGTTGCCTTGCCTCGAAAGGTGATCGTCGAGTAGAGGATGTCTTAGTAAGTCCTCATGATCCGGGAACCTGGCATGAGGGTAGCTTCTAAGGTATCTTCCTATTGCTCCGGTGATCACCACGTCCCGAACCTCGAATTGACCCGAACACCTCCAATGGTGGTGCTACCTACCTCTCAATGGTGGGATGGCACTGCTTTAAAGGACATTTACACAGACGAATTCCTTAGGGTAGGTAGACGACTCTAGATACTTGCTCTAATTTCAAAACAAATTCAAAAATACTTTTCACACCAACACATTTTCAAAAAAGCTTTCGAAAGCAACTTTTCAAACACTCTTGAGGACTGATACAAGAGTCGAACTGAAATTTTCAAAGAAACTTTTTTAAAACCCACAGTTGAAAAGCAAACAAACCATTTTTGAAAAACACAAGTGAGCAAGTATCTAAGAGCCCATGGATAACCATGGATAGAAAGGGTGCTAACACCTTCCCTTTCTATAATCTACCTCCCGAACCGAGAGCAATCTCTATAAGGAATTTTTCTGTGCTTTTGTCCTTTCCATTTGGAGAAAATAAAAGACGGTGGCGACTCTTGCTTCCGCGACATTTCGCGAACCAGCGTTAAACAGTCAGTTCCAGATCCACCGATCACAGAACTGGCGACTCTGCTGGGGGCTCTTATAAAAGTGAGGTGTACCTTAGGGCTAGTTCATAACTATGTTTTCAATTGTTTTCCTTGTGTGCTTTAAATTGTGGGTTGCTTGGGAGTTCTATAAGATCCTAAACCCGGATCTGGGGGATACCTTCTTAGAAAGTAGCAACAAGGCTGTGAGGGAACTGTGCGGGGTATACCGACATGGTTGAAACAGTTTGCTACGTTGATGTGGCACTTTGGTGTGTACCGGTAACCCTTGAGTTCAGTCAAGGAGAGTACGGGGCCTCCACGTGGTGTCATGAAGCATCAACTGACCTTAGGAACCTTAATTGAACCATCTTGGCCTTTTTAGGGTAGTGAGATAACTGACTTTGGTGCAGTCCGAGGTTGGTTGATACTCGATACTACACTCAATTGAGGGTTGCTTTCCTGGAATATTTCGGTCGCCAGTTCAGTGGCTAAATCGAAACGATGAACAATGAAAGCAATCCAGTGATATTGGGACCCTTAGAACCCGGTTACTTCTAATAGGACAGGTTGAGCCCACCAACTTCAAGAGGGTAATACCCAAACCTCATGTTGGCCCTAAACTCTAAGGGTTTCTCTTGTGTGACTTGTGTGCCTTCCAACTTGACTATTTGCATGCTTGTTGTCTGACACTTGAGTTTCTTGCAGGTTTTGTTTGTAGTCCTTAATTAGGACTCATAACAAGGTTTACCGAGTTTCTTGCAGGGTTTGTTTTAGTCCTTAATTAGGGCTCATAACAAGGTTTACCGAGTTTCTTGCAGGTTTTGTTTTTAGTCCTTAATTGGGACTCATGACAGGTTTTACTAAGTTTCTTGCAGGTTTTGGTTTGCAGTCCTTAATTAGGGACTCATAACAGGGTTACCTACATTACCCCATGCATAGCATGACATCATACCATTGCATACATCCTGCATAAAAAACTAACCCATTTCAAGGATCTCAAGGGCTTGTGATGCAGGTCATGGTGAATCAGCTATCCCAACAAGGGGCAAAGAGGATTTATTTTCCTCTAGACAAAGTTGTCAGGGGCTATGACCCACTGGATATGGTGAGCCTTTGACCCTTGAAGAAGAATTCTCAATAACATGGGTTTCCTTCAATCAAGCTACCGGACCCAAATTCTAACAAATTTTCTTGTTTATCCCGCGAGGTCCTTGAAAACATTACATGCATGTCATACTCATCATTGCATAACAGGTATCCTTGTTGCAGGTCACTTACCTTTCTCGCTGTTTATTTCAGCAATGGCTTCACAACAAGATAACCATGACCTTCACACTCAAGAGACTCAGTTCAGGGAAATCTTCCTAAGCCTATCCAAGGGGCAGGAAGAGTTAAGGACACTTCTCATGGGGAATCTGATCAGAAAGAGCCCTGAAGATGACAAGGACGAACAGTTGAAACGTCTACAAGCTGAGGTAGACACATTGAAAACCCAGATGCTGGGGCAAAGGGCCCTCATTCAAGGTTTAGCTCAAGAGCAAGGAGAGCTGAGAGCCATGATCAGCCAGCTTCCTCAAGGCATGAAGCAACCAACCCAAATTAGGGACCAGGTCATGGAACAGCTTCCAAGAGGGCAAAGGTCGGGTCCCATGAATAGACCTCTCCGAGTTGCTACTACTTCTCAGGTCCAACAACGACCTCGCCAAGAACAGCGGGTTGACCAGAACAGGTCAGACGAGCCTAAGAGACAATTCACCAACATCAATATGCCATGGTCACGAGCTTTGCAGCACATGTTAAGGATGAACCTGATTACGGTGATCAACCCTCCTGCAAACCCAAAGACTTCCTCTCCAAATTACAACCCAGAAGCAAGGTGCGCTTACCATTCTGGTAGCCCGGGGCACGATACTGAGGACTGTTGGGCACTAAAGTACAAAATTCAGAATATGATCGATGCTAAAGAGATCGAGTTCGAACGCACCGAGACTCCCAACGTGATCACTGCTCCCTTGCCAAAACATGGCTAGGATTGAGAAATTTTTGTTCATTCGAATGTTCAAGTTGCAATTCTCTTTTGTTCAAACATTTACTCATGTTAAACATTGTTATTTCATTAATGCATCGCATATGTCTGTTCTGAAACAATATATTCGTATTCACTAAATGCAAATTATTTTCATATTTTTTATGATATCAACTCTCTTTAATTCTAAGCCTCTTGAGGGAGGATGACGAAAATGATACCACGATCCTTACAGTATGCTTTTGAACAGACCCCGCTGATGAGGTACATGCATTGTTTCAATCCCTAAACACTGGAGTTATAAGGAAGATAATCCCTCGTCAACCCCTCTGAGCCAAAGAAGTAGGAGTTTTTCTTTTCGAAATTTAAAACCCTTAATCATAACCTGGGGCAGGGTAGTCTCTAAGTTGATCCAAGTGCACAACAAATGGCACCAAAGAGATCCTTACAAAACGAAGAAAGACAGTGATGGTTCCGAATAATCAATAAAGAAAGGCAGTCATTATCTCAAAAAATAAAAAAACCCATTAAGTCAAAACCCATGAAGGAGACTTACAAAACTGGGGCATCCCGCTGACTGTAATTCCAAAAAAGGGAAACAGTTCAGGCAAAAAAAGAAAGGGATAACAAAAATAAAAAAAAGGAGGTCCCACAAACCCTCAACCAAAGAAAAAATGACTGCCTATTCCAAATAAGTTATCAACATCCGAATCATCACCGGAAAATCAGAGCAAAGACTCAAACAAGGTCTAACGTATGATCAACTGAGTTTAGGTTTGGAGGACATCACGAAGAGCGGGTGGGTACCAATAATTTGAGCCTTTATCCTTTGTTTCTTAAACCGTGAACCAGGCCACGTTATAACCCTCAAAAGTCCTAGCTAAAGCATGGGTTAGTTCGAAAGCATACTGTTACGAAAGGTATCCTGACTCCTTAAGGCCTACGGTAAATACGGAGTTGACATCACGTTTTACAAACAATCACTTGTTTTATGAAAAAATGCATTCTCAAAATCTTCAAGACAGACATAGGCTTTGCATTTAACATAACTTTGTTTGCATATGACTTGTTGTTCGAACAGCAGGGAAATTCGCACAATGAAAGTCTAATGAACAAGAGTATCTCCAATCAAGGGGCATGACATGATCATGGTCCATCATCTGGGGCAATCCAGTCAAGATTCGGAGAATCTCTCAAAAGCAAAAAGCACCTGGGGCAAACCTCCGCCTGAGCCACTTGGGGCATTGGACATGAATCCCCAGCAACGAATCTCGCTTGATCAAACACCTTCTGGTGACATGACAGAACACTTCTAACAGGGGAAACTCCCTACTTTCTGAGAACGGACATAGTCGAAAAAAATACTACGCAAAGTCAAAGACCCGCTAGGTTGACACACCTAGGTAAAAATAAGGGCTTCCCGGCGAACCAAAAGGGTTCGGGCAAAATGAAGGGTTGAAATGAAAAATCTGTACACCCGGCAAGTCGAAAACCTGAAAAGGCGGCTTGGGCAAAAATGGGTATCCCGGTGGACTGAAAACCCGAAAGGGCGGTCCAGGCAAAAGTTAGGGATCAAAGCGTACTACTATGTCCCGTCATCATGTCACTTGCCTACCAGAAGAAGGTTTGTCCGTCAACGATTATCAGCACCCTCACAGGTCTTCCTCTCCCACTAGAAACATGGGCAATAAAGAGTTGTCTAAGCAATCTAATTGTTCCATCCTCTAAGGTACCAAGGTAGGTGCAGCTGAAGAACACAACCAGGTATCTTAATTCCCCAGAGAGTAAGTCAGCAGTCAGTGCATTCTTCTCTAAGCAGAGTTATCAAATCCTTAAGAAGTTGGGTATCCTTCAGCAGATCTCAACATTCCCCCAGCAGCACGTATTCATGACAAGCATCCCCGGCAGCCTTGACCTAAAGATTGTTCCCCGGCGGTATACCAGATATTCAAAGGAATCACTTCCCTGTAGTTCAAAATATCCCCAGGAGAGTCCAACCCAGTTTCCCCAGGAAAGTGGAATTCATCTCCCCAAGCAGTAAGCTTATCCCCAATAGATTCTGGAAGCTTATCCCTCGCAGAGCACGAACGCGTCGCCCGGCTTTATTTAAAGAGTTATTTCCTTAACAGGATATAACTGGGTTATCCTCAGCCAAAAGCCACGGAAAGATCGTCGTCGACGAAGTCTCTTTATCCCCAGTGAAGTCTATCAACACTTCCAACACAGCAAAGATATCCTCAGCAAGTTATTATCAACACTCAGCAAAGTATCTCTCTCCCCACAGAGTATCACTTCCCAGCATGGTCGCTAGAGTATCTTTTCCTCCCCGCAGAATCTTCCATTTGCCAAGTTTATTCCTCAACGGAGTCATCTTCTCCCACCGGTATTCTTGCAATTATCATCCCCAGCGGAAGCAAAAGCTATTCTTCAACATCAGCCCAGGATATGACTTCCCGGCACCCGTCAAGGATTTACTTTCCTAGACGAAAACATACATTCATAAAATATCACATACATCATTATAGCATGCATAGATGCATTATATCATACAAATCTCATTTATGTTGAGAACATCATTGCTTGATCCATATCATGCATTGCATATGACTGACCTTTACCTTGCAGGAAAGATTCAGCTAAATTCTCAACCATATTTCAAGACCTAGACCGGTTCAGTTAATCAACTCCAAAGATTTATTATCCAATCCAAGGCCTTCTCTAGTCCAGCTAAATCGACTCCCAACAGATTTTTCTGATGAAGACTCAGTAGAAGTTATCAGACTATAATGGTTCTCTCTCCGACGGTGCATGAGATTTCCATTTTAGGTTTTTTCTTTAAAGATTATATTTTCCTATTGGTTCTCTCTCCGACGGTGCATGAGATGATTCCATTTTAGGTTTTTCTTTAAGATTATATTTTCCTATTGGTTCTCTCTCCGACGGTGCATGAGATGATTCCATTTTAGGTTTTTTCTTTAAGATTATAAATTCCTATTGGTTCTCTCTCCGACGGTGCATGAGATTTCCATTTTAGGTTTTTCTTTGAGATTATATTGTCCTATTGGTTCTCTCTCCGACGGTGCATGAGATTTCCATTTTAGGTTTTTCTTTGAGATTATAATGTCCTATTGGTTCTCTCTCCGACGGTGCATGAGATTTCCATTTTAGGTTTTTCTTTAAAGATTATATTTTCCTATTGGTTCTCTCTCCGACGGTGCATGAGATTTCCATTTTAGGTTTTTCTTTAAGATTATATTGCCCTATTGGTTCTCTCTCCGACGGTGCATGAGATTTCCATCTTAGGTTTTTTTCTTTGAGATTATATTGTCCTATTGGTTCTCTCTCCGACGGTGCATGAGATTTCCATTTTAGGTTTTTCTTTGAGATTATAATGTCCTATTGGTTCTCTCTCCGACGGTGCATGAGATTTCCATTTTAGGTTTTTCTTTAAAGATTATATTTTCCTATTGTTTCTCTCTCCGACGGTGCATGAGATTTCCATTTTAGGTTTTTCTTTAAGATTATATTTTCCTATTGGTTCTCTCTCCGACGGTGCATGAGATTTCCATTTTAGGTTTTTCTTTAAGATTATATTTTCCTATTGGTTCTCTCTCCGACGGTGCATGAGATGATCCCATTTTAGGTTTTTCTTCAAGATTATAAGTTCCTATTGGTTCTCTCTCCGACGGTGCATGAGATGATTCCATTTTAGGTTTTTTCTTTAAGATTATAAGTTCCTATTGGTTCTCTCTCCGACGGTGCATGAGATTTCCATTTTAGGTTTTTCTTTAAGATTATATTTTCCTATTGGTTCTCTCTCCGACGGTGCATGAGATGATTCCATTTTAGGTTTTTCTTTAAGATTATATTTTCCTATTGGTTCTCTCTCCGACGGTGCATGAGATGATTCCATTTTAGGTTTTTTCTTTAAGATTATATTTTCCTGTTTGGTTCTCTCTCCGACGGTGCATGAGATGATTCCATTTTAGGTTTTTCTTCAAGATTATATTTTCCTATTAGTTCTCTCTCCGACGGTGCATGAGATGATTCCATTTTAGGTTTTTCTTCAAGATTATAAGTTCCTATTGGTTCTCTCTCCGACGGTGCATGAGATGATCCCATTTTAGGTTTTTCTTTAAGATTATAAGTTCCTATTGGTTCTCTCTCCGACGGTGCATGAGATTTCCATTTTAGGTTTTTCTTTAAGATTATATTTTCCTGTTTGGTTCTCTCTCCGACGGTGCATGAGATTTCCATTTTTAGGTTTTTGCTTTCAGATTATAATTTCCTATAGTTCCCTCTCCGACGGTGAGTGAGGTGATTCCCTTTCAGATTATAATTGCCTATGGTTCTCTTCCCGATACTGCAAAGATGGTAACTCCCGCTAAGATTTTTCTAAACGAGCGTGTTGAAGTTAAAGTCGCCCAAGGTTCTCTTACCATTCACGCTAAGGTAGCAACCATCCCTGGTTCATGCATCATCTTGTGAAGCTCCAGATTCAGCTCCTGCAACCAGTCAGGACATATCTATACCTAGCATCTGAAATCAGCTCCTGTAACGTGTCAGGTACTCATTTTTCTTTTGCAGGTATGCAGGTTCTCGCTAAGGAATCTCTTACGCGATCGACACCCAGATGGCATCTATAAGCCCATCATCCTATTCATCAACCTCTAAATGGCATCTATAAGCCCATACCATCATCACACTACTATGTGAGCGCAAATTTCTGGGCACTCTAGTGTTCAATCATCTTCCACCCTCGGATTACGAAAGGCACGTCAGCCAATCTGCATCCTCAGGTCTAAGAAGATTGAACAGGGGCAACTGTTGTACCCCAAAATTTGCCCTCCCATATTCTTCAAGAAATTGCCAAATCAAGTCTCAAAATTCCCCAAGGGTTGCACAGTGCAAAGGTCTCCTATACAGTCAAAACTAGGGTTTGTGTTCTGATCAAGAAAATGAAGTTTCCAAAGGTCCAATCAAGTCTCACATGCCTATAAATATGGTTAAGTATCCTCATATCAAGTTTCAAGACATTCAGCACAAAATTGCACAGTCAAAAACCCTAATTGCACTACAGTCAACTGTAGGGGCAAAATGGTCATTTTGACAGTCAAAAGTTCAAAATTTTGGTCAACATATCATTTTGAAGCCACAAACATCATTTGATCAATGCTTGATCATGATTCTCAAAATTTGGCTCAAAAATCATCAAGATGCAAAAGTTTCCTTATTTGGACAGTTGAAAAAGTCAACTGAAATTGACCAGGGCATAACTTTCACATGGATTATCAGAAAAATTCCATCCAAAGCTCATTTTGAAGATAAAGAAATTTCCTACAACTTCTCTTCACACTTCAAGTCCAAGAAATGCTCTCACAAAAAGTTATCAATTTCAACATTATAGGTCATTTTCAAAAGTCAACAAAAAGGGACTTTAAGTCAAAGGCCATAACTTGAGATTGGTAAATCAAAATGACATGGGACCAAAGGCATTGGTTAGAGAACTCAAATACCTTTCCAAAATGTCCAAGAACATGAGAAAAGCTTAAAATTTGAGCAAGTTATGCCTTGTGGAAGTTGGGAAATTTTTGGATGTTTTGAAAAGTCAACATTGATTCAAATGACCTAAAATTGCTAATGGGCCCATTTTTCTTCCATAATTCATCATCCATGACATGTGCACGACCACTTGGCCCAAAGGGAAGTATTTTCTCATTTTTTATTTATTTATTTGAATTTTTATTTATATTAATTCATTTAAATCATTTAAATATATGAAAAATACTTAATTTAACCTAACAAATCTTTTTGCACATGTTTTAGTCTCAATATTTCGTGCCTAGCTAAATAAGGAAAGATTTGGGTTGATTGATCATGATTGAGAACAAAGAACACATGGAAAAGATTGAAAAAGATCCTTAGAAAATCAAATTTCAAAATCAATGAATGCAATGGATTTGATTGAGTTTTTTTGACCTAATGCACTCACTACATATGCTAGAACACAACCCTAATCAGAATACACACTAAGCTGCGCAAGAAAGCTCTTCACAAACTTGAAAAAATTGTCAAAAAAGTCAATTCTGAAAACATCATTCCAGGACGATTCAAGACCTAATTCTTGTTTCAATAGCTTCCTCAAGGTTCCCTGAACGTATTCCAATCAGAAACAACCACTAAAACGCAAGGAATTGGTATACAACATTCAAGATACCTCATGAAAAATTCATTATCGTGTTTCAATATTTACGCACATTCATAGCATTTTGATTGTAGATTCATGTTCCTTGTGAAATTCTGAAACTAACCAATATGATTAATTGCATTTTTATGTTGTATACACGATTTCACCATGTTTGAGTTCTAGGGTTTGCAGGACCTCAAAATTGGGGGTTTTTATTTAAAGAACAATTGGCCTTCAAGAATACCATGGTAGCAATCAGCCAGTCTGGACGAATGGAAACTACCCATCGCGCCTAATTTATTGACCCTCTAAGACCTATTCGCTATTTTCTTAAAACTGACCTTAAACAACGCATAAAAAACTGTTGCCTCATGTTCTTGTATTTCAGGGATAGTGGAGAAGACGATGTGTTGGCAAACGGTGATAGGTGGATTCAAAAATTCGCGCGCGTTTCCAAAGCCATTAACAATTTTCTTTTATAATATTTATGTGTTATATTACTTTACAGATGAACAAAGCGCTTCAGTGGCCAGATGTGTGTGTTGGCAACGTTAAAGACCTGGGTTCGAGCCCCAGGTCTGCATTATTCTTCATATTATTTTTCAAACAAGGTTCACATGTTGTTTCATTTACTGAGGACCATGGTACGCTTCCAAATCAAGCGTGACACGTCCCTCTCAAGATCAATCCAAAGGCATAGAGTGGAGGAACACCATAAGCTCAGGTCAACATTGCTACACGCTAGTGGGAAAGTCAAACGGACCTGAAGGTCATTGGGCCTGAATTACCAAGGCCAAACCTCCCATTTGGGGACTACCACCCCCCTGGTTTGTAATTCTCTATATTTTTTATATTTTATTTTCAATTATTATTTTATTTTCTTTATTGTTTTAAATTAATTAATTATTTCTACAAAATATAAAAAATGCCCAAAAATCAGAAAAGATAAAAAACATAATAAATATTTTATTTTGATATTTTCTTGTAAATAAATGCATGTAAATAAATTTAGTTTTAAATTAGGTTACAATTTTAATTCTTTTCAAAATAAATATAAAAAAAAAAACATAGAATTAGGTTTAATAAATGTTTTATTCTTTTTTTTAATTTTTTTTTTCTTTTTCACAATAATATTATTTATTTTATTTATTTTCATAATTAAAATTGTAAATAAAAATTAGGTTTAATTTAGGTTAAATTTTAACGTTTTCTCAATAAATTAAAAAATAACTAGAATTAGGGTTTGCGTCGTATTTTGATTAATTCTTTTTCTATTAAATCTTAAAACATTAAAAACACCAAAACAAATTCTTGCCTTCTTTTAATTTTAATTTTAATTCCTCATTAATTTTAATTTTTGCAAAAGGGTCCAACGCCCATGTTCTTAATTTCTTATTCGTTCGCATATTTATTTTATTTCGCTTAAATAATTATGTACCTCTCCCGAAGCCTTGTAATTACTTCTCGCACTTTTCAATTCTTTATTTACTTTGCTTATTTATTTTCTGTCAAATCGGGTCCTGGTTAATTTTGGCGATGTGGACCCGCGCCATTTGTAATAGCTTAGAATTTACTTTTCCGCAAATATTTCTTAACTGTTAAACAAAGCATGCAAGAATGAATGGCCTTAAATAAAAACAAGCGTAGAACACCAATAACATGACAAGACAAATACAAATGAAAACGACACACAAATCACACACCACCCCTAGGGTACGCCTCACTGTTGCCTTGCCTCGAAAGGTGATCGTCGAGTAGAGGATGTCTTAGTAAGTCCTCATGATCCGGGAACCTGGCATGAGGGTAGCTTCTAAGGTATCTTCCTATTGCTCCGGTGATCACCACGTCCCGAACCTCGAATTGACCCGAACACCTCCAATGGTGGTGCTACCTACCTCTCAATGGTGGGATGGCACTGCTTTAAAGGACATTTACACAGACGAATTCCTTAGGGTAGGTAGACGACTCTAGATACTTGCTCTAATTTCAAAACAAATTCAAAAATACTTTTCACACCAACACATTTTCAAAAAAGCTTTCGAAAGCAACTTTTCAAACACTCTTGAGGACTGATACAAGAGTCGAACTGAAATTTTCAAAGAAACTTTTTTAAAACCCACAGTTGAAAAGCAAACAAACCATTTTTGAAAAACACAAGTGAGCAAGTATCTAAGAGCCCATGGATAACCATGGATAGAAAGGGTGCTAACACCTTCCCTTTCTATAATCTACCTCCCGAACCGAGAGCAATCTCTATAAGGAATTTTTCTGTGCTTTTGTCCTTTCCATTTGGAGAAAATAAAAGACGGTGGCGACTCTTGCTTCTGCGACATTTCGCGAACCAGCATTAAACAGTCAGTTCCAGATCCACCGATCACAGTGGCACTCTGTGTTTACAGGTTTTGCCTTTGTTTTTTTGCTTCAAGCAGCTAGAGGCAACTCTGGTTTTTTGAAAAAGGTTTAAGGCTTAAGTTTGAAGCTTGTGGAGGCAGCCTGTTTGTGGTTCTCTAACAGTTTGTGGTATTTTTGCTTTGTGTTATTCTGCCCCCCTCTTTGAAACTGTGCTGGTATCTTGTTTTATATCTTTTGTCCTTAAGCCTCAAGCCTGCTGTGAGCCTGTACTTCTTTTACTCTCTCTCTCTCTCTCTTCTCTCTTCAGATTTAAGCATTTTTTATTGCTTATGATGTACTATTCTGAAAAAGTGACTGGTTGAAAATGATGAATTTGGATGTTGCTTGCACTTGTGGTTTAGCTCTACATACTTTGTACTTCTTTCAAGATTTTCTGCATATCTCTTTAATAGCCCTTTTGATAGTCTTGATATCCTTTTGGCAGCTTGTGGACAGTTGCTTTGACATTTAGTTTGCCTTTTTTATTTGGTTAGGCAATTCAGTTTGGACTTCATAGTTTGTTTGGCATTTCATGCAGCCTGTTTGATATTTGAATTTGTGCAATTTGTAAATTTGTGCATTTCATATTTTATTGCAAGCACCATTTCCATCCCTCTTTGTGAACCAAGAGAAATCTTGTGATTTGCAGAGAGGGAAAACTGATTCCGGCCAATCGCTTTTAATGATGATTTTTAACTGTCTGCTTTTAATTTTATCTGCATTTGACTTTTCTTCTTTCTTTTCTTTTTTGCAGGTAAAAATTAATTGATCAAAGGAGCATCAGTAGAAGATGAAGATTTAGAAAAATAGGATGCAATTTCATTTCATTTCAATTATTTGTAACATTATTATTGTAAACAAAGATGTAAATAAATTTACAGTTGTTCAAATAATAATTTGTAACAAAACAATTAAAGATGAATAAAAACCCTTTTTTTATCAGTTAATTCTCTTTTATTTCTTCAACTATTTGTTTAATTATTTATAATTCTTAAATTATAATAACTGGAAATAAATCCCAACCATTTTAACTCAGAATAATAAATAATCAATAAACGTCCGGAATTCCGAATAATCAAAGCATTGCACAGTCAAATCAAACAAACATCCACATTGTTGTACCCCAAAATTTGCCCTCCCATTTCCCCAGCATTTTCTCATCACAAGACCTTTGAAGATCAAGATACAGTTAAGGTTTCCTCTGCTCAAGGCTTCTCCTTGCACTGTGGACTCAAATTAGGGTTTGTGTTTGCCCTAGGATGTTTTGACCTAAAATGCCTAAAATGACTTTCATGCTTCATGTTGGACTCCCAAGTTTACCCATGCCAGGTTTCAAGTCTTGATTCCAAGTTTTGCCCAGTCAATTGAACAGTTGACCTAGAAATCAGCTGTATTGGGGAAAAAGTCAACTGTGGCCAATTGACAGTCAAACCTCATGAAATTTGATCCACATCAACATTATGAACTCACATGGACCATTTGATCAAGTTTGGATCACAATTCCACAAGAAATTTGATCAGATCATCAAAAGGGCAAAATGGTCATTTTTAGGGTTTTGACTGCACAAAGGCAATTTTTGACTGTTTGACCTAGCCAATGGCAAACCAAGCTCACATATGGCCTCAAGGACTCAATGGAATTATCTTGACATGTTCATCAAGCTCAAAAGATCCCAAGTACACAAGATTGACAGTTGAATTTCCCAGTCAATTGATCAATTTTGACTGTATACTGAAAAGTCAAACTTTGACTTTTTGGTCAAAATCAAGAGTCAAGATTCATTTTTCATCAAAACATTACAAATCATGAAACTTTTTCACCAAGAAATCACAAAATGCAAATTAGGGTTAGAAAATGGAATTTTTCATAACTTAGAATTTTTCTAAGTTATGGAAAACCCTAATTTTTTCCCAACTTTACCCCATCTTTTCACCATGATCCATTTGGATTCAAACAAAAGTCAAAACATGAAAGTTGTAGCTTGTTGCATAGTCTACAACTTTGATTCACAAAGTTTTCTCATTTGAAGCTTGTATCTCAAATTATGATTTTTTGAATAAGGGCACTAAACCATCTTTTAACTTAGTGAAATTTGACCTATTTTGACAAGGTTTTTTACCCTACTTCAAGGCCACTTTTCATACCCTTCCACTTGGAATTTTGATTTGCATTTCAAATATGGATTGTAGTACACATTCCAAGCTTTCCAAAATGTCCAAGAACTCATCAAACAACCTCATAACTTGAGAGATTCGAATTTCACAAGTTAGCAAAAATTCACTTTTGTTCTTCATCAAAGCATGTTCATAAACTTGGCAAATTTGAACTCAGCATAGTTTGTGCTACTTTACAGGTCCTAAAACCAAATTACACTCCTTAATTTAATGCAAAACCAATGAATCAAGTTGTTATTCTAAGCCTTTGGTCATTACACAAGGAATTAAGCCTAAACTAGAAAAAGCATTATTTCCATTCTTGAAAAGCTTGCTTTATGTCAAATAGAAATCCAAGCAAGTACAAGCAAGATCTTCTTGGCACAAGTTTGTGAGCAAATTGCACTGATCAAGGCAAGGGATAGCAACATAGTTAGAGGGCCTGTACTGACCTAGAAAGCAAAGTGGCATTTTGTAGCTTAAGTGTGAAGAAACATCCATAACTTATCACAACTCTCTCCTCAGCATAGACACACAAGAAAGAAGTTGTCAAACACATTACACATAACATATCCAAGCTAACACACGAGCTTTTGACCTCCAACACACCCTCCATCTCAGAATCATCCTCAAACTGCACAAACAGGGGTGCCCCTGCAGTTTGAGTGCAAACTCCCAATCCCTTCGAGCATTTTGATCAAGACCTGTTCCTCTACCTTCCCTACAACATATGCAAGCTAACCATGGCCTAAAACCTGACCTGTAATCACTCTAACAGTTTCCACCATTTTTAATTTCTCCTTTTGCAGTTGAAGTTCTGCAGCTTGATACAAGAAGGTTCAAGACAAAGTGAGCATTGAAAAAGCATCCCTGGACCTCAAGGAAGCTTTTCCAATCATTACATTGCACTGAAAGTCTCTCATTCTCCACATAGAAGTTCAACTGCACAGGTAAAAGTTTGAATTCGTATCTCTCTTATCATGCATCTTTAGTCTTAAGTTTGTGAAGGAACAAGGTCCTACTCATAGCCCTGAACATGTACATAGCTTTACTTTTCATTTCTTTTGTCTGGGTAGAGAGAATTTGAGCTCTGAAAATGGTAGAAAAATTAGGTCAGAAAAGAGGGGGAGAGAAATTCTCCCTCATCTTAGAGAGATAAGTCAAGTTCTTTATATGGTTAGAACCGTCTCTTCATGCTGAACATTTCTTGTGTTATGAGTTTTTGCTAAAAAGCCAGGAATCAAGAGTTAGAAGGAACCGAACATGGCGCGCGTTTTTTCAAATATCTGTGCTGGAGGTTGAAGAAGGAATGGAGTGGGCTGGGCCTGTGCTATTTTGCTTTTCACACCATCTTTTTTGGTTTACACCCCCCTGAGCCCATTTGCTCATTTTTTAACATTTTTGACTTTTTCTTTTTTGGCTGACTTTGTTTATTTTTTCTCATGCCATTTAAAATTTAAAAATATTTTTTTCATCACTTTTTGCATTTATTGCATATTTATTTGTTTATTTTCTTTATTTGTACATAAATACATATATATGATTATTAGAATAAAAATGTAAAAATAATGTAAATACACTTTTTATTTTCATTTACTTTCTGAAAATATTTCACACAAAAAATACTTTTTTTTTATTTTATTTATTAAAATATTAAATAAATGTTTATTTTGTATATAATACATATTTAGGGTTTAATACATATATATATGTAATTATTAATATATTTAAGACAAAAATATGAAAATACTTAATTTTTCACTTTTATTAATATTTGATATAAAAATACCTTTTTTTTAATATACTTCATTTTATTTTATTTTTATGAATAATAAATAGATAATAATACATTTTCTTTCAAATTAGGGTTTTTACCCTAAGTTCAAATACTCAAAAAAATAATACATTTCTTATTTTATTTTTCCTTTTACATAAATAATATTTTCCCATACACATAAAAACTTTCTTTTTTGCATTTCACATATTTATTTAATTTACATTTAATTATGTATTATTTAAATTGCAAATATTCAATTGATGTAATAATTTAGATTTAAATTCTTGTCAATATCCCCATTTGAACATTTGTACCCCCCTTCCCATATTTGGTTTTGTAATAGCTTAGTAATTTTAATTTCGCACTTTATTGCTTTCTAATAATAACATGTTAGAATTAGGGTTTGTATGCGAAAAACGATAAAAAATAGTTTGACCTAATAAAAGATAAACAAGCATGAAAATGGACACACAAATCACACTTGCACCCCCTAGGGTATTCCACTTGTTGCCTTCAAATAAATGGGCCATATTGTATGTTGAACATCTTTGGGCAAAGCAAACAGTTTGAATGATCATAGTCCCTCGATAAAACTTTTCAAAACAAACAAAAAACAAATGATCAAGTCCCTTAAAGAAATTGCCCAAAGACATTTAACGTCGTTACAATTATGGTCTAAACGATGACCCGCGCCTGTCCCTCTCACATCCTAACACAAGGTTGCCCACCAAATACAATGGTGGAGCAAACTTGTTAAAAGGGTTAAAGTATAGCAATAATCTTTTGAGAAATTTAGGAGTAGATAACCTCTTAGTTACTTGAATCAACTTGCAAAACAAAACACTTGCCTAAATTCAAAATCACACCTCACAACACTTTCAAAACAAAACTTTCAAAACAAAATGAAAACCTTTTCAAAAGACATACATCTTTGTATACATCCCCACATGGATCATTACAAAGGTTGCCACCACATTGGCCTCTTTTCAAAAACATTTTCAAAACCCACACACTCAAGCACCATTTAAAACAATTGAAAACAAAAGGCAAGTGATCTAAGCAAGTAACTAAGAGCCCATGGATAACCATGGATAGAAAGGGTGCTAATACCTTCCCTTTCTATAATCTACTCCCCGAACCCAAGAAAACATCTCAAAAGGTTTTTGCTGTGCTTTTTAACCTTTCCTTAGGATAAAATAAAAAGTCGGTGGCGACTCTTGCTAACCGCAACATTTGCGAATACAAACGCAAACCTCAAGTCAGTTCTCCCACCGTATCACAGAACTGGCGACTCTGCTGGGGAAATACTTTTAAAGTGGAGTAACCTTAGGGTTTAGATCACCTTTGTTTTCAATTGCTTGCTTTGTTTGCTTTTACATCTTGTGGGCTTTGTATCGGAGTTTTATAGATCCTAACCCGGATCTGGGAAATACCCTTTTTAGGTAGCATAATCTGTGAGGGACCTGTCCGGCGTAGACCGACATGGGTGAAGCAGTGGCTACGTTGGTGTGGCATCTTAGTCTGTACCTATATCCCTTGTGTTGTAACGGGGAGAATATAGGTCTTCTAAGGGGTCATTAAACACCAACCAACCTTAGAACCCTAAATTGACCAACTTGGCTATTAGGACAGTAGCAATATGCTACACTCATTGAGGCTAAACTCTCGAGATGGTTCTGGCCGCAAGAAAAGATTGCGATGCTGGAGTTATGACCGATTGAGGGTAGCCAATGATTTGAGATCCTCTAGAACCCGGTTACTTTTGATAGGACAGGTTTTAACCAACAAAACCAAAAGAGGGTAATACCTGAAACTCATGCTGGCCTGAAACCTAAGGGTGTCTTGTGTGACTTGTGTGCTTTATTTGCCTATGTGAATACTTGTGTTGTGCTTCATCATAGCATCATGCCATCATACCATTGCATGCATCCTGTATAAAGGCTAACCCATTTCAAAGACAAAAAGGTTTCATCTTTGCTCTGTTTTGTAGGACATTATGATGCCCGTGCGTAGAAATACTGTCCGGCTCAACTTTGTTCAACCACCAGTTTTACTCAAGGATCTGGTTGGAAGGGTTCCAAACACTATCTCCTTCATCAACAGACATGGTGCTCTCCTTGGCTTGATCACTGCAAATTGGGACCAACAACTGATAAGTGTTCTGACCCAGTTTTATGACCCTCTGCATCATTGTTTCACCTTTCAAGACTTCCAGCTGGTTCCTACCCTGGAAGAGTTCTCTTATCTGCTTGGGATCCCTGTCTTGGAACAAACTCCGTTCACTGGTTTGGAAAAGACTCCTAGGCCTGAAGAGATTGCTGCAATGCTCCCCTTGACCAAAGAAGAGATATTGTCCAACTGGGAAACTAGAAATGGGGTCAAGGGCTTTTTGGTCAAATTTCTGGTTGGCAAGGCTAATGATTTCTGGAATGACTTGGACTTCAAGGCATATGAGGATATTCTGGCTCTTTTGATCTATGGTCTGGTATTGTTCCCCAACCCTGACACCTTTATCAGTATCCATGTCATAAGAATCTTCATGTCTCGGAATCCGGTACCCACTCTCTTGGGTGACATTCTACAACAACTCTATGCTCGTACTGCTCGAAAACGGGGGACTCCGTGGTGTTGTGCTCCTTTGCTAGTAAGGTGGTTTATTTCGCACCTTCCTAAGTTCATGCTGAAGAATGAAGAAGGAAAAGGTTGGGCTCGGAGGTTAATGTCTCTCACAGATAAGGATATCACTTGGACCCTCAGAGGTTTGGATGAGGTAGCTGTTATCGACCGTTGCGGAGAATACCCTAATGTCCCGTTGATTGGTATCCAAGGAGGAATCTCTTACAATCCGTGTTTAGCTCTCCGTCAGTTTGGAAGAGCCAGAGGAGATGGGCCTCATGAAATGCTGGTTCCTCACTTCCACTTTGAGTTTCAGGCAGGCAGTGACAAAATACGCCAGGGATTCATTAGAGCTTGGGACAGAATTCACAAAGCTGACCCACATGAGTTAGGACCAAAGACTTCTCTACCATTGGAGCCTTATTGCAAATGGGTCCGCATCCGTGCTCAGAAGTTAGGTATGCCGTACGAAGCTGTCAGACCAATCATCCTTGAATCTCCCGATGAAGATGGGGTTCCTCCAACTGTCCTCCCTCCTCAGATACCTACTGATTTTGACACCATGAAGAGATCTTGGGCACAGCTAAAGGAAGAACGGGATTTCTATCGGGAGAAGTTCAACGAGCAGGAAAGGAAGATCCAGAGGCTGACTAAGCAATTGGAGGAAGAACGGGTCCTGAACAACTACATCAGCACTGAAAAGAGGAGGCCATGGGAGCATTGAGGAGCTTTGGTTGTTTCCTTTTATAGTTTATTTCCTTTCCAGTATTTTTCATTCCTGTAATGCCTAAGGGCAAATTGTTGAACAATTGAAAATTTTAATCTAATGAAGTGTGTTTCCCTTTTTGTCTACAAAGTTGAATCTTGTTTGTCTTTGAAAACATAAAACATACGCATTCCATTACACCATATGCATAGCAGGTACCCTATTTCACAGGTTGCTTAATTTTCTTCGCTGTTTATGTGCACAGTCATCATGAATCCAGACTCATCCAGTGAGCAAGCAATCAAGGCCCTTCAGGCCCAAAGTGCACAGTTTCAAGAGATGGTCCTAAGCCTAGCCCAAGGTCAGCAAGAGTTGAAGACTCTACTCCTGAAGAAGAAGAAGAAAAAGAGGACTGCATTGTTCAACACCGGACGCAGATTTGGGAACACACTCCACAATGAAGCTGATCCAACCACTTCTTCTGCTGAGAAAAATAGTCCCCAAGGGGGAGGAGCTCCTAGTCCCGCAGTCTCCGACAACGAGACGGACTATAACGACGAACAATACCCACCTGCTGCTGACAGATACAAGCAATTGGAGGACCGCTTGAGCGCCATGGAGATTCAGAATGTGCCCGGACTGGATTTCGGAGATTTGGGGTTATCTTCTGGGGTAGTCATTCCACACAAGTTCAAGGCGCCTGCCTTCGCCAAGTATGATGGGGTCTCCTGCCCAAAGCTGCATCTGAGGTCGTATGTAAGGAAAATCCAACCTTACACGGCGGATAAGAACCTCTGGATTCATTTCTTCCAAGATAGCCTCTCGGGGACACAGCTTGAATGGTTCTACCAATTGGACGGAGCTAGCATCCGACACTGGGAAGATTTGGCAACCGCATTCTACAGACAATACCAATACAATTCTGATCTCGCTCCTACACGTACCCAACTTCAGGGTATGTCTCTAGGAACGGGTGAAGGGTTCAAAGAGTACGCTCAAAAATGGAGAGATTTAGCTGGCAGGGTGCAGCCTCCATTGACTGATCGAGAGCTGGTTGATATGTTCCTTGGGACTTTGTCTGGTCCGTTTTTCAATCATTTGGTTGGTAACTCCTCCGCTGGATTCACAGATTTGATATTAACAGGAGAAAGAATTGAAGCTGGCATCAGGTCAGGCAAGATACAGAAGGCTGCCTCTACAAGTGCTGAGAAGAGGCCATTTAAGAAAGAAGCAAGTGTCGTCTATGGCCCCAGAAGACAAGTCAAGCCCGAAAGTCGCCAAGCCGTCAATGCTTTGGTCATCTCCAAACCTGTTGCTGCTCCTCAGCAGTACAATCAACAAAGAAGCGAAAGGCCCAAGAGGCAGTATACCCGACTGAGTATGACATTATCTCAAATTTTACCCCAACTGTTATCCACCAACCTGGTAACCCTCAAAGAAGCTCCTAAGGTCGTCAACACTGCGTCTCCTAAATACAACCCAAATGCCCGGTGTGCTTATCATTCTGATAGTCCCGGGCACACTACTGATGATTGCTGGGCCTTGAGAAACAAAGTGCAAGATCTGATCGACGCGAAAGAAATTCAGTTTGAAGCGCCGGAAAGACCAAATGTTGTAACGGCTCCTATGCCCCAGCATAGGGTAAATGCCGTTGAGGAAGAAGTGTACGCTGTTTCGGTAGATGAAGTTGTTACCCCTCTGAAGACTGTTAAGAAGAACCTACTGCGGGCCGGTTTATTTCCGGGTTGCGGTGAAGGTTGCCTATTTTGTGCTGTTTCCCTATCTGATTGTCCCTTGCTAAGGTTAGGCATCCAAGGCCTAATGGATAGCAAGGAGATTCTATTCAAAAAGACTGTTGTTCAATTGGTTCCGATGAAAGAAGTTTCTGTGATTACCATCTTCAAAAATCCAATCAAGGCTCCCCCGAAGAAGCCTATTCAAATCATGACAGTGGCGCCTGTGATCATTACTGTTCCAGGGCCCCTCTCTTACGTGTCTGATAAAGCTGTCCCCTGGCATTATGGGGCAGACGTGTATGTAAATGGAATCAAGCAAGAATTCGACGCTAGTGCCAGTATCTGCGATATCACTGGTCCAGCCAAGGTCACCCGCAGTGGCAGGCTCTTCTCGCCTGACATTGCACCGCCCACTATTCGAAAACCCCTCCTCATAAAACCTACAAGTTTACCTAGTCCTATTGCTGATCAAATTGTGTCCCCTGCTGCCGAGTCATCAAATGCTCGGGGCAAAGGGATTGAAGAAGAGCCTGCCCGGATGGAGGCACCAATACCCGTAAATGCTGAGGCCTCCCGACAAGAAATGGAGGAGATTCTGAAAATAATAAAGAAAAGTGATTTTAATGTTGTCGAGCAGTTGGGGCATACACCCTCCAAGATCTCCCTGCTCTCCCTATTGTTATGCTCTGAGGCCCATGCTAAGGCCTTAATCTCATTTCTCAAGACGGCCCATGTGCCGCAGGAGACGTCTGCAGTCCAGTTCACTGACTGCATAGCGAATCTGACGGCGGATAACGGCTTGGGTTTTTCAGATGCTGATCTGACCGCAAAAGGGAGAGACCACAATGATGCCCTGCATGTCTCCATCGAATGCAGGGGCACTACTCTGGCACATGTATTAGTGGATACTGGTTCTTCCTTGAATGTTCTACCGAAAAAGGCTTTGGATCGTCTGGATTATGAAGGCCTGGAGTTGAAACCCAGCAATATCATCGTCAGGGCCTTTGACGGTTCCAAAAGGATGGTTCATGGAGAGGTTAACATCCCTATTCGTGTGGGCTCTCAAGTGTTTGACTCTACCTTTTATGTGATGGATATACGTCCATCATACTCTTGTCTGTTGGGTCGACCTTGGATCCATAAAGCTGGGGCAGTGACCTCCACCTTGCACCAAAAGCTGAAGTATCCCGTCAGGGGGAAGATCGTCACTGTACAAGGAGAAGAGGAGTATATGGTGAGCCATTTGAATTCCTTCAGGTACATCGAGATGGACGGAGAGTTTATTGAAACCCCCTTCCAGCATTTCGAGGAGGTACATCCAATTTCAGCAGCTGCAGAGACAATGGCCGAAGAGAATGATTCCTTGAAGATGGCTTCCCTAAGGGATGCCCGGGCTGTGGTTCAGAAAGGCAATTGTGCACATTGGGGTCAACTTCCTGACTTCACTCAGAAGAACGACAAGTTTGGGCTAGGCTTTACTGCAGAGGCTCAGAAGGCGGTGCGCAAAGAGAAGATCGGAAAGGCTCCGGTGTTTATTTCCAGCTCAAGGGTGAATGCTATCGAGGAGGATGTAGAGGAAGCAGAGTTTGATAGTTGGATCTACCCGACTGCCAGCGACGGACCGAGCAACTGGACAACAAAGGATTTTACCCCTATCACATTTGTCACGCAGTAATTGATTTCTTTTGATTTCCAAATTTGTAACAAACAATATGTTAAAACCTTATTGGCTCGGTGTCCTACCCGGGGCATCGTAGCTCCATTTGTGAGGGCTTTTTGTATGACATTTTCATATATCATCAATCAAAACATTGGACGTTTGTTGCATTTCAAATCTTTTGCTCTTTTCCTTTTTTGTGTGATATATATTGCAAAACAGCTATATTTACACACACTCACTTATACAGGTTTCAATCCACTCTGGATCTCACTGGTAACAGCTCTGCTACCGCCAGTTATGACTTCGAAAATCCGATCAACTTGGCCGAAGACGAAGGTGAAGATGATTGCGAAGTGCCTGGTGAACTTGCGAGACTGCTACTTCAGGAAGAGAGGGCTATTCAACCACATGAAGAGCCTGTGGAGACAATTAACCTGGGTACCAAGACAGATAGGAAAGAGGTCAAGATTGGTGCCAATCTAGAGCTCAGCGTGAAGCAACGATTGATCCAGATGCTGCAAGATTACATGGAGATTTTTGCTTGGTCCTATGAAGATATGCCTGGTTTGGATGCCGACATTGTAGTTCACCATCTGCCAACCAAGGAAGACTGCCCTCCAGTAAAGCAAAAAGTCCGACGGATGCGTCCAGAGATGTCTGAAAAGATCAAGGCCGAGGTTATGAAGCAATTTGATGTCGGGTTCCTTGCAGTGACTTCTTACCCTCAGTGGGTTGCCAATGTTGTGCCAGTGCCGAAAAAGGATGGTAAGGTCAGAATGTGTGTTGACTACAGGGATCTGAACAGGGCCAGCCCCAAAGATGACTTCCCCCTACCTCACATCGATGTCCTTGTTGACAATACAGCTCAACACAAGGTGTTCTCCTTCATGGATGGCTTCTCAGGGTATAATCAGATCAAGATGGCTCCTGAAGATATGGAGAAGACTACATTTGTGACTCAGTGGGGGACCTTCTGTTATAAGGTCATGCCATTCGGATTGAAAAATGCTGGGGCAACCTATCAACGTGCCATGGTTGCTTTGTTCCATGACATGATCCATCATGAAATAGAGGTATACGTTGATGACATGATTGCAAGGTCTCAAACTGAGGAGGAGCACCTTGACCATCTGAGGAAGTTGTTTGACCGACTCAAGTTATACAAGCTGAGGTTGAATCCCAACAAATGCACCTTTGGGGTAAGATCCGGAAAGTTGCTAGGTTTCATTGTAAGTGATAAAGGTATTCAGGTGGACCCTGCCAAGGTAAAAGCCATACAAGAGATGCCGACTCCAAAAACAGAGAAAGAAGTCAGAGGTTTCCTAGGACGGCTGAATTACATTGCCCGATTCATCTCACATCTGACTGCTACTTGTGAGCCAATCTTCAAATTACTGAAGAAAGATCAAGTGGTACGCTGGAATGATGAATGTCAGGCCGCCTTTGAAAGAATAAAGGAATATCTTCAAGAGCCACCTATTCTTATGCCACCGGTGGAAGGAAGACCTCTGATACTATACTTGACAGTGCTCGATAATTCAATGGGGTGTGTGCTGGGGCAGCATGACGAGTCTGGCCAAAAAGAGCACGCTATTTATTACTTGAGCAAAAAGTTTACCGACTGTGAGTCTCGTTACTCACTGCTTGAGAAAACTTGCTGCGCTCTTGTATGGGCTGCTCGCCGGCTGAGACAGTATATGCTGACTCACACTACTTTATTGATTTCAAAGATGGATCCCATCAAGTACATATTTGAAAAGCCCGCTCTGTCTGGGAGAATAGCGAGATGGCAAATGATCTTAACAGAATATGACATCCAGTATACAACTCAGAAAGCGATTAAGGGAAGTGTACTGGCTGATCATTTGGCACACCAACCTGTAGACGATTACCAATCATTGAACTTTGATTTTCCGGACGAAGACATCATGGTGATAACTGACTGTGAAGTACCTGGACCGGATGAAGGACCTGAGGAAGGATCCCGATGGTCCATGCATTTTGATGGAGCCTCCAATGCTTTGGGTAACGGCGTCGGCGCTGTAATCATATCTCCCAAGGGAACTCATACTCCCCTCACCGCCCGATTATGTTTCAGCTGCACCAACAACATGGCAGAATATGAGGCATGTATCATGGGTCTACAAGCTGCAATCGATTTGAGGATCAAGTTTCTAAGTGTCTTCGGAGATTCCGCTCTCGTGATCAATCAGATCAAGGGCGAGTGGGATACGAAACACCCGAATCTTATTCCTTACAAGGAGTATGTGTCGACCTTGCTCCCTCACTTTGAAGAGATAACTTTTGAGCATTTCCCCAGAGAGGAGAATCAGCTAGCGGACGCATTAGCCACGATGTCTTCAATGTTCAAAGTTAAATGGGACAATGAGGCTCCCCGGATCATTATTTGGAAACTGGACGAACCGGCATACTGTTGTGATCTCGAGACTGAATTGGTGACTGAGAAGCCTTGGTACCATGAGGTGAAGAGATACTTGGAAGCTCAGGAATACCCTGAAGGTGCATCTGTCAATGATAAGAAGTTCATGAGGAGGTTTGCTGCAAAATTCTTCCTCAGCAACGGCATTCTCTACAAACGGAATCATGATTCAACCCTGCTACGTTGTGTGGATAAGGCTGAAGCGGAGAAAATCATGATGGAACTACATGAAGGTACATTCGGAACGCACTCCAGTGGACACACCATGGCTAAGAAAATCCTTCGGGCAGGATATTTCTGGTCCACAATGGAAGCCGATTGTTACCAACACTCCCGAACTTGTCATAAGTGCCAGATCTATGCTGACAAGGTGCATATCCCTCCAGTTCCTTTGAATGTCCTAACGGCACCTTGGCCTTTCACAATGTGGGGCATCGATATGATCGGTGAGATCCGACCAACGGCATCCAATGGGCATCGCTTCATCTTGGTGGCAATCGATTACTTCACGAAATGGGTCGAGGCAGCTTCCTATGCCACAGTAACCAAGAGCGTCGTGGCGCGTTTCATCCGACATAATCTGATCTGTCGGTACGGCGTCCCAGAAAGAATCATTACGGATAATGGTACCAATCTCAATAACAAAATGATCACTGAACTCTGTGAACAATTCAAGATACAGCACCATAATTCTTCCCCCTACCGGCCGAAGATGAATGGGGCTGTAGAGGCAGCCAATAAAAATATCAAGAAAATTGTGCAGAAGATGACAGTGACCTATAAAGATTGGCACGAGATGTTACCGTTCGCTCTTCATGGGTACCGCACCTCAGCGAGGACATCAACCGGGGCAACTCCTTTCTCCTTGGTCTATGGCATGGAGGCAGTCTTGCCAATTGAGATCCAGATACCCTCTCTCCGGATAATGAAGGATGCAGACTTGAATGAAGATGATTGGATCCAGACTCGACTTGATCAATTAAATCTGATTGACGAAAAGAGGCTCACTGCTATCTGTCATGGTCAAACGTATCAGAAACGGATGATCAGGGCATTTAACAAGAAAGTCAGACCGCAGGAGTATCAAGTTGGGGACCTGGTAATCAAACGCATCATCCTTCCTCAAAGTGATCCCAGGGGCAAGTGGACCCCTACTTACGAAGGGCCATTTGTGGTTAAGCGTGTGTTCTCAGGAGGAGCCATGATCCTAACCACCATGGATGGTGACGACCTTCCTCACCCCGCCAATGCAGACATAGTGAAAAAATACTACGCATAAATAAAAGACCCGCTAGGTTGACATACCTAGGCAAAAATAAGGGCTTCCCGGCGAACCAAAAGGGTTCGGGCAAAAATAAGGGATGAAATGAAAAAAAATATGTACACCCGGCAAGTCGAAAACCTGAAAGGGCGGCTTGGGCAAAAATGGGTATCCCGGTGGACTGAAAACCCGAAAGGGCGGTCCAGGCAAAAGTTAGGGATAAAAGCGTAACACTATGTCTCATTGGATCACTTCGCATCCGGAATTCGGTATCAACTATCTGGCTCAGATTTCGGCATCGACCAATCAGTTTCATCTTCAACTAGGTAGCAAAGCGATGAGACGCTCGGAGACATAAAGGCAATAGCAGAGTTGGAACCCAGTGGGATTGTTCACATAGCTGTTTTGTTTCCTTTTTCAAAATGTAAACTCTATACTATTTGGCGATGTCCTCTTACTAGGATGTCAGCCTCTTGTACAAAAAACGCCTATTCACAGGCAATCAATACAAATTCACTTGTCCATACAAATTACCATTGTTTTCCCTTTTTTCTGTTTTGTCTTGTGAAGAACGTCCAATGTTCATTTTTGATATATGCATTTGACATTAAATTGCTAATTCATAAATATTCGCATATGAAACAAGAGATTAATTACAGGTGACATCAAAGACAGGGGCAATGTGGAGTTGTCTAATGTCGTCTGGTTGTTTTGTTCGCCAAGGCACCAAGGTAGGTTCAACTGAAGAATGTGGCCAAATCATCTCAATTCCCCGCAGAGTAAAACAAGGTTCAGCAATTCTTTCCCCAAGAGAAGTTGATCCCCCGTCGATCCTAAAGGCACAACGTTCCCCGGCAGGTCTTAAAGCTCATCCCCAGTAGATTCTGCAAGCTTATCCCCTGCGGAGAACGGACGTCTCGCCCAAGTTTTTATTTAGAGTTATTTCCTCACAAGGACTTATAACTGGGTTATCCTCAGCTAAAAGCCACGGAAGACCACTCTCGGCAAAATTCCTTCAAATCCCCAGTGAAATCTATCTTTAAGTATTCCCAAGCAGAGTTTATCTTTGGAATCCCCAGCGGAATCCATCATTAAAGTCCTCAACAGGTCTCTCAGCAACACTTCGGCCAAGTATCTCTTCCACAGAGCAGCTTCCCGACCGTTCGTCAAGGATTTATTTTCCTAAGATGAAATTACACTCATAAACATTTCACATTTTCATACATCTTACTTACATACAGGATGAAACGCATACAACATCTCATGTTGAACATCATGATATCATGCATATCATACATCATGACATCGCATACAACTTACATTTTTTGCCTTTTCAGAAAAAAAGACAATCCCAAAAACAATTACCGTCAACTGTCGCATTTCCAGATCCGATACCTGTATCTAGCCAGGGCACATCTGAGAGTGATCAGTTTCCAGACTCGATTCCTGTATCTAGCCAGGGCACGTCTGAAGAATTCGAAGATTCGATTCCTGTATCTAGCCAGGGCACGTCTGAAGAATTCGAAGATTCGATTCCTGTATCCAGCCAGGGCACATCTATCAACTACAGCATCTCCAGATTCGGTTCATGTATCCAGCCAGGGCATATCTGTTGACCACATTTCCAGACTCGACTCCTGTATCTAGCCAGGGCACGTCTGAAGAGTTCGAAGATTCGATTCCTGTATCCAGCCAGGGCACATCTATCAACTACAGCATCTCCAGATTCGGTTCCTGTATCCAGCCAGGGCACATATGAGCAACCAATTGTAGATTCAATACCTGTATCTAGCCAGGGCATATCTGCATAAGGAGACTGAAGATCAAACACCTGTAACAAGCCAGGAAAACATCTGTTTTTCTTAAATACACAAGTTCTCGCTAAGGAATCTCTTATGCGATCAACACTTCCAAATGGCATCAATAAGCCCATTCCCGTCAAAGTTCTGTCACTTCTCCAGATGGCATCTATAAGCCCATCTCCCTATCCACCATCTCTCCAAATGTAATCCATAAGCCCATTCCCGACACCACATTGTTGAGACTCCAGCATGCGAGTGCAAATTTCCGGGCACTCTAGTGTCCAATCCCCTTTTACCCTCGAGTCACGAAAGGCAAACTTGCCAATCTAACTCTTCAGGTCCAAGAAGATTGAACAGGGGCAACTGTTGTACCCCAAAATTTGCCCTCCCATTTCCCCAGCATTTTCTCATCACAAGACCTTTGAAGATCAAGATACAGTTAAGGTTTCCTCTGCTCAAGGCTTCTCCTTGCACTGTGGACTCAAATTAGGGTTTGTGTTTGCCCTAGGATGTTTTGACCTAAAATGCCTAAAATGACTTTCATGCTTCATGTTGGACTCCCAAGTTTACCCATGCCAGGTTTCAAGTCTTGATTCCAAGTTTTGCCCAGTCAATTGAACAGTTGACCTAGAAATCAGCTGTATTGGGGAAAAAGTCAACTGTGGCCAATTGACAGTCAAACCTCATGAAATTTGATCCACATCAACATTATGAACTCACATGGACCATTTGATCAAGTTTGGATCACAATTCCACAAGAAATTTGATCAGATCATCAAAAGGGCAAAATGGTCATTTTTAGGGTTTTGACTGCACAAAGGCAATTTTTGACTGTTTGACCTAGCCAATGGCAAACCAAGCTCACATATGGCCTCAAGGACTCAATGGAATTATCTTGACATGTTCATCAAGCTCAAAAGATCCCAAGTACACAAGATTGACAGTTGAATTTCCCAGTCAATTGATCAATTTTGACTGTATACTGAAAAGTCAAACTTTGACTTTTTGGTCAAAATCAAGAGTCAAGATTCATTTTTCATCAAAACATTCCAAATCATGAAACTTTTTCACCAAGAAATCACAAAATGCAAATTAGGGTTAGAAAATGGAATTTTTCATAACTTAGAATTTTTCTAAGTTATGGAAAACCCTAATTTTTTCCCAACTTTACCCCATCTTTTCACCATGATCCATTTGGATTCAAACAAAAGTCAAAACATGAAAGTTGTAGCTTGTTGCATAGTCTACAACTTTGATTCACAAAGTTTTCTCATTTGAAGCTTGTATCTCAAATTATGATTTTTTGAATAAGGGCACTAAACCATCTTTTAACTTAGTGAAATTTGACCTATTTTGACAAGGTTTTTTACCCTACTTCAAGGCCACTTTTCATACCCTTCCACTTGGAATTTTGATTTGCATTTCAAAGATGGATTGTAGTACACATTCCAAGCTTTCCAAAATGTCCAAGAACTCATCAAACAACCTCATAACTTGAGAGATTCGAATTTCACAAGTTAGCAAAAATTCACTTTTGTTCTTCATCAAAGCATGTTCATAAACTTGGCAAATTTGAACTCAGCATAGTTTGTGCTACTTTACAGGTCCTAAAACCAAATTACACTCCTTAATTTAATGCAAAACCAATGAATCAAGTTGTTATTCTAAGCCTTTGGTCATTACACAAGGAATTAAGCCTAAACTAGAAAAAGCATTATTTCCATTCTTGAAAAGCTTGCTTTATGTCAAATAGAAATCCAAGCAAGTACAAGCAAGATCTTCTTGGCACAAGTTTGTGAGCAAATTGCACTGATCAAGGCAAGGGATAGCAGCATAGTTAGAGGGCCTGTACTGACCTAGAAAGCAAAGTGGCATTTTGTAGCTTAAGTGTGAAGAAACATCCATAACTTATCACAACTCTCTCCTCAGCATAGACACACAAGAAAGAAGTTGTCAAACACATTACACATAACATATCCAAGCTAACACACGAGCTTTTGACCTCCAACACACCCTCCATCTCAGAATCATCCTCAAACTGCACAAACAGGGGTGCCCCTGCAGTTTGAGTGCAAACTCCCAATCCCTTCGAGCATTTTGATCAAGACCTGTTCCTCTACCTTCCCTACAACATATGCAAGCTAACCATGGCCTAAAACCTGACCTGTAATCACTCTAACAGTTTCCACCATTTTTAATTTCTCCTTTTGCAGTTGAAGTTCTGCAGCTTGATACAAGAAGGTTCAAGACAAAGTGAGCATTGAAAAAGCATCCCTGGACCTCAAGGAAGCTTTTCCAATCATTACATTGCACTGAAAGTCTCTCATTCTCCACATAGAAGTTCAACTGCACAGGTAAAAGTTTGAATTCGTATCTCTCTTATCATGCATCTTTAGTCTTAAGTTTGTGAAGGAACAAGGTCCTACTCATAGCCCTGAACATGTACATAGCTTTACTTTTCATTTCTTTTGTCTGGGTAGAGAGAATTTGAGCTCTGAAAATGGTAGAAAAATTAGGTCAGAAAAGAGGGGGAGAGAAATTCTCCCTCATCTTAGAGAGATAGGTCAAGTTCTTTATATGGTTAGAACCGTCTCTTCATGCTGAACATTTCTTGTGTTATGAGTTTTTGCTAAAAAGCCAGGAATCAAGAGTTAGAAGGAACTGAACATGGCGCGCGTTTTTTCAAATATCTGTGCTGGAGGTTGAAGAAGGAATGGAGTGGGCTGGGCCTGTGCTATTTTGCTTTTCACACCATCTTTTTTGGTTTACACCCCCCTGAGCCCATTTGCTCATTTTTTAACATTTTTGACTTTTTCTTTTTTGGCTGACTTTGTTTATTTTTTCTCATGCCATTTAAATTTTAAAAATATTTTTTTCATCACTTTTTGCATTTATTGCATATTTATTTGTTTATTTTCTTTATTTGTACATAAATACATATATATGATTATTAGAATAAAAATGTAAAAATAATGTAAATACACTTTTTATTTTCATTTACTTTCTGAAAATATTTCACACAAAAAATACTTTTTTTTATTTTATTTATTAAAATATTAAATAAATGTTTATTTTGTATATAATACATATTTAGGGTTTAATACATATATATATATGTAATTATTAATATATTTAAGACAAAAATATGAAAATACTTAATTTTTCACTTTTATTAATATTTGATATAAAAATACCTTTTTTTTAATATACTTCATTTTATTTTATTTTTATGAATAATAAATAGATAATAATACATTTTCTTTCAAATTAGGGTTTTTACCCTAAGTTCAAATACTCAAAAAAATAATACATTTCTTATTTTCTTTTTCCTTTTACATAAATAATATTTTCCCATACACATAAAAACTTTCTTTTTTGCATTTCACATATTTATTTAATTTACATTTAATTATGTATTATTTAAATTGCAAATATTCAATTGATGTAATAATTTAGATTTAAATTCTTGTCAATATCCCCATTTGAACATTTGTACCCCCCTTCCCATATTTGGTTTTGTAATAGCTTAGTAATTTTAATTTCGCACTTTATTGCTTTCTAATAATAACATGTTAGAATTAGGGTTTGTATGCGAAAAACGATAAAAAATAGTTTGACCTAATAAAAGATAAACAAGCATGAAAATGGACACACAAATCACACTTGCACCCCCTAGGGTATTCCACTTGTTGCCTTCAAATAAATGGACCATATTGTATGTTGAACATCTTTGGGCAAAGCAAACAGTTTGAATGATCATAGTCCCTCGATAAAACTTTTCAAAACAAACAAAAAACAAATGATCAAGTCCCTTAAAGAAATTGCCCAAAGACATTTAACGTCGTTACAATTATGGTCTAAACGATGACCCGCGCCTGTCCCTCTCACATCCTAACACAAGGTTGCCCACCAAATACAATGGTGGAGCAAACTTGTTAAAAGGGTTAAAGTATAGCAATAATCTTTTGAGAAATTTAGGAGTAGATAACCTCTTAGTTACTTGAATCAACTTGCAAAACAAAACACTTGCCTAAATTCAAAATCACACCTCACAACACTTTCAAAACAAAACTTTCAAAACAAAATGAAAACCTTTTCAAAAGACATACATCTTTGTATACATCCCCACATGGATCATTACAAAGGTTGCCACCACATTGGCCTCTTTTCAAAAACATTTTCAAAACCCACACACTCAAGCACCATTTAAAACAATTGAAAACAAAAGGCAAGTGATCTAAGCAAGTAACTAAGAGCCCATGGATAACCATGGATAGAAAGGGTGCTAATACCTTCCCTTTCTATAATCTACTCCCCGAACCCAAGAAAACATCTCAAAAGGTTTTTGCTGTGCTTTTTAACCTTTCCTTAGGATAAAATAAAAAGTCGGTGGCGACTCTTGCTAACCGCAACATTTGCGAATACAAACGCAAACCTCAAGTCAGTTCTCCCACCGTATCACACACATGCTTATCCCTTTTACTGATTAAATCAAACACTGCAAACTCTCAATCCAAATGCCTCAGCTCATATCCCAGAATAACTTGAAAAGCACTGTAGAATTAATTCTTCCTGAGAATGTGCGCACAAAACCCTGATTCTTGATTAAACGCCAAAGAAGCGTTCGCCTGATCAAAACTTGAGCCAAACTCAAACAAAACCCTAGCAATCTGCTTGAACTGTTCCAGAATCCATGAAAACCCTAATTTTGTATAGATTGATAAGAAAAAGTCTGTTTGACTGATTCTTACGCCAATTTGAAAAATCAGGAAAAGCCCGAAGCTGTGATTTCTTGTGGAAAAATAGGAGGACAAATTTTGGGGTACAACAGTTGCCCCTGTTCAATCTTCTTGAACCTGAAGAGTTAGATTGGCAAGTTTTCCTTTCGCGACTCAAGGGTAAAAGGAGATTGGACACTAGAGTGCCCAAAAAATTTGCACTCGGTGATGTGATGGTAGAGGGAATGAGCTTAAAGATGCCATTTGGTGATGGGCTTAGAGATGCCATCTGGAGATGTGACAGAATCTTGTCGGGGGATGGACTTAGAGATGCCATCTGGAAGTTGCTGGTAGGAGGATGGTCTTAGAGATGCCATCTGGAAATGGGCTTAAAGATGCCATTTGGAAGTTGCTGGTAGGAGGATGGGCTTAAAGATGCCATATGGAAGTGTGACAGAATCTTGTCGGGGGATGGACTTAGAGATGCCATCTGGAAGTTGCTGATAGGAGGATGGGCTTAGAGATGCCATCTGGAAATGTTGATAGGAGGATGGGCTTAGCGATGCCATCTGGAAATGTCTGGAGGAGGATGGGCTTATAGATGCCATCTGAAGGTGATTGTTGAACTGTACGTCATTGGAGAGTGGACGAGTATCAGAAAGGTATCCATGTTTTGGAACATCTCTGAACTGGGGGTCTGAACAAGCAATAGATTGACATCCATGTTTGGAGAATCCGTAAACTGTTTTCAGAAGTCTCGAAGTTGAATAAGCAATAGAGCAGCATTCGTTGATGGGGAAGCGTCTGTAAACTATTTTCAAAACTTAAGAAGAATCTGAACAAGCGATAGGTTAACATCCGTTACTGGAGAACCCGTGAACTGTTTTCAGAAGTCTTGAAGTGGAGGAGGAACCGGTGTAGGGTTTCCTGATGATGAGTCCGTGAAAAACTGCATCTGGATGAATCTGGAATAAGTATCAAAATGTCGCCATGTCTGGGTCACATCTGAACTATCTCTAGATGAATCTCGGAAGATGATGATTTTTGTCTGTTGATTGATCTTTCCTGAAAAGGTAAAGAGTTAGTTGTATGCAATGTCATGATGCGTGATGCAATGTATGTTACGTCAATGTTTATGATATGAATGTGATGAATACGCATGTAAGCTGATGAGTTGTCTTGCTGAGGATAGATGAATCCTGGATGGCTGGAGACAAAAGAATCTTGACTGCTGCCGGGGAAAATAATTCCTTGGCTGCTACTGGGGAGGTTAAGAATCTTTTGATCGTTGAAAATGAGAAGTTCTGGGACCACTGTTGGGGAATTCAGGAGTTTGGACTGTATACCAATCTACTGGGGATTCCTGTCTTGAGGAGACCTTCACTGGAGAATATTCGAATATCTTGTGAGGAACTGAGAATGAGAGTCTTCATTCTGCTTGGGGGATTGATAGTTGGAAGTTTTAGCTCCGCTGGGGATTGACAGTTTTGGCTCCACTAGGGATTTTGAAACTTGACCCTGAGGGGAATTAGATTCTGTAAGGCTCTCTGGCTGGGGAAATCAACTTTGAGAAAGCTCTTATTCTACTGAGGATCCTGAAGTTAAACTCCGTTTGGGGAATTGAGAACTCAGGTTATATGCCACTTTGAGAATGAGAATCTTCATTCTTGAGTGTTAACTGCTATCTGGTCATAATCCAGGCTTCACAGAAGTTTGTATTGCTATCTGGTCGTAATCCGGGCTTCATAATAGCTTGCTTAAGCTGTTATCCGGTCAAATCCGGGCTTCACGGCTTGTGCTGAAGATATACCACTATCTGGTTGACTCCAGGCTTTGTAGTACTCTTGACTGCTGTCTGGTTGTAATCTAGGCTTCGCAGAAATTTGTATTGTCATCTGGTCGTAGTCCAGGCTTCACAATAGCTTGCTTAAGCTGTTATCCGGTCAAATCCGGGCTTCACGGCTTGTGCTGAAGATATACCACTATCTGGTCGACTCCGGGCTTTGTAGTATTCTTGACTGCTGTCTGGTCGTAATCCAGGCTTCACAGAAACTTGTATTGCCATCTGGTCGTAATCCAGTCTTCACAATAACTTGCTAAGCTGTTATCCGGTCAAATCCAGGCTTCACGGCTTGTGCTGAAGATATACCACTATCTGGTCGACTCCAGGTTTCGTAGTATTCTTGACTGCTGTTTGGTCGTAATCCAGGCTTCACAGAAACTTGTATTGCCATCTGGTCGTAATCCAGTCTTCACAATAACTTGTTAAGCTGTTATCCGGTCAAATCCGGGCTTCACGGCTTGTGCTGAAGATATACCACTATCTGGTCGACTCCAGGCTTTGTAGTATTCTTGACTGCTGTCTGGTCGTAATCCAGGCTCTGCAGAAATTTGTATTGTCATCTGGTCGTAATCTAGGCTTCACAATAGCTTGCTTAAGCTGTTATCCAGTCAAATCCGGGCTTCACGGCTTGTGTTGAAGATATACCACTATCTGGTCGACTCCAGGCTTTGTAGTATTCTTGACTGCTGTCTGGTCGTAATCCAGGCTCCGTAGAAATTTGTATTGTCATCTGGTTGTAATCCAGGCTTCACAATAGCTTGTTGGGGATTAAACTATTATCCGGTCAAACCCGGGTTTCATAGCTTGCTCTGAGGGGATATCACTATCTGGTCACAATCTAGGCTTGGTGGTTGTCTGGCACTGTTATCCGGTCGTAGTCCGGTCTTCACAATGTGTTGTAGAGATCAAGATACTATCCGGTCAAATCCGGGCTTCATAACTTGAATTTTGGAGATCCCACTATCTGGTCGTAATCCAGGCTTTGCGGTAATCTGACACTGTTATCCGGTCGTAGTCTGATCTACACAATGTGCTGTAGAGATCAAGATACTATCCGGTCAAATCCGGGCTTCATGACTTGAATTTTGGAGATCCCACTATATGGTCGTAATCTAGGCTTTGCGGTAATCTGACACTGTTATCCGGTCGTAGTCCGGTCTTCACAACATGCTGTAGAGATCAAGATACTATCCGGTCAAATCCGGGCTTCATGACTTGAATTTTGGAGATCCCACTATCTGGTCGTAATCCAGGCTTTGCGGTAATCTGACACTGTTATTCGGTCGTAGTCCGGTCTTCACAATGTGCTGTAGAGATCAAGATACTATCCGGTCAAATCCGGGCTTCATAACTTGAATTTTGTGAGAATTTGATCTTTGACGACCGTAACTTCCAACAGGTGATGAAGGAATCTGAACACTTTGGTTTTGACATTCGAATGCCCCAAGTGATGGCGAGGGAGACTTGCCCCAGGTTAATCTGCAATTGAGAGATTTTGTTGAAATCTTGACTGGACTGCCCCAGGTTAACTAAACTTTGAAAGATCTGTTGAAACCTTGACTGGACTGCCCCAGGCGTGCTGGATAGTGACATGTCATGCCCCTTTGTTGATAGGAGATTTGTTAATGGAAGTGTCATCCTTTTGAAGTGATTTTTCTCACTGAGAGAGTTTTCGTTCCTCCAAACATTCGCTGTATGAATTTCTTCGCTGTCAAACAAATAGCCAAATGCAAACAGTGATATTCAAGCAATGCAAAATTTATGTTTGTCTCGAAGTTTTTGAAAAATGCGTTTTTTAGCAGAAAACTTTTTGTAAGACAAAATCAACACAAGATTTTAGAGCAAAGCTTTACAGGAGTCAGGATACCTTTTGAACAGTATGCTTTCGAACTAACCCATGCTTCAATTAGGACTTTTGAAGGGTTGTAACGTGGCTTGGTTCACGGTTTAAGAAACAAAGGATAAAGGCTCAAAGTATATTTGTACCCACCCGCTCTTCGTGAGGTCCTTCAATCCTAAGCTCAGTTAATTATGCGTCGCACTCTAGTCGAATTTGGAACGACTTTTGGGTGATGGTTCACCAATTGAATTTTGGAAGACAGTCATCATCTCCTTTTTTCTTTTTGCAACATTTTTCATGTCGTTGAGGATTTGTAATGACCTCGTTCTTTTGATTTGTTATCCCTAACTTTTGCCTGACTGTTCCCGTTTTCGAGATTACAGTCAGCGGGATGCCCCAGCTTTCTTAAGCCTCCTTTGTAGGTTTTGGCTCAGTGGGCTTTTTCTTTTTTGAGAGATAATGACTGCCTATGAGATAGGGAACCATCACTGTCTTTTGATTCCAGAGGAATGCTTTTCTCTTTTTCTTTTGATGTCGTTCGTTGTATTACGAACTGAGAGTTTTGCGACTTCAATGCGCACCTTTTTGAATTAACTGAGATACTACCCTGCCCCAGGTTTATATTAAAGGTTTTGATTGTTTAGAAGCGAAAATTCCTACTTCTTTGGCTCTAAGGGATTGATTAGGGATTATCTTCCTTTTAACTCCAGTGTTTGGGAATTGAAAGAAATGCCTGTACATCATCAGCAAGGTCTGTTCAAAAGCATACTGTATGAGATTATGGTATTGTTTCGTCATCCTCCCTCTAAAGGCTTTCAGCTTTTTATCAAGAGTTAAATATCATAAAGAAAGCATAGGAGTAGTGAAAACGAATGGATGAATTCAAGACAAACATATGCAATGCATTAATGAAACAAAGTTTGACATTAAAATATAATTGTTTGAATAACAAAAAGATTACAACTTGGAAATTCAAATGAAACAAAAGCCTCTCAGTTTGAGCCTTGTCACTTCAGGTGGAGAACTCCTCAACGGAAGATTTTCATCTCGCCGTCTGGCATGAACCTCAACACCCCAATGTCGATCAGATCTTGAATCTTGTTCTTCAAGGCCCAACAGTCGTCGGTGTCATGTCCCGGGCTATAGGAGTGGTATACACAAAATGCATCGGGATGATAGGTAGGAGCAGAAGTATTTGGGTTCCAGAGAGGAGCCCTCAATGTAATCAGATCCCTCTTCAACAAGTGTTGCAGTGCTTGAGACAGCGGCATGTTGATGTTGGTGAACTGTCTTTTAGGTGCGACCTTCTTACGCTGATGCCCTTGTCTTTGTTGAGCAGGCGTAAGGTGTTGTTGGGCTTGTGACCCTGATGCAAGTTGAGGAGCTTTTCCCTTGTCTTCTTGTCTCAGAAAAGGTGGAATGATGATTTGATCTTCAGTCCCAGTTGTCTGTCCTACTTGGTTGTCCCGAAGCAGTTTGTTGACGAGAACCCCGAGCTCTTCTTGTTTTTGAGCCAAGTCTTGGATGAGAGCCCTCTGACTCGCCAGTTCCCTTTTCAATATGGCTATCTCAATGTGTAGCTCCCACTGGTCATCTCTGTCGTCCCCAGGATTTCCCACGATCATGCCCCTGGTGAGGAGCGTCTTGACCTCTTCTTGCCCCTTGGATAGGTTCAAGAACATCTCTTGAAGTTGAGCGTTTTGAGCTTGGAGATCCTTGAGAGTCTGTTCCAAGGCCATCTCTACTGAAATAAACAGTAGGAGAATAAGGAAACCTGAAAAGGAAAAAGGTTATGATGCAATGCATGATATGTGAATGCATGCTTTCAAGGATCTCTTGGGCTAAACACAAGAGAATGTTAGAGGTTGAAATTTCATCTTTGCTTGGAGAACTTTGCATTGGTGGATGTCTTTCCACGAGAATCAAGCTCACCATGTCAAGTGGGTCATAGCCCCTGATTCAAGTTGTTGCACTTGATCTTTGATTGGAGAACTTTGCACCGGTGGATGTCTTTCCACGAGAATCAAGCTCACCATGTCAAGTGGGTCATAGCCCCTGATTCAAGTTGTTACACTTGATCTTTGATGGCATTTGTTTAGAGGAGAAACCTCTTGCTCTTTGGTAGACGTCTGGTTCAATGTAACCCTGCATCAAAAGAACCCTCGAGATCCTTGAAGTGGTTAGTGAAAAAATGCTATGGTATGATGTCATGATGTTATGTACATGCATGCGAAAGCAAGTAAGTGTATATACAGGCAATCATATTCACACAAAGCAAGCAAGTCCTTAGGTTCAGGCTTGCATGGGGTTTGTAGGTAAGTACCCTCTTGAAGTTAGTTGGCTCATCCTGTCCTAAAAATAGAAACCGGGTTCTAAGGAGCTCAATATCATTGGATTATTTTCTGTGTTCATTGTTTTGGTTTAGCCACTTAACTGGCGACCAAAATATTCCAAGAAAACAACCCTCAATGAGTGTAGTATCGAGTATCTACCAACTTTGGACTGCAGCAAAGTCGGTCATCTCACTACCCCTAAAAAGGCTAAGATGGTCAATTAAGGTTCTAAGAGTTCGTTAGTGCTTCACGACATCACTCAGTGGCCCCGTACTCTCCTTGATTGAACTCAAGGGTTACTGGTACTCACAAATATGTCACACTAACATAGCTTACTGCTTCAACCGTGTCGGTATACCCCGCACAGTTCCCTCGCAGTTTTATTGCTATTTACCTAAGAAGGTGCCCCAAAATCCGGGTGTAGGATTTACAACAAACCCAAACAAGGACCCAAAGAGTAAAGCAATCAAAGCAATCAAAGCAAGAATGTAAGGGTGATCTAAACCCTAAGGTAACCCCACTTTTGAATTTCTCCCCAGCAGAGTCGCCAGTTCTGTGATACGGTGGGAGAACTGACTTGAGGTTTTGCGTTTGTATTCGCACTTGTTCGGTTTAGCAAGAGTCACCACCGACTTTTTATTTTATCCTAAAGGAAAGGTTAAAAAAGCACAGGAAAAACCTTTTGAGATGTTTCGTGGGTTCGGGGGGTAGGTTATGAAAAGGGAAGGTATTAGCACCCTTTTCATCCATGGTTATCCATGGGCTCTTAGTTACTTGTTTTAGATCACTTACCTTGATTTTCAATTGCTTGAAATGGTGTGTGTGTGTGTGTGTGTGTGTGTGTGTGTGTGTGTGTGTGTTTGAAAATGTTTTGAAAAAGAGGCCTTGTCTAGGCAACCGTTGTAACAATTCTTTACTCGAATGTTTTACAAAGGTGTGTATCTTTTCGAAAAGATGTTTCAAATGTTTTGAAAGTTTGTTTTTGAAAGTTGTGTTTGTGGAGTGTGGTTTTGAAAAAGTAGGCAAGTGTGTTTTGCAAGTTTGATCAAGTAACTAAGAGTTGTCTACCCCTAAATTTACTCAAAGGTTTTTCTCATGTTTTAACCCTTTTAACAGTATTGTTCCACCATTGTATTTGGTGGACAATCTTATGTTAGGATGTTAACGGGACAGGCGCGGGTCATCGTATGGACCATGAATGCAATGGCGCCAAGTGTCTTTGGCAATTTTGCTTTAAGGGACTATGATCATTTTGATTAGGCAACTTTCGAAAGCGTTATCGAGGGACTATGATCATTTGATTTGTTTTGTTTTGCCAAAGAAACTCAACGTGCAAGCATGGCCCATTTTGGAAGGCAACAAGCGGGATTACCCTAGGGGTGCAAGTGTGAATGGTGTATTGATTTCATGCATTTGTCTTTGTATTAGGTTATCTAGCGTTTGATTTTATTTACATGCAAACCCTAGGTCTAACCATGGTATATTTGAAAGCGATAAATTGCGGGAATTTAAAGTCTACGCTATTACAAATAAGTATCCGGGAGTGGGGGTACAAATATTTACAAATGGGGATGATACTTTAATAGGAGAGTAGTGTCCAAATAAATTTACAACCAAATCGAATTGCGATCTCAAATGTAATATGTATCAATGTATAGGAATAAAGCAATGTAAATGTCTCAATGTATTTGTGTAAGTGTATGTGAATATTTACAGGTGAGAAAGATGTTTAACTTAATGTACTATTAAATATTTTATTTATTCTGTATTTTTGTATTTTTGTTAAATATGTATAAGTAAAAGATTTTAATAAAAGAAAAGAAAATGTATTAAGAATTGTATTTTATTGTTTTTTATGTTTAATGTGCAAAGTTTTAATTAAAAGAAAGTAAAAGTTTTAAGTTTAAGAAAAATTAAAGTTCATATATGAAAAAGATTTATTAAAGAGAGTTTTTAAGGTAAAAAACTAATAACCTAATTAAATTCTAATATTCATGTATATATAAAAAAGTTAAGATATTATTTAATTTATAAACAAAAATAGACTATGTTAGTTTAAATTGTAAAAAGAAGAATAAAAAGATAAGAAAAAAAAGGATGTTAGTTTATGTATAAAACAAAAGAAAAAGGAAAATGGGCTTAAAGATTTTGTTCTGGCCCAAATAACACAAAAAGGACTAAAACAAGGAGGGGGTGCACGCCTGGAGTTTATGATTGGGCTTAGGCAGTGAATGGGGTTGAGGCCCAAGACATTTTAAACGTTTTTTGTTTAGGGTTTCAGTGTGATGTTTCATTTGGGATTTAGGGTTTGTGATATTACAGAGGCGTCGCTTCCCTCCTCTTTGTTTCGTCTTCATCTTCTCATCTCTGAGCCATGCTTATGAATAAACATCCTTCTCGCCTAAGGCCAACCAGCGCCACCGTCTATCCTTCTCCTCGCGTTTACTCAAGCAACGATAAAAAGAGGTACGACTTTTATCTCAACGCATTAGGGTTCTTAGATTTTCAATCTTGCATGCTCTTATCTATTCTGATTCTTGGATTTTTGTTATGTGTTGTATGAGGTATTTAAAGAAAGGGAAAAGGAAGTTTATACCTTTGCTGGCTCGTTGCTTTGAGAGGAGGAGAGGTGGAGAAGGAGGCACTTAGGGTGGCCGGAGACAGAGGGATACGATACTGATCTCGCTGACTAGCCTGGTAACCACGTATCTTGCCTTTTATGGTTTAATGATGATGACTGAAAACCTTTGCTTTGACACTTCTTTCTCTCTTCTGACTGCTTGCTTCTGTATGCTTGTATGCTTGCCTTTTCCTCTTCTATTTGCCTCTGATGATGTTCTTGATGATTTTGGATATCTTTGATTTGCTAACCCTATGATGAGGTTAGCTCTGAGGGTGGCCTGTGTGCTTGCTTGCTCTTTTGGTTTATGAGGCTTGTAAGCTTGTATGGCTTAAGCAGGTTTGTAGGCAAGTTAGGCTTGGACACAGGTTGGTATGGTTTGTTGTTTGGAGCTTGTGAGCTTTGAACTGGTTTGAGGCTTAGCTTCTGTTTGAGGCTTTTTGTTACAGGCCTTGAAACAAGTTTTTGTTGTTTCTGGTTTAAGGTTGATGTTTAGTTACAGTTTAAGGAAGGCTTGGCTTTTAGGCTTTTAGGCTTTGATGCAGTTTAGCAGGTGAAGGCTTGGAGCTGTTTGTATGTTTGACAGGGTAATTGAAGGTTGTTTTGATGGCTTGGAAACAGGCTTAGAGTTTGTGGCACTCTGTGATTACAGGTTTTGCTTTGGTTTTTTTGCTTCAAGCAGCTAGAGGCAACTCTGGTTTTTTGAAAAGGTTTAAGGCTTAAGTTTGAAGCTTGTGGAGGCAGCCTGTTTGTGGTTCTCTAACAGTTTGTGGTATTTTTGCTTTGTGTTATTCTGCCCCCCTCTTTGAAACTGTGCTGGTATCTTGTTTTATATCTTTTGTCCTTAAGCCTCAAGCCTGCTGTGAGCCTGTACTTCTTTTACTCTCTCTCTCTCTCTCTTCTCTCTTCAGATTTAAGCATTTTTTATTGCTTATGATGTACTATTCTGAAAAAGTGACTGGTTGAAAATGATGAATTTGGATGTTGCTTGCACTTGTGGTTTAGTTCTGCATACTTTGTACTTCTTTCAAGATTTTCTGCATATCTCTTTGATAGCCCTTTTGATAGTCTTGATATCCTTTTGGCAGCTTGTGGACAGTTGCTTTGACATTCAGTTTGCCTTTTTGATTTGGTTAGGCAATTCAGTTTGGACTTCATAGTTTGTTTGGCATTTCATGCAGCCTGTTTGATATTTGAATTTGTGCAATTTGTAAATTTGTGCATTTCATATTTTATTGCAAGCACCATTTCCATCCCTCTTTGTGAACCAAGAGAAATCTTGTGATTTGCAGAGAGGGCAAACTGATTTCGGCCAGTCGCTTTTAATGATGATTTTTAACTGTCTGCTTTTAATTTTATCTGCATTTGACTTTTCTTCTTTCTTTTCTTTTTTGCAGGTAAAAATTAATTGATCAAAGGAGCATCAGTAGAAGATGAAGATTTAGAAAAATAGGATGCAATTTCATTTCATTTCAATTATTTGTAACATTATTATTGTAAACAAAGATGTAAATAAATTTACAGTTGTTCAAATAATAATTTGTAACAAAACAATTAAATATGAATAAAAACCCTTTTTTTATCAGTTAATTCTCTTTTATTTCTTCAACTATTTATTTAATTATTTATAATTCTTAAATTATAATAACTGGAAATAAATCCCAACCATTTTAACTCAGAATAATAAATAATCAATAAACGTCCGGAATTCCGAATAATCAAAGCATTGCACAGTCAAATCAAACAAACATCCACATGCTTATCCCTTTTACTGATTAAATCAAACACTGCAAACTCTCAATCCAAATGCCTCAGCTCATATCCCAGAATAACTTGAAAAGCACTGTAGAATTAATTCTTCCTGAGAATGTGCGCACAAAACCCTGATTCTTGATTAAACGCCAAAGAAGCGTTCGCCTGATCAAAACCTGAGCCAAACTCAAACAAAACCCTAGCAATCTGCTTGAACTGTTCCAGAATCCATGAAAACCCTAATTTTGTATAGATTGATAAGAAAAAGTCTGTTTGACTGATTCTTACGCCAATTTGAAAAATCAGGAAAAGCCCGAAGCTGTGATTTCTTGTGGAAAAATAGGAGGGCAAATTTTGGGGTACAACAATTACAAATGTATCTTCTATTGATTATGTATATCTATTAATTATTAATATTATTTGTTTTTCAACCAGGTCATTATGTATTTGTGTGGCCTATTGTTTCTTACTATCTCAATTATAATAGTCATTAAAGAGTGGCGTAAGAAATGCTCTCAAGGCACACCAGTTCCGACTGATGCGGAGGCACAATTGTCTCCACTCCCGAGATTGTTGTACTCTCCAAGGAGCCAATATATATATCTGGGCCCCTCTTTATCCCTCTCCAGGTACTCTTCATGTAGTATTAATGTTAGTATTTCATAAGAATTTCTTAATACAAGTGACCATTTTATTTTATTTAGTTTCAGTGTTGGTTAATTTTTAAATTTTATGTTTTGAAATATTTTATAAGTTGCCACATATGATTATCGACTGATGAAGTGTTAGATATTAATTGCTTTTATGCACACACATATTTGTACGATCATGCACGGTTATTTCATATTATTATATTTATCTGCTTCTTATCATTTTTTACGTCTTCGTCCAATGCATTTGAATTGGACATGTATGAAATTCTTTGTATGCATGAGTTGACAAATATTTTTTATAACTGCTCATGTATGGAATTCTTTGTATGCATGGGTTGACAAATATATATTTTTTAATTTAGTTGTATTTTTATTTTGACCTCTGATTTTGTGGCAGCCACCATACTCTTCATGAGTCTGATAGGTCATTGGATTTCACCGGATATTCACCGGATTTCTACCCATACTCACCGGATTTCTACCCATACTCACCGGATTTCTACCCATACTCACCAACTTCACTAACCGAAATATCCCTAACACGTACGTGGCCACTATCCCCAATAAGTACGTGGCGGGAGGATGATACCCATCTATGAGACTATTTATATAATTTGTTAGAGCCTCGAATGCCAAGACGATGATATCCATTTGTGGGAGTATTTAAATAAGTTGTAAAAACTTTTATCTATGTGTTATGCATTTGGCGACGAATGATATATGAACAAGTATTTGTTTTGGAAGTTATTAACTTTTTTTAAGAAGATACAAGGCAATAGAAATGGTTACAAACTCTTCACAACATAACTTACTACTCTCACATTAATTTACCTCATTTATTTTTTACTTATAAATTTTAAATTAATATAATTTAAAAATATTTTTGAAAAATTAAATTACTTACCTAACACAATTGAGAATACAATTTTCAATAGTAATGCTAGATAATTTCAATGGGTTACATTTATGTCTCCAAATCCTTTGTATTTTTTTATTTAGTCTACTTTTTTTCCTATAAAAATAGTTTAATCATTTATTAAATATTCATATCTAAAAAGACCTTTGGAGTCATGCGCTGGAGGAATGAATAAAGTCTTAACAAAACTCTTGGATAAATTTTCTAATGTGTTTAAGGAAAATTTGGAAATAATTTAATACTACTAAAAAAATAGATAAAAACATACAAACAAATAAAATTTATGCAAGTTTATGCTTATGAAACCCAAAAAGTTATATATTTTATAAGTTAGAAATTTATAGGGGTTATATATTCTAGTAGGAGTTATAAAAGTTTAACATATGATAAAATACAATAAACTTATATAAAACTAACCTATATTATAAAATAAAATAAAAATAAATTATTAATTCTATCCCAAAAGCGAATTTGTGATAGTTTATTCAATTAACCTATATATTGCAACCTTTAAAAAAACGTTGAACAAATTATAGCGTTTTTATAATGCTTAAACCAAATCACTAATAACAGAGGAGGTGGATACAATTTTATAAATAGTCAGAAACAAGTTATAAAAACAGTGGAATGAATAATTTAATACTACTAAAAAAATTGATAAAAACACACAAACAAATAAAAGTTATGCAAGTTTATGCTTATTAAACCCAAAAAGTTATATATTTTATAAGTTAGAAATTTACAGGGGTTATATAGAAATTAGAACAATCGTTTATGACGTCACATTTTCAATAATTTTATATCTCGAGTATAATATTCTTTTTTTAAGATTGTGGAATATAATTTTTTTTATTAAATGCTGAGTAAATTGTTTGTGTTTTCCAAATTTTACATAAATGTAACAAATACCTATGCAGTGCATAATCTTGACATTTGAAGCAATATACCAATGTCTCTTCAAAACCTACATTACCGCATTTGAGACATACAGATACCTGAATCAAAAACAAAAACATGCAGAAAAAGTTACAACAGAAGAATGGTCATCGCTATAAGTACAGAATAATTCCATATGCCTAGGATATGAATTTGCTGCCTCAAGAACCCTAGCAAAAATTCAAAAAACCGTGGGATACATTGAAGCTGCAGACCAAGTTCCAGCTCAATTCAAGCCATTCCAAGCATCCCATTCACTTCCTCGTTGCTTTCTGAAGGTATCTGGATCATCACCATCGATCAAAACGTCCAGAATCACCAGAACACAATCACAATTTGCCTCTTTTTTTCAGTTTTCGATTTTGCTTATACACGTATCATAAACATGTTTTGATTGTATATTCATGATCGTGAGAACCTATGGAACGTTTCTGGATTGCTTGATTTGAGTTTGAGTGCAGGTACAGAGAGTTGCCATTGTTAGGGTTCATGAGATTCAAATTAGGGCTTTTAATACATGTATAATTGGACCAAACCAAGGGTACCATCATGATCGAGGGACAATTTCCAGCTGATTGGTACCCTCCCCATGAATTTATATTACGTTTTGCTTGATTTTTGAATTTGAAGGTGCTATAGTGACAGTCAAAACTGTCACTAAAGGTTCTAGCTGCGAACCCTGTCCGTAGGTAAAAGTTTGAACAAAAACGAAGATGAACAGTGGCCAGAGGAGGTGGATACGGTTTTATAAATAGTTAGAAACAAGTCATAAAAACAGTGGAATGAATAGTTATTTTCTCAAACACAATTCTATTGAGAAAATAACTCTATTTTCTTCTTACTGCATATGGTGTACAAAAGTTTGTTATTTAGCTTATGCTAGAAAGTAGAACAATCGTTTATGTCATCACTTTTTCAATAATTTTATATCTCGAGTATAATATTCTTTTTTTAAGATTGTGGAATATAACTTTTTTTATTAAACGCTGAGTAAATTGTTTGCATTTTCTGAATTTTACATAAATGTAACAAATACCTATGCAGTGCATAATCTTGACATAATCCAGGGAGATATCGAAGTCGCCCGGAGATGCTTCGAGACAGCTACCAAGGGAATGAGCGCAATTGAGTCCCCCTCCAAAACTGGACGACCTAGCAGCTCAGAAGAGCCCAAGCCACTCCCTCGGGTCGACACCATCGACCTCGACACGTGCTTCTCCAAGGAGGACCTTGTGATACGGTGGAAGAACTGACTTTAGGTTTTGCGTTTGTGTTTGCAAATGTTTCGGTTTAGCAAGAGTCGCCATCGACTTTTTATTTTATCCAAAGGAAAGGTCAAAAAGCACAAGAAAGGGAAGGTGCTAGCACCATTTTCATCCATGGGTTCGGGGGTTATATTATGAAAAGGGAAAGTGCTAGCACCATTTTCATCCATGGTTTTCCATGGGCTCTTAGTTACTTGTTTTAGATCACTTGCTTTTGCTTTTCAATTGTTTGAAATGGTGCTTTGTGTGTGGTTTTTGAAAACGCTTTGAAAAAGAGGCCTTGTATAGGCAACCTTTGTAATGACCCTTATTTGGATATATACAAAGGTGTGTGTATTTTTGAAAAGATATTTCAATGTTTTGAAAGTTTGATTTGAAATTGTGTCGTGAGGTGTGTTTGAAAGTAGCAAGGATGTTTTGCAAGCTTTTGATCAAGTAACTAAGAGTTGTCTACCCTATTATACTCAAAGATATTTCTTATGTTTTTAACCCTTTTAACAGTGTTATTTCACCATTGTATTTGGTGAATAACCTTGTGTTAGGATGTTAAACGGGACAGGCGCGGGTCATCGTATACAATCATTGAAAGCAACTTGTGAGACGCTCTAGCAATTTTGTAAGGGACGAGATCGTTTTATCGAAGGCAACATCGAGGGTCATCGAGGGACTACGATCTTTGTTTATCGGAGGGGTATTTGCTAGAATGTCTCATATTCGAGGGACATGATTGCATTTTTCGAGGCAACAAGTGAGGTTACCCTAGAGGTGCAAGTGTGAATTGTGTTTGTCAATTTTCATGCTTTTGGGTCTTGTATTAGGTCATCTAGCGATTGATTTTGAATCTTGCCATACAAACCCTAATTACTATACAGTATATTGAAAGCAATAAATTGCGGGAATTAAAAGTCTAAGTTATTACAAAAAAGTATATGGGGATGGGAGTACAATTATTTACAAATGGGGATGAGTCTCACAAGAATAATGAAGTCCAAATATTATGTGTTACAACCAAATCGAATTGTCGCAATTCAAATATAAAGCTATAACAAAACATAAAAATAAAGAGAATCAAAAATTATGAAATGCATGTATTTGTTAATTTAAAAAAAAAATCTATTCTAAAAAAGAGAAATTAAGTATTATTATTACTATTTTCAAGGGTTTTATTAACTATGAAAAGAAAAGTTTTTAAAAGAAAAATTAAATGAACAAAGTTTCTATTATGTATTTTTAATAAATGTAACAAATATTTTATAAAAAAAAAATATATTGAGAAAATCTAAATAAAATTTAAGTTATTATTTGTTTCTTATTATTAACAAAAATAAATCATTTAGAATAAAAATAATTGAAAGAGTATTGGTTTAAAATGAAAGAAAAGAAATTAAGTTAAAAAGGGGTGGGCTAAGTTTGTTGGTGGTTGGCCCAAATTAACAAAAGGAGAAAAACAAATCAGAAAGAAAGAGGGGTGTAGGCAAGAAAAACGCTGGGCTTAAGGGCATGCCTGGGGCGGACATGCCCATTATCCAGTTTTTCACAATTTTGTTAGGGTTTGGCATTTGGGTCTTCAGAATTAGGGTTTGTACGTTTTGGCTACAATGGCGTTGTTTCTCTCATCTCTTCTCCGTTTCATCTTTCTCAGACAAGGCGTTGATTCCTCCTTTGCCCTAACTACCAGAGCGCCACCCACTTCTCTCTATCTCCTTACAACTATCCTACGTTTGACTAAATGGTACGGTTTACTTTTTAGGGTTTTTACAGTTGTGTTCATTTGTTTGATTCTTGCTTGCATGTTACTTCGTTTTAATCCTTTGATGTTTATGTGTGAGATGCAGCGAAAGTTTGAGGAAAAGAAAATGTACCTTGGCGTTTTTCTGGGCCAAAAATTGAGGGAGAGAGATGTGAGACGGAGGCGCTTCTGGTGGCTGGAGCAGAGGAAGAACGTGATAGACGCTTTTCTGGTATCTTTGTCTTCTTTCTTGGTTTTGATTGTTTGATGATGAGTAATTCTGAAAATTGTTTTGTTTTGACTTTTGTTGTTGAACACGCTTCTGAAACCCTATTTGCTTCTGAATCTCTTCCTCTCTTTTTCTTTGTTGATGATGAATAAAAATCTGAAACTTGTTGATTGCTTGATTTCGTTGATGATGAACACGCTTCTGAAACTCTATTTGCTTCTGAATCTCTTCCTTTTTTTTCTTTGTTGATGATGAATAAAAATCTGAAACTACTGTGTTTTGTTGATATTGTCTTCCTCTTTCTGAAAACTCATGGTTGATGGTTGAGGATGATGTGATTCTAAGAACCTGTTATTTCTCTTTCTTGGCTTGTTAATGACGAAAGGTGTTCTGAAACTTGTTTTTTTTATTGTTGATGTTTGAGATTTGGTTGAGTTTGCAGCTTTGCAGTTTGAAATGCAGGCTTGAGCAAGCTTGGTGGTGGGGTTTTAACAAGGCTTGTGGTTTGGTTTGCTGTAGTTTTGTTAAACAGGTTTGCAGGTTTGGCAAGTAAGTTTGCTTGGATTATAGTTTGTTTTGGCCATGCAGATTTGCTTGAGCTTGTAGTTTTTGGGTTTATGCAGTTTGAACTGCAGGCTTATGGTTTTAACCTGTTTGCAGGTTGCTTGTTTGATGTTTCTTGCTAGCAGCTTGTGTGGTTTTTGATTTTTGCAGTTTAAACTGCATATTTTGACAAGCAGTTTTGTAGCTTACAGTTTGTTGCTAGCAGGCTTATGGTTTACAGTTTGGTGCTAGCTTGGCTGGTTGTGCTGAACTTGTGTAGCTAAAACAGGTTTGTAGTTTGTAGTTTGTTGAACTTGTTCAGTTCAGCAAGCTATGCAGGTTGGGGAGCTTTGAGTTTCAGACTTGGCTCTTTTTTTGAAACTCTTTTTTGGATTGGCTCAGTATCCTTTCTTGCTATCCAGTTAGATAGTTTTATATCCTCTTGTTATTTGACTTGTTTATGCCAGCCTGCTTTAGCCAAAACTGCAAACTTTTTCACCAGGTCCTCTCTTCTCTCTCTCTCTCTCTCTCTCTCTCTCTCTCTCTCTCTCTCTCTCTCTCTCTCTCTCTCTCTCTCTCTCTCTCATAAGAACTTTTTTGCTTACTATATTATTTGTTCTAAAAATTTTGCTGGCTAGAAAGTGATGATGGCTAGGACAAGCTCTTGGCTTGTCAATTGGATTTACCTGCTGCATTTTTCTGCTGTACTGTTATACTTTCTGCATTGTGTACTTGGTTGCTTTAGTGGCTATGCTTCTTGAATTGTTTTGTAACTCAGTTTGACATGCTTGGCCCCTTGTTGCATTTGGTTTGATTACTGCAGTTTGGTTTAGTTTGCAGTACAGTTTGCTTTGTAATGCAGCCTTGTATAACATGGCCCATGTTTTTGCATTTGAACCAATTGTATGCTTGCATTTTATTTTTTTACTTTTCTCTTTGTGAACCAAGAAGAGCAATCTTCTTGTGATTTGCAAAGAGAAAAAATAAAAACATGATGAATCAAATAGCATTCTGATTCCGGCCGACAAACTTTAGTGATGACTTTCTTTTCTTTCTTTTCTGCTTGAAAAAATTAACTATACTAATCTCCTTTCTTTCTTCTTTTTTCAAATGAATGCAACTTGAACGATAGAGGAAGCAGTAGAAGCCAAAGATCTTGAGCATGGGAGCACTTGAAGCTTAGGAGATTTAGGCTTAGAAATAGATAGATTTTTTCATTTGTTGTAAACAATTATTATTGTAAATACTATAAGTTGTAAACTTACAATATTCAAATAAATTTTGTAACAACATTTGAAATGAATAAAAAGTCTTTATCCAAAAGAAATTTCTACTGTCAAATATCTTCCAATCTTTCCCTTTGCCTCTTCACTTTTTATTTAAGATTCCTGATTGAACAATGACTGAAATTGCATTCCACCATTTCCAATACAGATGACTTAAAATCCAAGTAATCCATAAAAACTCTGCAATCTCTTTGCATCAGTATTCCAATCAACATACGCATTGTGCATTCCAAACAAACAAGCATTTCCATTAACTGGAAAACATTTCATTCTAATAACAAGCAGATGTTTTAACAGGCGCACACTATCTGGTTAATCTGGATTAGACAGTTTCAGCTCCTATCTCTTATCCCAGATTAATCAAGCCTTGAGAACAACCAATAAATTTGAACAAGCGTGAAAACAATGTAACAGTTAACTGAATTTCTAAGGATTCAATTTCTTCTGAGAAATGCGAGAGAAAACCCTAATTCTGGATTGATTGCTAAAGAAAAGTCTGCTTGATCGATTCTTGAGCCGATCTTTAAAAATCAGAGAAAACCATAGGGTTGTGATTTTCTTGTGAAAAAGGGAGGGCAAATTTTTGGGGTACAACAATTGCCCCTGTTCAATCTTCTTGAACCTGAAGAGTTAGATTGGCAATTTTTTCGTTCGCGACTCGAAGGTAAAAGATGATTGGACACTAGAGTGCCCATAAATTTGCACTCGTCAAAGCATAGTTGAGGGAATGGGCTTAAAGATGCCATCTGGAGATGTGACAGAATCTTATCGGAGATGGGCTTCAAGATGCCATCTAAGAACGTTTGTTGAACTGTATGTTGTAGGTGAAAGAATGAGTATCAGAAAGATATCCAGGTCTGGAACGTCTCTGAGCTGGGGGCCTGAATAAGCAATAGATTAGCATCCGTGTTGGGAAGTATCTGTAAACTGTTTTCAAAAGTTGAATCTGAACAAGCGATAGATTGACATCCATGTTGGGAAGTATCTGTAAATTGTTTTCAGAAGTTGAGGTTGAATAAGCAATAAATTAGCATCCATGTTTGGAGAATCCGTAAACTGTTTTCATGATTCTGGAGTCGAAGCTTGCTGATCTTATCCTGAAAAGGGTAAAATATTAGCTGAAACACAAAGTTATGTTGCATGAAATATATGATGCAATATATGTGTTATATCAATGCTTATGATTATATGAATCCAATGAATGTGCATGTGAGCTGATGAGTTGTCTTACTGAGGAAGATAAATCCTGGATAGCTGGAGATAATAAAATCTTTGACCGCTGTCGGGGAAAATAAATCCTTGACTGCTGATGGGGATTGAAAATCCTTTGATCATTGAGAATGAGAAATCCTGGGACCACTGTTGAGGAGTATGTGGTGTCTTCAGGATTTTGGACAACCTTTGCGGGGAGAAGTTATACTGCTGGGGAAATCAGGAGTTTGGGTTGTATGCCAATCTACTGGGGATTTCTATTTTGAGGAGAACTCCGTTGGGGAATATCTGAAAACCCTATGGAGAATTGAGAATTAGAATCTTCATTCTTCTAGGGGAATTTGTACTGAGGAGCCGAAAACGAGAATCTTCGATCTGTAGGGGATTAAAAAACTCTGACAAATTCATGCTGAGAGTAAAGAAAGCTCTGGAGAATCAAGGACGCGAATCTTGATTTTATTGGGGAGTAAGAACTCTGGGGAGTAGCTGTACTGCTGAAGAGTAGCTATATTGCTGGAGAATAAGCTCGGGATTCTGGGAAAAGCTTATTCCTGTTTGGAAGAAGTTCAGAAGTTAAGATCATACGCCACTTTGAGAATGAGAATCTTCATTCTGTCGGGAATATCAGGAACTTAGGTTATATGCCACTTTGAGAATGAGAATCTTCATTCTGTCGGGAATATCAGGAGGTTGGGTGTATATACAACTTTGAGAATGAGAATCTTCATTCTGTTGGGAATATCAGGAGCTTGGGTGTATGCCAATCTACTGGGGAAGCAAGAATGAGAAACTTCATTCAGTCGTTTAGGTCAGAAGGTTGGGTGTATTCCAATCTACTAGGGAAGCAAGAATGAGAATCTTCATTTAGGCGTTTGGGTCATAAGGTTGGGTGTATGCCAATCTACTGGGGAAGCAAGAATGAGAATCTTCATTCAGGCGTTTGAGTCAGAAGGTTGGGTGTATGCCAATCTACTGGGGAAGCAAGAATGAGAATCTTCATTCAGGCGTTTGGGTCAGAAGGTTGGGTGTATGCCAATCAACTAGGGTTTTAAGGATGAGAATCTTCATTCTGTTAACGGGATCAGGAGCTTGGGAGTATACAAATCTTCTGAGGTTTTAAGGATGAGAATCTTCATTCTGTTAACGGTATTAGGAGCTTGGGAGTATACCAATATTCTGAGGTTTCAAGGATGAGGATCTTCATTCTTGAGAGAAACAAAATTTTAGGAGCTTCATCTGTCCATTATTCTGTTGGTGGGTTTGTGATCGGTGGAAATAGAACTGACTATTTTTTAATGCTGGTTCGTGAAATGTCGCGGTAAGCAAGAGTCGCCACCGTCTTTTATTTAATCCAACAAGGAAAGGACAAAAGCACAGCAAAATTCCTTTTCGAGATGTTTCTCGGGTTCGGGAGGTAGATTATAGAAAGGGAAGGTGTTAGCACCCTTTCTATCAGTGGTTATCCACGGGCTCTTAGGTACTTGCTCACTATGTTTTCAAAAAGTTTTGCTTTTCTTGTGTTTGTGGGTTTTGAAAAGAGTTTTATTTGAAAACTTCGATTTAACTCTTGTATCTGTCCTAAAGAGTGTATGAAGTGTTTGTTGAAAAACTTTGTTCAAAAGTGTAAGTGCGAAAAGTATTTTTGTTTTGAAAGAGCAAGTACCTAACAACCTCTACCTACTCAAAAGAAATTAAGCTGTGTAAATGTCCTTTAGACAGTACTATCCCACTATTGAGAAGTAGGTAGCACCGTCGTTGGAGTTTTCGGGTCAATTCGATTAATGGGACATGTGGTCACTAAAGCAATGGTACGACGCCTTAGCGGTAACCCTAATGTCCAAGATCATTTTTATCCGAGGCAACCGTTTCGAGGCAACTTTGATCTTTAGACAGGAGGGCGACCTCTAAAACACCCTATACTCAATGACCACGTCGAAGCAACCAAGTGAGGCGTACCCTAAGAGTGGCATGTGAGAGTGTGTCAGGTTTCAGTTATGTTATCTTTGTACATGTTATGGTGAGCTACGATTGATTTTAATTTGAGGATAAGTCTTGTCATGCATAGCCTAGTTAGCATACATCTAGCAATTAATAGTTTGCGGAAAATAAAACTAAGCTATTACAAGGCGTCGGGTATTTACATCACCAAAAACAAACCCTTGATAAAGTAAATTGCGGAAAAAATAAATGAAAGCGATAAAAAGTCTTAATTAAAGCTATTACATCCTCGGAGCAAATACAATTATATGGATCAAAATAATTATGAATCAAAAATAATCATACGCGCGAGAAAAATTAAATCGGAGAGTTTTTAGGGTTTGGACCCTTTTTTGAGAAAGAAAGAGATTTTTTTGTTATTTTACATTTAATTAAATTAAACCTAGACTAATTAATTAATTAAATAAAAGAAAGATATTTTTTTGAGTTTTTTATGTTTTTTTAAGAAAAAAAATAAAAGATGGTCAAAAGTTGTTAAAAACCCTAGTTCTATATTAATTTTAAATTATTGCAAACCTATTAAAATTAACCTAATTAAAACTAAATTAATTAATTACTTATTTATTTATAAAATAACTAATTAAATTTAATAAATAAAAATATTATATTTTTTATGTTTTTCTGAATTTATTATGAAAAATAATTATTTGGTTAATTAAGTAATAATAATAATTAATAATAGTAAAAAAAAAACAATTTAAATAAAAAATATAAAAGAAGAAAAATAAGTAAACCCAGGGGGGTGTTGGGCCCAAGAGGAGGTGCCTTTGGCAATTTCCAGGCCCACTAACTCTCCAGCCTGTTTGACTTTCTGAGTTTGCTACGCATGCGCTGACCAGGGAGTATGGTGGTCCTTCAACTTTGGCCACTGGATCGAAGCTTGGAGACACCTGACGTGTTGAGGTTTGAAGCATATGGTAGACATCCCTTTTAAAATCTGCATGTGAATATATGAAGCAAAATAGAATAAATGTTTTGGGGGACCTGGGATTCGAACCCAGGTCCCAACGTTCACATGCCAACGCCCCAGCCACTCAACCAACCTGTTTAATTTGTTAGTGGAATAATAGGCAATTACTATATGTCAAACAATCAACGTGCTGTGAATAAAAAAAATTAAAACGCGCACTTTTCAAATAAGCCAATGGGATGTCAACACATCATCGTCTTCAACCTTTTTTCTGTATGATTAGAATCAGATAGCGGGGGTTTTTAACCCCCACTACTTCCTGCAAGGAAAAATAGCGATTAGAAGCACAGTGAATATAAATGTTTCGCGAGGTGTGGGTTGTGTTCGTCTTGGTCTCACGATTTCTGCCATGTATCTTATTAGTCCCAATTTTTCCTGGATTGAAAAGCCCCATTTAAAAGCTCAAGAACCCTAGAAATTCAGTCATGGTATCTTACGATTCAGGGCACTATAGTCCAATTAATTCATTCCATTAGCTTTGTATGGTCTCTAGCAATGCAAATCAGTCACAAAAACATGTTAAATGCGCATGAATTAAGAGATACAATTATGAAATATAAAGGCAAACCGTGGGACTGTGTATCGTGATTCCTTGAGCTTTGATGCTTGAATTCGATTGCGAATCGTTCCTGGAACCTCCTGCAATGTATTTGAATGGTCAAAACACCTTGAATTAGCCTAGGATGCAAGAACAAATTTTCAGTTTTCTTGAAAATTCTTTAATTTGACAGGGTTGTTTCTGCAGCTTTCAATCGTGTACTAGGTCAGGGTTGGCTTGCATACATATATGAGAAACAAATTAGGTCAAGAGCTGGGCAAAAATACATGTGCATTAATGTTTAAATCTTTGATTGATAATCAAATATTCTTGATTTTTCATGATTGAACAAAGTTGCCAAAATTCGATTTTTTTGTATCTTTGACTTGTGCACGAATTTGCCAGCATGTTTTGATCATATTTGCTTCACAAATTGATTTAAAAATCAAATCTTCTATTTTCTTATGATTTAAATTAATTAAATAAATTAATTTGTATTAAAAATCCCATTAATTAATAAAAATAAGAAAATAAATCCAATTAAGCTTGGTGGGTCGTGCATAAGTCATGGGTGAAGTTTCAAGAAGAGATTTGAGGCCCCTTAGCAAAAAGAAGGTGTTTTGAGCAAAGTTGACTTTTGCAAATTCATGAAAATTTCCCAACTTCTCCAATGCACAACTTGCTCAATTTTGATCATATGACCATGTTATTGGACATTTTGGAAAGACCTTGAAGTCCTCTAACCAATGCCTTTGGTCCCATGTCATTTGTATTTACCAATCTCAAGTTATGGCCTTTGACTCAAAGTGTACTTTTGTTGACTTTTGAAATTGACCTATAATGTAAAAATTGGTAACTTCTTGTGAGTGCATTTTCTGATCTTGGAGTGTGAAGATGGATTGTAGGAAATTGCATCCTCTTAAAAATGAGCTTTGGATGGAATTTTTCTGATAAAACATGAAAAAGTTATGCCCTTATCAAAGTATAATTGACTTTTCTACTGTCCAAAAATAGTAACTTTTGCATCTTGATGATTTTTGAGCTATTCTTGTGGAATCATGATCAAGATTTGATCAAATAATGATTGTGAACTCAAAATAAGATGTTGACCAAGAATTCTGACTTTTGTCTGCAAAATGACCATTTTGCCCCTGCAGTTGATTGTAGATCAAATGGAGCTTTTGACTGTGCAAATTGGCACCGTGAGTCTTGAAACTTGGCATGTAGGTGCTTGAGAATGTATATAGTCCTATGAGACTTGATTGAACCATTGAAAACCTCAAATTCCTTGAAAGAACCAAAACCCTAATTTCAGCTGTCTTAGGAGGTAATTTGTCTGTACAACTTTTGAGCCATTTGAAAATCATTCTTGACCAATCTTGAGGAATATGGGAGGGAAAATTTTAGGGTACAACAGTTGCCCCTGTTCAATCTTCTTAAACCTGAGGATATAGATTGGCGTTCAGGCCTTTCGTGATCCGAAGGTTGAAGATGATTGAACACTAAAGTGCCCAGAAATTTGCACTCGCATGGTGTAGTATCAGCAATGTGATGTCGGGAATGGGCTTACAGATGCCACTTGGAGAGATGATGGATAGGAGGATGGGATTATAGATTCCACTTGGCGATTGCTGATAGGTAGTTTTGCCTTTGTTGACGGGTTGTCTTCATTGACGGGTTGTCTTCATTGATTGGATTCACCTCAGAAAAATCTTTAGGAATCAATTTAACTGATTTTGTCTCCATTGACCGGCTTCGCCTCAGAAAAATCTTTAGGAATCGGTTTAACTGATTTTGTCTCCATTGACTGGCTTCAGAAAAATCTTTAGGAATCGATTTAACTGGTTTTGTCTCCATTGACTGGCTTCAGAAAAATCTTTAGGAATCGATTTAACTGGTTTTGTCTCCATTGATTGGCTTCAGAAAAATCTTTAGGAATCGATTTAACTGGTTTTGTCTCCATTGACTGGCTTCAGAAAAATCTTTAGGAATCGATTTAATTGATTTTGTCTCCATTAACCGGCTTCGCCTCAGAAAAATCTTTAGGAATCGATTTAACTGATTTTGTCTCCATTGACTGGCGTTGCCTCAGAAAAATCTTTAGGAATCGATTTAACTGGTTTTGTCTCCATTGACTGGCTTTGCCTCAGAAAAATATTTAGGAATCGATTTAACTGGTTTTGTCTCCATTGACTGGCTTTGCTTCAGAAAAATCTTTAGGAATCGATTTAATTGGTTTTGTCTCCATTGACTGGCTTTGCCTCAGAAAAATCTTTAGGAATCGATTTAACTGGTCTTTGTCTCCTTTGACATAGCTGAGAACTTAACTGCATCTTTCCTGAAAAGTAAAGGCCAGTCATATGCAATGCATGATATGGATCAAGCAATGATGTTCTCGACATAAATGAGATCGTATGATATGATGCGTATATGCATGTATCATGATGTATGAACATGTGATGTTTTAGCTGGGGAAAATAAATCCCGGAGCTGCTGGAGAATAGTGTTGAGGTCTTCGTTTCCGCTGGGGATGATGAACGAAGATGATTGCAAGAATAAACCTGTAGGAGAGGATGACTCCGTTGGGGAATAAACCTGGTGAAGAGATTACTCTGCGGGGAATTACTCTGTGGGAAGAGATGCCTTGTTGAGATTTTAATGATAACTCCGCTGGGGATTCCGTTGATAAGCTCTGTCGGGGATTTTGATGACGAACTCCGCTGGGGATAGAAAGAACTTCGCTGACGATGATCTTTCCGTTGCAACTTGCTGAGGATAACCCAGTTAGACTCTTGTGGGGATAACCTCTGAATTTGGATAAGGAGATGCATTTGTACTCTGCAGGGGACAAGCTTCCAGAATCTACTAGGGAAGATGATTCAACTCTGGCGGGGAAGCATTTTAGACTGCGCTGGGAAATGACTCCACTGGGGGTATCTTGTATTCCACCGAGGAACAGTCTTATATTCTGTCGAGGAATATTAAGACTGTCGGGGATGCTCTTTACGCTTGTTGGGGATATCTTTATACTCTGTTGGGGAATATTAAGACCTATTGGGGATACCCAACCTTTTGGGGCTGATGGTAGACCAACTCTGCTTGGGGAGAGTATTGCTGATTTGTTCATAGTGGCAAGTCTCAGTGGGGAGAGCTACCATTACTGTCTTACTCTTGGGGAGTGAAGGTATCTTGGTCATATTCTTCAGCTGAACCTACCTTGGTACCTTGGTGGACAGAGCGACTAGATCGCTTATACAATTCTTATTGCCCCTACCTCCGACGTCACCCGTAACTAGTCCTTTGTTTTGCATACAAATATTTGTGATTAGCAATTAATGTCAAATGCATATATCAAAAATGGACATTGGACGTTCTTTGCAAGACAAAACAGATGAAGAAAAAAAACAATTTTGCAATTTGTATGAAAAATGAGCTTGTATTGATTTCGAAGTTTGCCTGTAAATAAGTGTTTTTGGTACAAGAGGCTAACGTCCTAGTAAGAGAACGCCGCCGAGAAAACAGGATTTTATACAATTTGTAAAAAGAAAACAAAACAGCTATGTGAATTATCCTAATGGGTTCCAACTCTGCTATCGCCTTTATATCTTCAAGTATCTCATCACTTTGCTGCTTAGTTGGAGATGAATCTGATTGATTGGTGTCGTCCGAGCCTGATAGTCGATGCCGAAGTCTGGATGCAAGGTGATCCAATGAGACATAGTGTTACGCTTATCCCTAACTTTTGCCTGGACCGCCCTTTCGGGTTTTCAGTCCACCGGGATACCCATTTTTGCCCAAGCCGCCTTTTCAGGTTTTTGACTTGCCGGGTGTACATATTTTTTTCATTTCATCCCTTATTTTTGCCCGAACCCTTTTGGTTCGCCGGGAAGCCCTTATTTTTTCCTAGGCCAGTCAACCTAGCGGGTCTTTACTTATGCATAATATCTTTTTACTATGTCTGCATTGACGGGGTGAAGAAGGTCGTCACCATCCATGGTGGTTAGAATCATCGCTCCTCCTGAGAAGATGTTCTTGACCGCAAATGGCCCTTCGTAAGTAGGGGTCCATTTTCCCCTGGGATCACCTTGAGGTAGAATGATGCGCTTGATTACCAGGTCCCCGACTTGATACTCTTGTTGTCTGACTTTCTTATTAAATGCCTTGATCATCCATTTTTGGTACGTCTGACCATGACAAATAGCAGTGAGTCTCTTTTCGTCGATTAGGTTTAGTTGATCAAGCCGGGTATGGATCCAGTCGTCTTCACTTAAACCTGCATCCTTCATGATCCTGAGAGAGGGTATCTGAACTTCAATGGGCAGGACTGCCTCCATGCCGTATACCAAGGAATAGGGTGTTGCCCCTGTTGACGTCCGTGCTGAGGTACGGTACCCATGAAGAGCAAATGGTAACATTTCGTGCCAATCTTTGTAGGTCACTGTCATCTTCTGCACAATCTTCTTAATGTTCTTATTAGCTGCTTCTACAGCCCCATTCATCTTCGACCGGTAAGGAGAAGAGTTGTGGTGCTGTATCTTGAATTGCTCGCAGAGCTTAGTGATCATTTTGTTGTTAAGATTGGTACCATTATCCGTAATGATCCTCTCTGGTACACCGTATCGACAAATCAGGTTGTGCCGAATGAACCGTGCCACGACGTTCTCGGTTATGGTGGCAAAGGAAGCTGCTTCAACCCACTTCGTAAAGTAATCAATCGCTACCAGGATGAAGTGATGCCCATTGGATGCCGTAGGTCTGATCTCGCCGATCATATCAATGCCCCACATTGCAAAAGGCCAAGGTGCTGTCAAGACATTCAGAGGAACTGAAGGGATGTGCACCTTATCAGCATAGACCTGACACTTGTGACATGTCCGAGAATGTTGATAACAGTCGGCTTCCATTATTGACCAGTAATATCCTGCCCGGAGGATCTTATTTGCCATGGTATGTCCATTGGAATGAGTCCCGAAGGTACCTTCATGCAGCTCTGCCATGATCCTTTCTGCTTCAGTCCTATCTACACAACGCAGTAAGGTTGAATCATGGCTACGTTTGTAGAGAATGTCATTGCTGAGGAAGAACTTTGCCGCGAACCTTCTCAGAAACTTCTTGTCATTAACAGACGCGCCCTCGGGATATTCTTGAGCTTCAAGGTATCTCTTTACTTCATGATACCAAGGTTTTTCTGTTACCTCTTAGGTCTCAAGATCACAGCAATGTGCAGGTTCATCCAACTTCCAAATAATGATCCGAGAGCCTCGTTGTCCCATTTGACTTTGAACATAGAAGACATCGTAGCTAACGCGTCCGCCAACTGATTCTCCTCTCTTGGGAAGTGTTCAAAGGTTATCTCCTCGAAATGGGGAAGCAACATCAATACATACTCCTTGTAAGGAATAAGATTTGGGTGTTTCATATCCCACTCGCCTTTGATCTGACTGATCACGAGAGCGGAATCTCTGAAGACACTCAGAAACTTGATCCTTAGGTCAATTGCAGCTTGAAGACCCATGATGCAGGCTTCATACTCCACCATGTTGTTGGTGCAGTTGAAACATAGTCGGGCGGTAAGTGGAGTATGTGAGCCTTTAGGAGATATGATCACAGCACCAATGCCATTACCCAAAGTGTTTGAGGCTCCGTCAAAGTGCATAGACCATCGGGATCTTTCCTCAGGTCCTTCATCCGGTCCAGGTATTTCACAATCAGTCACTACCATGATATTCTCGTCTGGAAATTCAAAGTTCATAGACTGGTAATCGTCCACTGCCTGACGTGCCAAATGGTCTGCCAACACACTTCCCTTGATTGCTTTTTGAGTCGTGTACTGGATGTTATATTCAGTCAAGATCATCTGCCATCTTGCTATTCTTCCGGACAAGGCAGGCTTTTCGAAGATATACTTGATTGGATCCATTTTTGAAATCAATAAAATAGTGTGAGTCAACATATACTGTCTTAGCCGGCGAGCAGCCCATACCAAAGTGCAGCAAGTTTTCTCGAGCAGTGAGTATCGGGTCTCACAGTCGGTAAACTTTTTGCTAAGGTAATAAATAGCATGCTCTTTTCGGCCAGACTCGTCATGCTGCCCCAGCACACACCCCATTGAATTGTCCAATACTGTCAAGTATAAGATTAGAGGTCTCCCTTCAACTGGTGGCATAAGAATAGGTGGCTCCTGGAGATACTCTTTGATTCTTTCAAAAGCGACCTGGCATTCATCGTTCCAACATACTACTTGATCTTTCTTCAGTAGCTTGAAGATTGGCTCACAGGTAGCAGTTAGACGCGAGATGAATCGGGCAATGTAGTTTAACCGTCCCAGGAAGCCTCTGACTTCTTTCTCAGTCTTGGGAGATGGCATCTCTTGGATGGCTTTCACTTTAGCAGGGTCCACTTGAATACCTTTGTCGCTTACGACGAACCCTAGTAGTTTTCCAGATCTCACCCCGAAGGTGCACTTGTTCGGGTTTAATCTCAGCTTGTACAACTTCAACCGGTCAAACAGCTTCTGTAAATGGTCAAGGTGTTCCTCCTCCATTTGGGACCTTGCAATCATATCGTCGACGTATACTTCAATCTCATGATGGATCATATCATGAAATAGAGCAACCATGGCACGCTGATATGTTGCCCCAGCATTTTTCAACCCAAAAGGCATGACCTTGTAACAAAAGGTACCCCACTGAGTGACAAAAGTGGTCTTCTCCATGTCTTCAGGAGCCATCTTTATCTGATTATAACTGGAGAAACCATCCATGAAGGAGAATACCTTATGCTGAGCAGTGTTGTCAACCAGCACGTCGATGTGAGGCAGAGGGAAGTCATCCTTAGGGCTCGCCCTGTTCAAATCTCTGTAGTCGACACATATTCGGACCTTACCGTCTTTCTTCGGCACTGGAACCACATTGGCGACCCACTGGGGTAAGAAGTTACTGCTAGAAAACCGGCGTCAAATTGTTTCATAACCTCAGCTTTGATTTTTTCAGACATCTCTGGACGCATACGGCGAACCTTCTGTTTTACCGGAGGGAATTCTTCCTTGGTAGGCAAGTGATAAACCAATGTCGGTATCCAACCCAGGCATATCTTCATAAGACCAAGCAAAGATTTCCACGTAGTCATGCAGCATCTGAATCAACCGTTGTTTCACACTAAGCTCCAGATTTGCACCGATCTTGACTTCCTTCCTGTCTGTCTCAGTACCCAGATTCACTGTTTCCACTAGCTCTTCATGTGGCTGAATGGTCCTCTCTTCCTGGAGTAACAGTCTTGCAAGCTCACCAGGCACTTCGCAATCATCTTCACCTTCGTCTTTGGCTAAGTTGATCGAATTTTTGAAGTCATAACTGGTAGTAGCAGAGTCGTTACCAGTGAGATCCAGAGTGGATTGGGACCTGTATATGTGAGTGTGTGTAAATAGCTGTTTTGCAATATATAATAAAGAAAGACAAGGAGCGCAAGATTTGAAATGCAAAAAAAGTCCAATGCTTTTATTAATGATATATGAAAATGACACACAAAAGCCCTCACAAATGAAGCCACGGTGCCCCGGGTAAGACACCGGGACATAAAGTTTCACAATATTGTCTGTTACAAATTCAAAACAAAGGAGTTCATTACTGAGTCACAAAAGTAATGGCTGTCCAGTTGCTTGGTCCACCATTGGTCGTAGGGTAGATCCAGCTGTCGAATTCAGATTCTTCCACGTCATCTTCGATGGCATTGACTCCCGAGTTGCTGATGAACACAAGAGGTCTTCCAATCCTTGCACTATGAACAGCCTTCTGAGCTTCTGCAGTGAAACCCAAACCAAACTTGTCAGTCTTCTGAGTGAAATAAGGAAGTCGGCCCCAGTTTGCATACTCACCCTTCTCAATAACAGCCCGGACATCCTTTAAGGAAGCCATCTTCAAAGGAGAATCTTCGATCACAGTCTCAGCTGATGCCAGTGTCTGAGGAACCTCTTCAAAGTGCTGAAATGGGGTCTCAATGAACTCCCCATCCATCTCTATGTACCGGAACGAGTTGAGGTGGTTGACCATGTATTCCTCCTCCCCTTGAACTATCATAATCTTCCCTTTGACCGGGTACTTCAGCTTTTGATGGAGGGTTGAGGTCACAGCTCCAGCCTTATGGATCCAAGGACGACCTAGAAAACAAGAATAGGACGGTCGAATGTCCATCACATAGAACGTAGAATCAAAGACCTGAGAACCAACTCTGATTGGAATGTCGACTTCACCATGCACCATCCTTTTAGACCCATCAAAGGCCCGGACAACAATGTTACTTGGCTTTAGCTCTAACCCTTTGCAATCCAACCTGTCTAGAGCTTTCTTGGGAAAGACGTTCAATGAAGAACCAGTGTCAACCAGTACATGTGCCAGAGTAGTGCCCCTGCATTCAATGGAGACATGCAGGGCATCGTTATGGTTCTTCCCTTTAGCCGTCAGATCAGCGTCGGAGAAACCCAAACCATTATCAGCAGTTAAGTTGGCCATACAATCGGTAAACTGATCAGCTGATGTCTCTTGTGGCACGTGGGCCGTCTTCAGGAAAGTAATCAGAGCCTTGGCATGGGCCTCTGAACACAACAACAGTGATAACATAGAAATCTTGGAGGGGGTTTGCCCCAACTGCTCAACTACATTATAATCACTCTTCTTGATAATCTTAAGAATCTCTTCCATCTTCTGTTTGGAAGCTTCAACATTGATGGTCTTTGGCGCCTCCATCTGGGCAGGCATATCAGTGGCGATCCCTTTGCCCCGAGTATCAGATGACTCGGCAGCAGGGGTAGAAATAGGAACTTGATCAGGAAGGGAAGTAGGTACACTTGCAGGTGTGATGACAATAAGTCTCTGGATAGTTGGTGGCGCAATATCTGGTGAGAAAAGTCTACCACTGCGGGTGACTTTAGCAGGCCCGGTGATGTTGCTGACGTTGGTACTAGTATCAAACTCTTGCTTAACTCCAAGAACATAAACATCTGCCCCATAGTGTCACGGGACAACTTTGTCAGATGTGTAGGGAATAGGCCCTGGAACAATGATGATTATGGGTGCAATCTTCTGAACAGGTGTAATTCTGACAGGCTTTCTCGAGGGAGCCTTGGGAGAATGGTTGAAAATGGTAACAATGGAAACTTCTTTAGTATGGGTGGAAGGGACAACAATCTTCTCAAATAGGATTTCTTTATTATCCATCAGGTTTTGGATACCTGACTTCAAAGATGGGCAACCAGTAGGTGAAACAGAACACAAATGGCAACCTTCGCTACATCTCGGAAATAAACCGGCTAGCAACAGGTTCCTCTTGACGGTCATCAGCGGGGTAACAATGTCATCCACAGAGGCTACAAACAAATCTTCCTCTACAGCATTTACTCCATGCTTGGGCATGGGAGCAGTCACAATGTTAGGCCTCTCGGGCGCCTCGAACTCAATCTCTTTTGCATCAATCAGGTCTTGGACCTTATTCTTCAGAGTCCAACAATCATCCGTATTATGCCCCGGGCTCTCAGAATGATAAGCGCAGCGGGCGTTAGGATTGTACTTCGGGGATGTAGTATTCAGATTCTTTGGGGCTTCCCTTAGAGTCACCAAATTAGTTTTCAGCAACTGTGGCAATATCTGGGACAAGGTCATGCTGAGTCGAGTGAACTGCCTTCTAGGTCTCTCACCCTTTTGTTGGTTGAGATGCTGAGGAGCACTGGCAGGTTTGGAAATAACCATCGCGTTGACAGCTTGGCGGTGTTCAGATCTATTTGGTCTCCTTGAACCATAGACAACACTGGATTCTTTCCTGAACGGCTTCTTTTCAGTGCTCGAGGAGGCACCTTTATGTATCTTTTCAGCCTTGATACCAGCTTCGATCCTCTCACCAGTCAAGATAAGGTCTGTAAACCCGACTAAAGAATTTCCAATCAAATGGTTGAAGAATGGACCAGACAGGGTCCCCAAGAACATATCCACAAGTTCACGATCAGTTAAAGGTGGTTGCACCCTTCCAGCAAGGTCTCTCCACTTTTGAGCGTACTCTTTAAATCCTTCACCCGTCCCTATTGACATACCCTGGAGTTGGGTACACGTAGGAGCGAGGTCAGAATTATATTGATACTGCTTATAGAACGCAGTAGCCAAATCCTCCCAGTTACGGATACTGGCTCCATCCAGCTGATAGAACCACTCGAGTTGAGTCCCTGAAAGACTGTCCTGAAAGAAATGGATCCACAAATTCTTGTCAGTGGTGTAAGGCTGGATCTTCCTTACATATGATCGGAGGTGCAGCTTTGGGCAGGAAGCTCCGTCATACTTGGCAAAGATAGGTGCCTTAAACTTACGGGGAATCACCACCCCAGAGGATAAGCCTAGGTCTCCAAAGTCCAACATGGGCACATTCTGTATCTCCATAGTGCTTAAGCGGTCCTCCAACTGTTTGTACCTATCCTCAGCAGGAGGGTACTGCTCTTCATCATAATCCGTCTCGTTGTCGGAGACCATGGGACTAGGAACCCTTCTCTCTTGTGGGTTGTCTTTCCCTACAGATGAGGTGGTCAGATCAACCTCATTCTGTAATCCATTCCCAAATCTGCGTCCAGTGTTAAACAAGACGGTCCTCTTCTTCTTCTTCTTCCTCTCTTTCAGAATTAGAGTCTTCAAATCCTGTTGACCCTGGGCTAGGCTCATAACCAACTCTTGGAACTGGGCATTCTGGGCCTGGAGGGCCTTGATAGCTTGCTCAGTGGAAGGTTCAATAGACATGATGAATGCTGAAATAAACAGCGAAGAAGATAAGTGACCTGTAAAAGGGGTACCTGTTATGCATATGATGAAATGAAATGCGTATGATTTATGTTTTCAAAGACAATCGGGATTCAACTTTGTAGACAAGAAAGGAAACACACTTTATTAGCTTTAACTTCAGAATTTAAACTGTTCAACAAATTTCTCATTAGGCGTTACAAGAATGGAAATACGGAGAAGTAAATAAAACCGTAAAAGAAATCATCAATAAGTCCATCAATGTTCCCATGGCCTCTTCTTTTCAGTGCGGATATAATCATTCAGGATCCGTTCGTTCTCCAATTGCTTAGTTAGCTTCTGGATCTTCTGTTCTTGTTCGTTGAACCTTTCCCGATAAGAATCCCGTTCTTCCCGCAGTTGTGCCCAAGACCTCTTTAGTGTGCCAACATCAGTGGGTGTATGAGGATGGAGAACAGTTGGAGGAACCCCGTCTTTATCAGCAACTTCAAGAGTAATAGACCTGACATCTTCGTATGGCATACCTAACTTCTGGGCACGGATGCGGACCCATCTGAAATATGACTCCATTGGTAGAGAAGTTTTTGGTCCAAACTCATGTGGGTCAGATTTGTGAACTCTATCCCAAGCCCTGATGAATCTATAGTGCAGCTCGTCGCTATCTACCTGAAAATTAAAGACGATATGAGGTATCAACATTTCATGAGGCCCTTCTCTTCTGGCTCTTCCAAACTGACGAAGAGCTAAACATGGGTTATAAGAGATTCCTCCACGAGTTCCGATCAATGGAACATTAGGATACTCTCCACAACGATCAATGACGGCCACCTCATCTAAGCCTCTGAGAGTCCAAATAATGTCATTATCAGTAAGAGACATTATCCTATGAGCCCAGCCCCTTCCTTCTTTGTTCTTCAGTACGGACTTAGGGAGGTACGAAATAAACCACCTCGCCAATAAAGGAGCACAGCACATCAAAGTTCCCCGTTTTCGGGCAGTACGAGTATAGAGCTGGTAAAGAATATCACCCAAGAGAGTGGGTACAGGGTTCCGAGAGATGAAGATCCTTATAGCATTAACATCAACAAAGGTGTCAAGATTTGGAAACAATACCAGACCATAGATTAAGAGAGCCAGAATGTCCTCGTATGCTTTGAAGTCTAAGTCATTCCAGAAACAATTAGCTTTGCCAACCAGAAATTTAGCCAGAAAACCTTTAACTCCACTTCTAGTCTCCCAGTTAGCCATTACCTCCTCTTTGGTCAAGTGAAGGGCTGCAGCAATCTCTTCAGGCCTGAGAGTCTTTTCCTAACCAGTGAAGGGAGTCTGCTCCAAGACAGAGATACCAAGCTGTGATCGGTGAAAATAGAACTGACTGTTTTGAAATGCTGGTTCGCAAAATGTCGCGGTAAGCAAGAGTCGCCACCGTCTTTTATGTTCTCCAACAAGGAAAGGACAAAAGCACAGCAAAATTCCTTTTCGAGATGTTTCTCGGGTTCGGGAGATAGATTATAGAAAGGGAAGGTGTTAGCACCCTTTTTATCCGTGGTTATCCACGGGCTCTTAGGTACTTGCTCACTATGTTTTCAAAAATTGTTTGCTTTTCTTGTGTTTGTGGGTTTTGAAAAAAGTTTCATTTTGAAAACTTCTAGGTAACTCTTGTATCTGTCCTCAAGAGTGTATGAAGTGTTTGTTTGAAAACTTTTTGAAAGTGTAGGTGCGAAAAGTTGTTTTAGTTTTTGAAAGAGAAAGTACCCAGGAGAAATTTACCTACTCTAAGGAATTAAGCTGTGTAAAGGTCCTTTAGACAATACTATTCCACTATTGAGAAGTAGGTAGCACCATCGTTGGAGTTATTCGGGTCAATTCGATTATAGGGACATGCGGTCATCAAAGTAATAATAGGACGTCTTAGCGGTAACCCTAATGTCCTAGATCCTTTTTATCCGAGGCAACCGTTCCGAGGCAACTGGATCTTTAGACAGGAGGGCGACCTCTAAAACACCCTATACTTAATGACCACCTCGAGGCAACCAAGTGAGGCGTACCCTAGGAGTGACATGTGCGAGTGTGTCAGGATTCATGTTAAGATTATCTTTGCACATTTATATGGTGAGCTACGGGTTGATTTTATTTTTCAGGCAAGTCTTGTCATGCATAATTAACAGTTAATAATTGCGGAAAATAAATTGCGGAAAGTGAATATACGCTATTACAAGGCGTCGGGTATTTACATCGCCAAAAACATAACCCTTGAAAATAAATTGCGGAAAGTAAAGAAAGCGATAAAAGTCCTAATTATCTATTACATTCTCGGAGCAGATACATAAATATGATCAAAATAATAATGATGCGCGAAAGAAATTGAATCGGGGACGTCCTTAGGGTTTTGACCCTTTTTGAGAAAAGAAAGAAATTTGGTCCTTTTTGCAATTAAATTAAATATTAAACCTAAAACTAATTAATTGAATAATTAAAAGAAAAAAAATATTTTTTAGCTTTTTAGGTCTTTAATGAAAATAAAATAAAAAGAAATTAAAAGTTGCCAAGAGAAAAACCCTAATTCTAATCTATTTTATTTATTGCAAAAATATTCAATATTAACCCTAATTAAACTAAATCAATTTATTAGTATTTATTTACAAAATAATAATTAATAGTGAAATTAATAAATAATAAAAATAAATAATATTTTAGGTTTCTGAATTTATTATGAAAATAATTATTTGTGAATTAATTAAATAATAATAATAATAGTTATTAAAAGAAAATAAAAAGAAAGAAAATAAGAAAATAATAAACCAGGGGGGGTGTTGGCCCATTAGGAGGTTTGTCTGGAATTTCTGTGGCCCATCAAGCTATTCAACCACGTTGACCTTTGGAATTAGTTGTGCAAGCGTTGATTGAGGATCATGATGACTATCATCTCCTGGCCATTGGATTACTGCTTGTAGACACCTGGCGCCTGGGATGTGGGAGTCCATGGTGGAATGCCTTTAAATGCCTGCATGCAATCACGTTATGAAAAATAATATAGAGCTTTTGGGTGGACCTGGGAATCGAACCCAGGTCCCAATGATTCTTGGACAATGCACTATCCACTAGGCCAGTTGCTTGCATCTGATAATATAATGACAATAAATTATAATATACACAAATCAATGCATATGCTGAAAAGACAAAAAAACGTGCGTGTTTTGAATTACCCAACCAGGAAGCAACACGTACTCATCTTCTTCGCTAAACCTGTAAAAGAAAGATTAGATAGCGGGGGTTTTTAACCCCCACAATTTAACATGAGGAATAATAGCGAATAAGTCCCTGATGCACATAAATATTTCGCGAGGGTGGTTTTAGATTCGTCTTGTCTCAATGAATTCAACCATGGGTCTTAAAGGCTCCAATTTTTCCTGAATAATAAAGCCCCAAAATCAAAGCTTCGGAACCCTAGAATATGTCAATGGTATCTTTTGATTTAGGGCTCTATAATCCAATTAGCTTATGCCATTAGTTTCCCGTGAGTGCTAGCAATGCAAAACCAACAAAAAATCATATCAAACATGCATGAATCATGAGTTTCAATTATGAAAAAAGTATGCAAACCGTGGGTTCGTTCTTGAGGATTTCCTGAGTGCCAGCGTATGATTTTGATTGCAAAAGGTTTCTGAGATTTCCTGCAAGGTATTAGAAACAATTAAAAGCTTTGAATTGGCCTGGAAGATTGAAAACAGTTTTCAAGTTTCTTTGATTTTTTCCAATGTTGCTATGGCTTTTCTGCAGCAATTTTCACGTCCATGGCATTAGGTTTAGGTTGTGTACTTATAGTAGAATGGAATTAGGTTAAATCTTGGCCAAGAAATCCATGGAATTGATGTTTGTATATTTGATTGAAAATCAAATATTTTTCAATCTTTTTGATTGAAAAAACTTGCCAAATTTGGAGATTCTTGTCCCCTTGATGTGCACACGAGTTTTCCAGCTCTTTTAGGTCATATTTGCTTCATGAAAAGATTGAAAAACCATATCTTGATATTTCCTACAATTTAAATTAATTAAATGAATTAAAATTGATTAAAAATCCAATTAATTAATAAAAAATAAGAAAACAAATTCAAATAATCTTAATGGGTTGTGCATAAGTCATGGATAAAGTTTCAAGAAGAAATTTGAGGCCCATTAGCAAAAACAAGGTGTTTTGGGCAAAGTTGACTTTTGCAAATTCATAAAAATTTCCCAACTTCTCCAATGCATATATTGCTCAATTTTGATCCTATGAACATGTTCTTGGACATTTTGGAAATGTCTTGAAGTCCTCTAACCAATGCCTTTGGTCCCATGTCATTTGGATTTACCAATCTCAAGTTATGGTCTCTGACTTAAAATGCCTTTTTGTTGACTTTTGAAATTGACCTATAATGTAGAAATTGATAACTTTTTATGAGAGCATTTCTTGGACTTGGAGTGTGAAGATGGATTCTAGGAAATGTCATCCCCTTAAAAATGAGCATTGGATGGGATTTTTCTGATGAACCATGAAAAAGTTATGCCCTGGTCAAGATACAGTTGACTTTTCTGCTGTCCAAAAATAGTAACTTTTAGCATCTTGATGATTTTTGAGCCATTCTTGTGGAATCATTATCAAGACTTGATCAAATGATGATTGTGTGCTCAAAATAAGATGTTGACCAAAAATTCTGACTTTTGACTATGAAATGACCATTTTACCCATGCAGTTGATTGTGAAGCAAATAGGGCTTTTGACTGTGCAATTTGGCATTGTGAGTCTTGAGATTTGACATGTAGATGCTTGACAATATATATAGGCCTATGGGACTTTATTGGACCACTGAAAACCTCAAATTCCTTGTAAGAAACAAAACCCTAATTTTGACTGGCTTATGAGGTATTTGGACTGTGCAACCCTTGAGTAGTTTTGAACCATTTGAAGGTGCTTCTTGACATTTCTTGGAGAATATGGGAGGGAAAATTTTGGGGTACAACAGTTTCCCCTGTTCAATCTTCTTAAACCTGAGGATGTAGATTGGCTTGCGTGCCTTTCGTGATCCGAAGGTGGAAGATGATTGAACACTAAAGTGCCCAGAAATTTGCACTCGCATGGTGTAGTATCAGCAATGTGATGTCGGGAATGGGCTTATAGATGACATTTGGAGAGATGATGGATAGGAGGATGGGCTTATAGATGCCATCTGGGAATGTCGATCGCGTAAGAGATTCCTTAGCGAGAACTTGCGCACCTGAGAAAGAAAGATAATTTCCTGACCTGTTACAAGTGTTGATCTTCAATCTCTTCATGCAGATACTTTCCTGGCTAGATACAGGTATAGATCTACAATCAATCGCTCACAGATATGCCCTGGCTAGATACAGGTATCGAATCTGGAACTTCAAAAGGTTGGTCAAGATAGCTTTCCTGGATGGATACAAGTGTAGACCTCTGAGAATGAAAGATGACTTCCTGGCTAGATACAAGTATCGATCTTCAAACTCTTCATGCAGATACTTTCCTGGCTAGATACAAGTATAAATCTACAATCAATCGTCCACAGATATGCCCTGGCTAGATACAGGTATCGAATCTGGAACTTCAAAAGGTTGGTCGAGATAGCTTTCCTGGCTGGATACAGGTGTAAACCTCTGACCTGAGAATGAAAGATGACTTCCTGGCTAGATACAGGTATTGATCTTCAAACTCTTCATGCAGATACTTTCTTGGCTAGATACAGGTGTATATCTACAACCAATCGTCCACAGATATGCCCTAGCTAGATACAGGTATCAAATCTGGAACTTCAAAAGGTTGGTCGAGATAGCTTTCCTGGCTGGATACAGGTGTAGACCTCTGACCTGAGAATGAAAGATGACTTCCTGGCTAGATACAGGTATTGATCTTCAAACTCTTCATGCAGATACTTTCCTGGCTAGATACAGGTATAGATCTACAATCAATCGTCCACAAATATGCCCTGGCTAGATACAGGTATCGAATTTGGAACTTCAAAAGGTTGGTCGAGATAACTTTCCTGGCTGGATACAGGTGTAGATCTCTTCATGCAGATACTTTCCTGGCTAGATACAGGTGTAGATCTACAATCAATCGTCCACAAATATGCCCTGTCTAGATACAAGTATCAAATCTGGAACTTCAAAAAGTTGGTAGAGATAGCTTTCCTGGCTGGATACAGGTGTAGACCTCTGAGAATGAAAGATGACTTCCTGGCTAGAGACATGTATCGATCTTCAAACTCTTCATGCAGATACTTTCCTGGCTAGATACAGGTATAGATCTACAATCAATCGTCCACAGATATGCCCTGGCTAGATACAGGTATCAAATCTGGAACTTCAAAAGGTTGGTCGAGATAGCTTTCCTGGCTGGATACAGGTGTAGACCTCTGACCTGAGAATGAAAGATGACTTCCTGGCTAGATACAGGTATTGATCTTCAAACTCTTCATGCAGATACTTTCCTGGCTAGATACAGGTATAGATCTACAATCAGTCGCTCACAGACATGCCCTGGCTAGATACAGGTATCGAATCTGGAACTCAAAATGTTGGTAGAGATAGCTTTCCTGGCTGGATACAGGTGTAGACCTCTGACCTGAGAATGAAAGATGGCTTCCTGGCTAGATACATGTATTGATCTTCAATCTCTTCATGTAGATACTTTCCTGGCTAGATACAGGTATAGACCTACAATCAATCGCTCACAGATATGCCCTGGCTAGATACATGTATCGAATCTAGAACTTCAAAAGGTTGGTAGAGATAGCTTTCCTGTCTGGATACAGGTGTAGACCTATGACTTGAGAAAGAAAGATGACTTCCTGGCTAAATACAGGTGTTGATCTTCAATCTCTTCATGCAGATACTTTCCTGGCTAGATACAGGTGTAGATCTACAATCAATCGCTCACAGATATGCCCTGGCTAGATACAGGTATCGAATATGGAACTTCAAAAGGTTGATGGCGATCATCCTTTGATTTGACTTTTTCCTGAAAAGGCAAAACATTAGTTGTATGCAATGTCATGATGTATGAAATGCATGATGTCATGATGTTCTCAAAATAAATGAGATAGTGTCGTATGCACTTTATCATGTATGTAAGCAGGAGATGTGAAATGTTTATGAATGTATTTTCGTCTGGGAAAACAAATCATTGACAGATGCCGAGAAGTTCGTTGAATCCTGGGCTGACGTTGAAGAGTAGCGTTCTTCGTTTCCCCTGGGGATGATGATTGCAAGAATAAACCGGTAGGAGAATATGACTCTGTTGGGGAATAAACTTGTTGGAGAGATTACTCTGCGGGGAATTACTCTGTGGGAAGAGATACTTCACTGAGGTTTTAATGATAATTCCGCTGGGGATACCGTTGATAAGCTCTGTTAGAGGATTTTGATGATGACTCCGCTGGGGATAGGAAGAACTTCGCTGGGGACGATCTTTCTGTTGTAATTTGCTGAGGATAACCCAATTAGACTCTGGTGGGGATAACCTTCTGAATATGGCTGGGGAGAGCTGCATTTGTACTCTACAAGGGACAAGCTTCCAGAATCTACTGGCGCAATGGTTCAACTCTCCTGGGGGAACTTTTTGAGGACTACACTGGGGAATGGCTCCACTGGGGTGTCTGGTATTCCGCCGGGGAACAATCTTATATTTTTGTCGAGGAATCTTAAGACTGCCGGGGATGCTTGCTGAGGAATATTTGTACACTCTGCTGGAGAATATTGAGATCTTCTGGGGATACCCAACTTCCTTAGGGCTGACAGTAGCCTAACTCTGCTCGGGGGAGAGTATTGCTGACTTGCTGGAGATACCGTGCCTTTTTATGGTTGATGGGAGACCAACTCTACTTGGGGGAGAGTATTGCTGAATCTTGTCCTACTCTGCGGGGAGTGGAGATATCTTGGTTACATTCTTCAGCCGAACCTACCTTGGTACCTTGATGGACAGAGCATCTTGTACAGTTCGGACAATTTTATTGCCCCAGCTTCTGTGGGAGAAGGTACCTGTGGAGGTGCTTGATAACTGCCGATTGACGAACCTTCTTCTGGTAGGCAAGTGACGAGATGACGAGGCATAGTCGTACGCTTTGATCCCTAACTTTTGCCTGGACCGCCCTTTCGGGTTTTCAGTCCACCGGGATACCCATTTTTGCCCAAGCCGCCTTCTCAGGTTTTCGACTTGCCGGGTGTACAAATTTTTTCATTTTCATCCCTTATTTTTGCCCGAACCCTTTTGGTTCGCTGAGAAGCCCTTATTTTTGCCTAGGTGTGTCAACCTAGCGGGTCTTTGATTATGCATATTGTTTTTGACTATGTCCATTCCCTCAGGATGTAGAGAGGTGTCACTATCAGTAGTGTCGTGTCGCCATGTGTGATCGGTGGTTCTGGAACTGACTGTTTAACGCTGGATCGCGAAATGTCGCGGAAGCAAGAGTCGCCACCGTCTTTTATTTTCTCCAAATGGAAAGGACAAAAGCACAGAAAAATTCCTTATAGAGATTGCTCTCGGTTCGGGAGGTAGATTATAGAAAGGGAAGGTGTTAGCACCCTTTCTATCCATGGTTATCCATGGGCTCTTAGATACTTGCTCACTTGTGTTTTCAAAATTGTTTGTTTGCTTTTCAACTGTGGGTTTTAAAAAGTTTCTTTGAAAATTTCAGTTCGACTCTTGTATCGGTCCTCAAGAGTGTTTGAAAAGTTGCTTTTGAAAGCTTTTTGAAAAGGTGTCGGTGTGAAAAGTATTTTTTGAATTTGTTTTGAAATTAGAGCAAGTATATAGAGTCGTCTACCTACCCTAAGGAATTCGTCTGTTTAAATGTCCTTTAAAGTAGTGCCATCCCACCATTGAGAGGTAGGTAGCACCACCGTTGGAGGTGTTCGGGTCAATTCGAGGTTCGGGACATGGTGATCACCGGAGCAATAGGAAGATACCTTAGAAGCTACCCTCATGCCAGGTTCCCGGATCATGAGGACTTACTAAGACATCCTCTACTCGACGATCACCTTTCGAGGCAAGGCAACAGTGAGGCGTACCCTAAGGGTGGTGTGTGATTTGTGTGTCAGATTCATTTATTTTTGTCTTGTCATGTCAAAGTGATCTATGCGTTTGTTTTTATTTTAGGCCATTCATTCTTGCATGCCATTATTAACAGTTAAAAAAGTGCAGAAAGATAAAATTCCTAAACTATTACAAAGGCGCGGGTCCACATCGCCAAATTAAACCAGGACCCGATTTGACATAAAATAAAGAAATAAAATGCGGGAAATATAAAATGTCCGAGTTACATGGCTTGAGCAATTACATAATATTTGAAAGAAAATAAATGTGCGAAAGAAATAAAAATAGAACGTTCGAGGGCGTTGGACCCTTTAAAGAAATTAAATAAAATTAAAAAGCTAATTAATTATTTAATAAAAGGAAAGAAATGTTTTTTAGTTTTTTTGTATTTATGAAATAAAGAAAATTAAAATTAAAAGAAACTCTAATTCTAAGTTTTTTTAATTATTAATGAAAATGTTAAAGTTTAACCTAATTTACTAAATATTTAATGTACATGTTTATTTACAAAAATATTTAATAATTAATAACAATAATAATAAGAAAAAATTATTTATTAAAAAGATGATGAAAAGTTAAAAACCCTAATTTCTACATATTTTAATTTGTTAAGAAAAAGACTTAAGTTTTAAAACCTAATTTAACTAAATTAATTATTTAACATTTATTTACAAAAATATTTAATAAGTAAATTAATTAACATATTCTTAGTTTTTGATTTTCTGGTTTTATATTATTTTTATGAGAAAGATTAAATGAAATTAAAATATTAACCCTAACTCTAATTTTTTTTATTTATTAAGAAAAACATGTTAAAATTAAACCTAAAATTAATCTAATTATTTACATGCAATTTTGATTTATAAAAATAAATAATTAATTATTAGTGAAATTTATTTACAAAAAATATTAATTAAATAAATATATTTTGATTTTTATGACTTTTCTGTTTTTTACTATTTTTTTATATTTTATGAAAATAAGTTAAATTAAAGGAATTAATTAAAAAAAGAAATAATTGAAATAAATAAAATAAGGAAAAGAAAGAAAATACAATACCTCGGGGGTTTCTGTCCCCTTTTTGGAGGTGAATTGGAGTGGTTTGGCCATTTGTGTTCTGGCCTCATCATGCATAAGTTGTTCTACTTTGGCCATTTGGCTTTTGGCTTTTGGCCATTTGCGGTTTGGCCTCAACGTTCCTTAATCTTCTCAGGATGTCTGTCTCGCCATGTATTAGTGTCATGCATAAGTTTTTCTACTTTGGCCATTTGGCTTTTGGCTTTTGGCTTTTGGCCATTTGGCTTTTGGCCTCAACGTTCCTTAATGAACCTGCATGGAATCCTGTCTAAATCTGCAGTGTTGAATCTCACTAACACATTAAATAAAATCATAAAATGCAAATAAAGCCAATATATGAAGAAATTTAATGTTTAGGCACAATATGACATGTATGAATGATTATACCCGTTTGATCATGGAGATCAAATCAACCTTACCCTTACTGGAAAAGTAGTGACATGAATGCTTTTATGCCTTACTGGAAAATTAGGATCATGGAGATCAAGCCAGCCTTATCCTTACTGGAGAAGTAGTGAGGTGTTGGTTTGTAACTGAGATGGCTTTGTTTGTAGTGAGAGAGGGATTTGTAATAAGGATTTCAAAGTTTTAGGGTTCTTGAAAGAGTTTGATATTCCAACAGTGTTGTGGCAAGGTTTTTTCTCTCTTTTTCTCTTCTCCTTTTTCTGGTTTGTATGAATGAAGGTGATTATATAATGGAAATTAGGGTAAAGCAAATGGGCTTTGAATGTGCAATTGGGCCTCCAATATTCACTTGAATTCGTCACTTTCCAGGCTAAATCGCAGGGACTTAAGTGCATTTTTTGAAGTTGAAATGTGAAAACAAAATGTAGCCGGCATCGAGAACTAACTCATGTCCGAAAATCGACTCAATCGGATAAACGGTGAATTAGTTATGAATTTTTGAAGTTTCAGCTCAGACAAACTTATTTTGGGCTTCAGTGTCGACTCTGACACGTTCTTCAATAAAAAACTGGTATTGATCGATGCATAATTTGGTCTCGACTTTTGAAGCAAAGTTGTAGATCTATGAGTCAGTGACCTTGTGTAAAAATATGAGTCCAATCCGATAAAAATTGACCGAGTTATGATTTTTTGAACATGACGCAAATAAACTTCTGTCACAAATTTTCTGCACGAAAATACTTGATAAATCTACATTTTTGAAGACCTTCTGATCGAAATTGGCTTCCAGCCGTGAGAGATGAAAACGTAGATAATGTCAAGACGGAATTTTGGCCACCGGAACGGGTTCAAAACGAGCCACGATCTTCAAGTTATGAATTTTTTAGCGCGTAAAAATTGCACTTTCAGCACACTTTTTCACTATATCTCTTCAAGAAAACTCACACATTCGGATACCTTCTTTAAAGAATTGACTCTTGAGCCGAACCTGAATTTGAGAATACGTTATCAGAGATATCTTGGCGAAAGAATACCTGAATATGACGCGCCAGGTTGGACTTGTGAATTTTTCTTGAAATGTTTTTTTGAGAAATATGGGAGGGCAAATTTTGGGGTACAACAGTTGCCCCTGTTCAATCTTCTTAGACCTGAGGATGCAGATTGGCTGACGTGCCTTTCGTAATCCGAGGGTGGAAGATGATTGAATACTAGAGTGCCCAGAAATTTGCGCTCACATAGTAGCAGTGATGGTGGAATGGGCTTATAGATGCCATTTAGAGGTTGCTGGATAGGATGATGGGCTTATAGATGCCATCTGGATGTTGATCGCGTAAGAGATTCCTTAGCGAGAACCTGCATACCTGCAAAAAAACAAATGAGTACCTGACACGTTGCAGGAGCTGGTTTTCAGATGCTTGGTATAGATGTGTCCTGACTGGTTACAGGAGCTGAGTCTGGAGCTTCAAACGACGATGAATGAACCAGGGATGGTTACTGTCTTAGCATGAATGGTAAGAGAACCTTGGACGACTTTAACTTCAACAACGCTCGTTGAGAAAAATCTTGGGTGTCTTCTACTGGGATAAGAATCAGGGAGATCTTAGGGTCGATCTGACTGAACCAGAGAAGGCCTTTGACTGGATAAGAATCAGGAAAATCTTTGGGTCGATTTAACTGAACCGGACAAGGTCTTGGAATCTTCAACTGGATAAGCATCAGGGAGATCTTAGGGTCGATCTGACTGAACCAGAGAAGGCCTTTGACTGGATAAGCATCAGGAAAATCTTAGGGTCGATTTAGCTGAACCGGGCAAGGTCTTGAAATATCTTCAACTGGATAAGCATCAGGGAGATCTTAGGGTCGATCTGACTGAACCAGAGAAGGCCTTTGACTGGATAAGTATCAGGAAAATCTTAGGGTCGATTTACTGAACCGGTCTAGGTCTTGAAATATCTTCAACTGGGTAAGCATCAGGGAGATCTTAGGGTCGATCTGACTGAACCAGAGAAGGCCTTTGACTGGATAAGCATCAGGGAAATCTTAGGGTCGATTTACTGAACCGGTCTAGGTCTTGAAATATCTTCAACTGGATAAGCATCAGGGAGATCTTAGGGTCGATCTGACTGAACCAGAGGAGGCCTTTGACTGGATAAGCATCAGGAAAATCTTAGGGTCGATTTAACTGAACCGGACAAGGTCTTGAAATATCTTCAACTGGATAAGCATCAGGGAGATCTTAGGGTCGATCTGACTGAACCAGAGAAGGCCTTTGACTGGATAAGCATCAGGAAAATCTTAGGGTCGATTTAACTGAACCGGACAAGGTCTTGGAATATCTTCAACTGGATAAGCATCAGGGAGATCTTAGGGTCGATCTGACTGAACCAGAGAAGGCCTTTGACTGGATAAGCATCAGGAAAATCTTAGGGTCGATTTAACTGAACCGGACAAGGTCTTGGAATATCTTCAACTGGATAAGCATCAGGGAGATCTTAGGGTCGATCTGACTGAACCAGAGAAGGCCTTTGACTGGATAAGCATCAGGAAAATCTTAGGGTCGATTTAACTGAACCGGACAAGGTCTTGGAATATCTTCAACTGGATAAGCATCAGGGAGATCTTAAGGTCGATCTGACTGAACCAGAGAAGGCCTTTGACTGGATAAGCATCAGGAAAATCTTAGGGTCGATTTAACTGAACCGGACAAGGTCTTGGAATATCTTCAACTGGATAAGCATCAGGGAGATCTTAGGGTCGATCTGACTGAACCAGAGAAGGCCTTTGACTGGGTAAGCATCAGGAAAATCTTAGGGTCGATTTAACTGAACCGGTCTAGGTCTTGAAATATGATTGAGAATTTCAACTGCATCTTTCCTGAAAGGTAAAGGTCAGTCATATGCAATGCATGATATGGATCAAGCAATGATGTTCTCAACATAAATGAGATTTGTATGATATGATGTGTCTATGCATGCTATAATGATGTATGTGATGTTTTATGAATGTATGTTTTCGTCTAGGAAAGTAAATCCTTGACGGGTGCCGGGAAGTCATATCCTGGGCTGATGTTGAAGAATAGATTTTGCTTCCGCTGGGGATGATAACTGCAAGAATACCGGTAGGAGAAGATGACTCCGTTGCGGAATAAACTTGGCAAATGGAAGATTCTGCGGGGAGAAAAGATACTCTAGCGACCATGCTGGGAAGCAATACTCTGTGGGAAGAGGGATGCCTTGCTGAGTGTAGATAATAATTTGCTGGGGATACCCTTGTTGTATAGGAAGTGTTGATGGACTTCGCTGGGGTAAGAAGACTTCGTCGAGGACGCTCTTTCCGTGGCTTTCGGCTGAGGATAACCCAGTTATATCCTGGTAAGGAAATAACTCTTTGAATAAAGCCGGGCGGCGCGTTCGTGCTCCGCGAGGATAAGCTTCCAGAATCTACTGGGGGTAAGCTTACCGCTTGGGGAGATAGTTTCCAACTTTCCTGGGGAACTGGATTGGACTCTCCTGGGGAAGTATTGAACTGTATTGGAAGTAACTTCCACTGAATGTCTGGTAAACCGTCGGGGAACAATCTTTAGGTCAAGACTGCCGGGGATGCTTGTTAAGAATGTCCGTATGATGTGCTGGGGAATGTTGAGATCTGCGGGAGGATACCCAACTTCCTTGAGATTTGATAACTCTGCTTGGAAAAGAATGTACTGGCTGCTGACTTACTCTCTGGGGAATTAAGATGTACTGGTCATGTTCTTTAGCTGAACCTACCTTGGTACCTTGGAGGACAGAGCAATTAGATTGCGCAGACAACTCCTTATTGCCCCTGTTTCTGAGGTGGGAGAGGAAGACCTGTGAGGTACTGATAGTTGTTGATAGACCAAGCTTCTTCTGGTAGGCAGGTGACGAGGTGACAGGACATAGTCGTACGCTTTGATCCCTAACTTTTTCCTGGACCGCCCTTTCGGGTTTTCAGTCCACCGGGATACCCATTTTTGCCCAAGCCGCCTTTTCAGGTTTTCGACTTGCCGGGTGTACAGATTTTTTTCATTTCATCCCTCATTTTGCCCGAACCCTTTTGGTTCGCCAGGAAGCCCTTATTTTTTGCCTAGGTATGTCAACCTAGCGGGTCTTTGATTGTGCATAGTATTTTTTTCGACTATGTCCGTGCCTTCAGAATGTAGGGATTTGCCCCTGTTTAGAAGTGTTTTTGTCGTGCCACCAGAAGGTGTTTGATCAGGCAAGATTCGTTGTTGGAATGCCTCAAGTGACTCAGGCGGAGATTTGCCCCAGGCTATTTGACCTTTGAGAGATTCTCCGAATCTTGATTGGATTGCCCCAGATGATGGACCATGCTCATGCCATGCCCCTTGATTGGAGACACTCTGTTCATTAGGCATTCGTCGTGCGAATCTCTATGTTGTTCAAACAAAAAGTCATATGCAAACAAAGTTATGTTAAAAATGCAAAGCTCATGTCTGTCTTGAAGATTTTAAAAATGCATTCTTTTTTCATAAAACAAATGATTGTTTGTAAAACGTGATGTCAACTCGTTATTTTACCGCAAGCCTTAAGGAGTCAGGATACCTTTCGTAACAGTATGCTTTCGAACTAACCCATGCTTCAGCTAGGACTTTTAAGGGTTATAACGTGGCCTGGTTCACGGTTTAAGAAACAAAGGATAAAGGCTCAAATTATTTGTACCCACCCACTCTTCGTGATGTTCTCCAAACCTAAACTCAGCTGATCATACGTTAGACCTTGTTTGAGTCTTCGCTCTGATTTCCCGGTGATGATTCGGATGTTGATAACTTATTTTGAACAGGCAGTCATCTCCTTTTTTGCTGAGGGTTTGTAAGACCTCTTTCTTGATTTTTGTTATCCCTTTCTTTTTTTGCCTGAACTGTTTCCTTTTGTGGAATTACAGTCAGCGGGATGCCCCAGTTTCATAAGTCTCTTTCATATGTATTTTGACTTATTGGGCTTTTATTTTGAAAGATAATGCCTGCCTGTCTTTATGATTATTCTGAATCATCACTGTCTTTTGTTTTGTAAGGACCTCTTTGGTGCCATTCGTTGTACGCTTGGATCAACTGAGAGAACTACCCTGCCCCAGGTTATGATTAAGGGTTTTAAATTTCGAAAAGAAAAACTCCTACTTCTTTGGCTCAGAGGGGTTGACGAGGGATTATCATCCTTATAACTCCAGTGTTTAGGATTTGAAATAATGTCTGTACCTCATCAGCGGGGTCTGTTCAAAAGCATACTGTAGATTGTGGTATCGTTTTCGTCATCCTCCCTCAAGAGGCTTTAGAATTTTAGATCAAGAGTTGACATCAGAAAAAATATGAAAACAGTTTGCATATAGTGAATGCGAATATATTGATTCAAAAATAGACATAAGCGATGCATTAATGGAATAACAATGTTTTAACATGAATAAATGTTTAAACAAAATAAAATCTCAACTTGAACATTCGAATGAACAAAAAAGTCCCAATCCTAGCCATGCTTTGGCAAGGGAGCAGTGATCACGTTGGGAGTCTCGGCGGGCTCGAACTCGATCTCTTTAGCATCGATCATATTCTGAATCTTGTACTTCAGTGCCCAACAGTCCTCAGTATCGTGCCCCGGGCTACCAGAATGGTAAGCGCACCTTGCTTCTGGGTTGTAATTTGGAGAGGAGGTCTTTGGATTTGCAGGAGGGTTGATCACCGCAATCAGGTTCATCCTTAACATGTGCTGTAAAGCTCGTGACCATGGCATGTTGATGTTGGTGAATTGTCTCTTAGGCTCGTCCGACCTGTTCTGATCAACCCGCTGTTCTGGGCGAGGTCGCTGTTGGACCTGTGAAGTAGTAGCGACTCAGAGAGGTCTATTCATTGGACCCGACCTTTGCCCTCTTGGAAGCTGTTCCATGACCTGGTCCCTGATTTGGGCTGGTTGCTTCATGCCTTGAGGAAGCTGACTGATCATGGCTCTCAGCTCTCCTTGCTCCTGAGCTAAACCTTGAATGAGGGCCCTTTGCCCCAGCATCTGGGTTTTCAATGTGTCTACCTCAGCTTGTAGACGTTTTAGCTGTTCGTCCTTGTCATCTTCAGGACTTTTTCTGATCAGATTCCCCATGAGGAGTGCCCTCAACTCTTCCTGCCCCTTGGATAGACCTAGGAAGATTTCCCTGAACTGAGTCTCTTGAGCATGAAGACCCTGGTTACCTTGTTGGGAAGCCATTGCTGAAATAAACAGCGAGAAGGGTAAGTGACCTGCAACAAGGATACCTGCTATGCAATGATGTGTATGATATGCGTGCAATGTTTTCAAGGATCTCGCGGGGTAAACAAGAAGTTTGTTAGAACTCGGGTCCGGTAGTTTGATTGAAGGAACTGCATGTGGTTGAGAGTCCTTCTTCAAAGGGTCAAAGGCTCACCATATCCAGTGGGTCATAGCCCCTGATTTTAGTCATCATGCCTGGTTTTGATTTCCAAACAACCTTGGTTAAGGGAACCTTCTTCAGGAGTCAGAGCTCACCATATCAAGTGGGTCATAGCCCCTGACTTTAGTCATCATGTCTGGTTTTGATTTCCAAACAACCTTGGTTAGGGGAACTTGCTTCAAGAGTCAGAGCTCACCATATCAAGTGGGTCATAGCCCCTGACAACTTTGGATAAAGGAAAATAAATCCTCTTTGCCCCTTGCTAGATGTTTGATTTATCACGACCTGCATCACAAGCCTTTGAGATCCTTGAAATGGGTTAGGATGTATGCAATGGTATGATGTTATGGTATGCATGGGGTAATGTGAGTAGCCCTATTATGAGTCCCAATTAAGGACTGCAAACCAAAACCTGCAAGAAACTTAGTAAACCCTGTCATGAGTCCCAATTAAGGACTATAAACGAAACCTGCAAGAAACTCGGTAGACCTTGTTATGAGTCCTAATTAAGGACTACAAACACAACCTGCAAGAAGCTCAAGTGTCAGACAACAAGCATGCAAATAGTCAAGTACGAAGGCACACAAGTCACACAAGAGAAACCCTTAGAGTTTAGGCCAGCATGGGGTCTGGGTATTACCCTCTTGAAGTTGGTGGGTTCAACCTGTCCTATTAGAAGTAACCGGGTTCTAAGGGTCCCAATATCACTGGATTGCTTTCATTGTTCATCGTTTCGATTTAGCCACTGAACTGGCGACCGGAATATTCCAGGAAAGCAACCCTCAATTGAGTGTAGTATCGAGTATCAACCAACCTCAGACTGCACCAAAGTCAGTTATCTCACTACCCTAAAGAGGCCAAGATGGTTCAATTAGGGTTCCTAAGGTCTGTTGATGCTTCACGACACCACGCGGAGGCCCCGTACTCTCCTTGACTGAACTCAAGGGTTACCGGTACACACCAAAGTGCCACATCAACGTAGCAGACTGTTTCAACCATGTCGGTATACCCCACACAGTTCCCTCACAGCCTTGTTGCTACTTTCTAAGAAGGTATCCCCAGATCCGGGTTAGGATCTATAGAACTCCCAAGACAGTCCCACAATTTAAAGCAAACAAGGAAAGCAATTGAAAACACAGTTATGAACTAACCCTAAGGTACACCTCACTTTAAGTTAAGTCCCCAGCAGAGTCGCCAGTTCTGTGATCGGTGGTTCTGGAACTGACTGTTTAACGCTGATTCGCGAAATGTCGCGGAAGCAAGAGTCGCCACCGTCTTTTATTTTCTCCAAATGGAAAGGACAAAAGCACAGAAAAATTCCTTATAGAGATTGCTCTCGGTTCGGGAGGTAGATTATAGAAAGGGAAGGTGTTAGCACCCTTTCTATCCATGGTTATCCATGGGCTCTTAGATACTTGCTCACTTGTGTTTTCAAAATTGTTTGTTTGCTTTTCAACTGTGGGTTTTAAAAAGTTTCTTTGAAAATTTCAGTTCGACTCTTGTATCGGTCCTCAAGAGTGTTTGAAAAGTTGCTTTTGAAAGCTTTTTGAAAAGGTGTCGGTGTGAAAAGTATTTTTTGAATTTGTTTTGAAATTAGAGCAAGTATATAGAGTCGTCTACCTACCCTAAGGAATTCGTCTGTGTAAATGTCCTTTAAAGTAGTGCCATCCCACCATTGAGAGGTAGGTAGCACCACCGTTGGAGGTGTTCGGGTCAATTCGAGGTTCGGGACGTGGTGATCACCGGAGCAATAGGAAGATACCTTAGAAGCTACCCTCATGCCAGGTTCCCGGATCATGAGGACTTACTAAGACATCCTCTACTCGACGATCACCTTTCGAGGCAAGGCAACAGTGAGGCGTACCCTAAGGGTGGTGTGTGATTTGTGTGTCAGATTCATTTATTTTTGTCTTGTCATGTCAAAGTGATCTATGCGTTTGTTTTTATTTTAGGCCATTCATTCTTGCATGCCATTATTAACAGTTAAAAAAGTGCAGAAAGATAAAATTCCTAAACTATTACAAAGGCGCGGGTCCACATCGCCAAATTAAACCAGGACCCGATTTGACATAAAATAAAGAAATAAAATGCGGGAAATATAAAATGTCCGAGTTACATGGCTTGAGCAATTACATAATATTTGAAAGAAAATAAATGTGCGAAAGAAATAAAAATAGAACGTTCGAGGGCGTTGGACCCTTTAAAGAAATTAAATAAAATTAAAAAGCTAATTAATTATTTAATAAAAGGAAAGAAATGTTTTTTAGTTTTTTTGTATTTATGAAATAAAGAAAATTAAAATTAAAAGAAACTCTAATTCTAAGTTTTTTTAATTATTAATGAAAATGTTAAAGTTTAACCTAATTTACTAAATATTTAATGTACATGTTTATTTACAAAAATATTTAATAATTAATAACAATAATAATAAGAAAAAATTATTTATTAAAAAGATGATGAAAAGTTAAAAACCCTAATTTCTACATATTTTAATTTGTTAAGAAAAAGACTTAAGTTTTAAAACCTAATTTAACTAAATTAATTATTTAACATTTATTTACAAAAATATTTAATAAGTAAATTAATTAACATATTCTTAGTTTTTGATTTTCTGGTTTTATATTATTTTTATGAGAAAGATTAAATGAAATTAAAATATTAACCCTAATTCTAATTTTTTTTATTTATTAAGAAAAACATGTTAAAATTAAACCTAAAATTAATCTAATTATTTACATGCAATTTTGATTTATAAAAATAAATAATTAATTATTAGTGAAATTTATTTACAAAAAATATTAATTAAATAAATATATTTTGATTTTTATGACTTTTCTGTTTTTTACTATTTTTTTATATTTTATGAAAATAAGTTAAATTAAAGGAATTAATTAAAAAAAGAAATAATTGAAATAAATAAAATAAGGAAAAGAAAGAAAATACAATACCTCGGGGGGTTTCTGTCCCCTTTTTGGAGGTGAATTGGAGTGGTTTGGCCATTTGTGTTCTGGCCTCATCATGCATAAGTTGTTCTACTTTGGCCATTTGGCTTTTGGCTTTTGGCCATTTGCGGTTTGGCCTCAACGTTCCTTAATCTTCTCAGGATGTCTGTCTCGCCATGTATTAGTGTCATGCATAAGTTTTTCTACTTTGGCCATTTGGCTTTTGGCTTTTGGCTTTTGGCTTTTGGCCATTTGGCTTTTGGCCTCAACGTTCCTTAATGAACCTGCATGGGATCCTGTCTAAATCTGCAGTGTTGAATCTCACTAACACATTAAATAAAATCATAAAATGCAAATAAAGCCAATATATGAAGAAATTTAATGTTTAGACACAATATGGCATGTATGAATGATTATACCCTTTTGATCATGGAGATCAAATCAACCTTACCCTTACTGGAAAAGTAGTGACATGAATGCTTTTATGCCTTACTGGAAAATTAGGATCATGGAGATCAAGCCAGCCTTATCCTTACTGGAGAAGTAGTGAGGTGTTGGTTTGTAACTGAGATGACTTTGTTTGTAGTGAGAGAGGGATTTGTAATAAGGATTTCAAAGTTTTAGGGTTCTTGAAAGAGTTTGATATTCCAACAGTGTTGTGGCAAGGTTTTTTCTCTCTTTTTCTCTTCTCCTTTTTCTGGTTTGTATGAATGAAGGTGATTATATAATGAAAATTAGGGTAAAGCAAATGGGCTTTGAATGTGCAATTGGGCCTCCAATATTCACTTGAATTCGTCACTTTCCAGGCTAAATCGCAGGGACTTAAGTGCATTTTTTGAAGTTGAAATGTGAAAACAAAATGTAGCCGGCATCGAGAACTAACTCCTGTCCGAAAATCGACTCAATCGAATAAACGGTGAATTAGTTATGAATTTTTGAAGTTTCAGCTCAGACAAACTTATTTTGGGCTTCAGTGTCGACTCTGACACGTTCTTCAATAAAAAACTGGTATTGATCGATGCATAATTTGGTCTCGACTTTTGAAGCAAAGTTGTAGATCTATGAGTCAGTGACCTTGTGTAAAAATATGAGTCCAATCCGATAAAAATTGACCGAGTTATGATTTTTTGAACATGACGCAAATAAACTTCTGTCACAAATTTTCTGCACGAAAATACTTGATAAATCCACATTTTTGAAGACCTTCTGATCGAAATTGGCTTCCAGCCGTGAGAGATGAAAACGTAGATAATGTCAAGACGGAATTTTGGCCACCAGAACGGGTTCAAAACGAGCCACGATCTTAAAGTTATGAATTTTTTAGCGCGTAAAAATTGCACTTTCAGCACACTTTTTCACTATATCTCTTCAAGAAAACTCACACATTCGGATACCTTCTTTAAAGAATTGACTCTTGAGCCGAACCTGAATTTGAGAATACGTTATCAGAGATATCTTGGCGAAAGAATACCTGAATATGACGCGTCAGGTTGGACTTGTGAATTTTTCTTGAAATGTTTTTTTGAGAAATATGGGAGGGCAAATTTTGGGGTACAACACCATGCTACCAGAAGATGTCTGATCATGCAAGATTCGTTGCTGGAATTCATGTCCAATGCCCCAAGTGACTCAGGCGGAGATTTGCCCCTGACTATTTGGCATTTTGAGAGATTCTCTGAATCTTGACTTAACTGCCCCAGATGATGGACAATGATCACGTCTGCCCCTTGGTTGGAGGTGTTTCTTCCACTTGAGATGACCCTTTTGTTGAGAAGATTTTGTTCACTAGATATTCGTCGTGCGAATTTCTCTGTTGTTTAAACAAATAGTCATGTGCAAACACTATTATTTTAAGAATGCAAAGCTTATGTTTGTCTTGAAGTTTTTGAAAATGCATTTTTTCAGTACAACAAGCAAATTTTGTAAAATGTGATGTCAATTCAGGATTTTACAGCAAGCCCTATAAGAGTCAGGATACCTTTTGTAACAGTATGCTTTCGAACTAACCCATGCTTCAGCTAGGACTTTTAAGGGTTATAACGTTGCCTGGTTCACGTTTTAAGAAACAAAGGATAAAGGCTCAAATTTTATTTGTACCCACCCGTTCTTCGTGATGTTCTTCGATCCTAAACTCAGCTAATCGTGCATTAGATTTTGTTTGAGTCTTGAACGACGTTTTTGGTGATGGTTCACACAAGTTTGATTTTTGAAGGTAGTCATCATTTTTGTTGTTGAGGGTTTGTGAGACCTCTTTCTTTTTCGATTTTATTATCCCTGTTTTTTTTTCCTGAACTGTTTCTTTGTGATTACAGTCAGCGGGATGCCCCAGTTTTGCAAGTCTCCTTCATAGGTTTTGACTTTAATGGGCTTTTATTTCTGAGAGATAATGACTGCCTGTCTTTATGATTATTCGGAACCATCACTGTCTTTTGTTTTGGAAGGACTCCTTTGATGCCATTCATTGTGCACCTGGATCAACTGAGAAAAACTACCCTGCCCCAGGTTATGATTAAGGGTTTTTAACTTTTGCGAAAAGAAAAACTCCAACTTCTTTGGCTCAAAGGGGTTGACGAGGGATTATCTTCCTTATAACTCCACTGTTTAGGATTTGAAACAATGCCTGTACCTCATCAGCGGGGTCTGTTCAAAAGCATACTGTAAAGATCATGGTATCGTTTTCGTCATCCTCCCTCAAAAGGCTTAGAATTTTTAAATCGAGAGTTTGGACATCACAACAAAAATGAAAGCAATTTGAATATAGCGAATACGAATGGATTGATTCAAAACAGACATATGCGATGCATTAATGAAATAACAATGTTTGACATGAATAAATGTTTGAACAATCAATGAAAAACACAACTCGAACATTCGAATGAACAAAAGTTTTTTTCCAATCCTAGCCATGTTTTGGCAAGGGAGCAGTGATCACATTGGGAGTCTCGGGCTCTTCGAACTCGACCTCCTTTGCATCGATAAGGTCCTGAAACTTGTTCCTCAAAGTCTAACAATCATCTGTAGCATGCCCCGGGCTGTCAGAATGATAAGCGCAGCGGGCGTTGGGGTTATACCTTGAAGGTGTCTTGTTGGGATTCCTAGGAGGGTCCCTTAGAGTTACCAAATTGGTCTTCAGCAACTGTGGCAATATCTGGGACAAGGTCATGCTGAGGGGAGTGAGTGGACTTCTAGGTCTTTCCTCCCTTTGTTGGTTGCGATGTTGAGGATCACTGGCCGGTTTTGCAATAACTACCGCGTTGACAGCTTGGCGGTGCTCGGACCTATTCTGCCCTTTTGAACCATAGACAGCACTAGATTCTTTCTTGAATGGTTTCTTCTCAGTGTTCGAGGAGTCACCCTTCTGTATCTTCCCAGACTTTATACCAGCTTCTATCCTCTCACCAGTCAAGATCAGATATGTAAACCCAGCAGAAGAATTCCCAATCAGATGGTTGAAGAAAGGACCAGACAGGGTCCCCAAGAACATATCAACGAGCTCACGGTCAGTTAGAGGTGGTTGCACCCTTCCAGCAAGGTCTTTCCACTTTTGGGCATATTCTTTAAATCCTTCACCCGTCCCTAGTGACATACCCTGGAGTTGGGTACGCGTAGGAGCGAGGTCGGAATTATACTGATACTGCTTGTAGAACGCAGTAGCCAAGTCCTCCCAGTTACGAATACTGGCTCCATCCAGCTGATAGAACCATTCGAGTTGAGTCCCTGAAAGACTATCCTGGAAGAAATGGATCCACAAATTCTTGTCAGCTGTATACGGTTGGATCTTCCTCACATACGATCGGAGGTGCATTTTAGGACAGAAAGCTCCGTCGTACTTTGCAAAGGCAGGTGCCTTGAACTTATGTGGGATCACCACCCCAGAGGATAAACCTAGGTCTCCAAAATCCAACCCGGACACATGTTGAATCTCCATAGCACTTAAGCGGTCCTCCAGCTGTTTGTACCTGTCCTCAGCAGGAGGGTACTGTTCATCATTATAATCTATCTCGTTGTCGGAGATCACGGGACTAGGAACTCTTCTCTCTTGGGGATTGTCCTTGCCTACATATGAGGTAGTCAGCTCAGCCTCATTCTGTAATCCATTCCCAGATCTGCGTCTAGTGTTGAACAAAGCAGTCCTCTTCTTCTTCTTCTTCCTCTCTTTCAGAATCAGAGTCTTCAAATCCTATTGACCCTGGGCTAGGCTCATAACCAACTCCTGGAACTGGGCATTCTGGGCCTGGAGGGCCTTGATAGCTTGTTCAGCGGAAGGTTCAGTAGACATGATGATTGCTGAAATGAACAGCGAAGAAGATAAGTGACCTGTAAAAGGGTACCTGTAATGCAATGATATGTATGATATATGTATGCAATGTTTTCAAGGATCTCGCGGGGTAAACAAGAAAATTGTTAGAATTTGAATCCAGTAGCTTGATTGAAGGAACTTCATGTTGTTGAGAGTCCTTCTTCAAGAGTCAAGGCTCACCATATCGAGTGGGTCATAGCCCCTGACTCAAGTTATCGTGCCTGGATTTCTGGACAACCTTGGTTAGAGGAAAATAAATCCCCTTTTGCCCCTTGTTTAATAGTTGGTTCATCATGACCTGCATCACAAACCCTTGAGATCCTTGAAATGGTTAAGGAAATGCTATGGTATGATGTTATGATGCGTATGATGTTATGATGTTATGATAAAAGCACACCACAAGTATTCACAAAAGGCAAACATGATAAGGCACACAAGTCACACCAGACAGCCCTTAGAGTTTAGGCCAGCATGAAGTTTAGGTACTACCCTCTTGAAGCTAGTTGGCTCAAACCTGTCCTATGAATAATAACCGGGTTCTAAGGAGCTCAATATCATTGGGTTGTTTTCTATGTTCATTGTTTTGATTTAGCCACTTAATTGGCGACCAAAATATTCCAAGAAAACAACCCTCAATGAGTGTAGTATCGAGTATCTACCAACTTCGGACTGCACCAAAGTCGGTCATCTCACTACCCCTAAAGAGGCCAGGATGGTCAAGTAAGGTTCCTAAGGTCAGTTGATGCTTCACGACACCACGCGGCGGCCCCGTACTCTCCTTGACTTGACTCAAGGGTTACCGGTACTCACCAAAGTGCCACATCAATGTAGCAACTGCTTCAACCGTGTCGATATACCCCGCACAGTTCCCTCACAATTTGTTGCTACTTCTAAAAGGGTATCCCCCAGATCCGGGTTAGGATCTATGAAACTACGATGCAAGCCCACAACATTAAAGCATTCAAGGCATACAATTGAAAACATGGTGATCTTAATCCTAAGGTACACCTCACTTATAATAGTCCCCAACAGAGTCGCCAGTTCTGTGATCGGTGGAAATAGAACTGACTGTTTTGAAATGCTGGTTCGCGAAATGTCGCGGTAAGCAAGAGTCGCCACCGTCTTTTATGTTCTCCAACAAGGAAAGGACAAAAGCACAGCAGAATTCCTTTTCGAGATGTTTCTCGGGTTCGGGAGGTAGATTATAGAAAGGGAAGGTGTTAGCACCCTTTCTATCCGTGGTTATCCACGGGCTCTTAGGTACTTGCTCACTATGTTTTCAAAAATTGTTTGCTTTTCTTGTGTTTGTGGGTTTTGAAAAAAGTTTCGTTTTGAAAACTTCTAGGTAACTCTTGTATCTGTCCTCAAGAGTGTATGAAGTGTTTGTTTGAAAACTTTTTGAAAGTGTAGGTGCGAAAAGTTGTTTTAGTTTTTGAAAGAGCAAGTACCCAGGAGAAATCTACCTACTCTAAGGAATTAAGCTGTGTAAAGGTCCTTTAGACAGTACTATTCCACTATTGAGAAGTAGGTAGCACCGTCAATGGAGTTATTCGGGTCAATTCGATTATAGGGACATGCGGTCATCAAAGCAATAGTAGGACGCCTTAGCGGTAACCCTAATGTCCTAGATCCTTTTTATCCGAGGCAACCGTTCCGAGGCAACTGGATCTTTAGACAGGAGGGCAACCTCTAAAACACCCTATACTTAATGACCACCTCGAGGCAACCAAGTGAGGCGTACCCTAGGAGTGGCATGTGCGAGTGTGTCAGGATTCATGTTAAGATTATCTTTGCACATTTATATGGTGAGCTACGGGTTGATTTTATTTTTCAGGCAAGTCTTGTCATGCATAATTAACAGTTAATAATTGTGGAAAATAAATTGCGGAAAGTGAATATACGCTATTACAAGGCGTCGGGTATTTACATCGCCAAAAACATAACCCTTGAAAATAAATTGCGGAAAGTAAAGAAAGCGATAAAAGTCCTAATTATCTATTACATTCTCGAAGCAGATACATAAATATGATCAAAATAATAATGATGCGCGAAAGAAATTGAATCGGGGACGTCCTTAGGGTTTTGACCCTTGTGATCGGTGGATTTAGAACTGACTGTTTTTAGCTGGTTTCGCGAAATGTCGCGGAAGCAAGAGTCGCCACCGTCTTTTATTTTCTCCAACATGGACAGGACAAAAGCACAACAAAATTCCTTATGAGAATGTTTCTCGGTTCGGGAGGTAGATTTATAGAAAGGGAAGGTGTTAGCACCCTTTCTATCCATGGTTATCCATGGGATCTTAGATACTTGCTCTTATGTTTTCAAAATTTGTTTGCTTTTCAAGTGTGTGTGGGTTTTGAAAAAGTTTCTTTGAAAGATTTCTGAATGACTCTTGTATCTGTCCTCAAGAGTGTTTGAAAAATTTGTTTTGAAAGCTTTTGAAAGTGTAAGGTGTGAAAAGTATTTTGTTTGTTTTTGAAAAGAGCAAGTATCCATGATTCATCTACCTACCCTAAGGAATTAAGCTGTGTAGGTGTCCTTTAGGTAGTGTCATCCCACCATTGAGAGGTAGGTAGCACCACCGTTGGAGGTGTTCGGGTCAATTCGATTTTAGGGACAGTGTGGTCACCGAAGCAACAGTAGGACACCTTAGAAGCTACCCTTATGTCCTTGATCCTTTTTTTTAATCCGAGGCAACCGTTTCGAGGCAACTGTTTTGAGGCAACTGTTTCGAGGCAACTGTTTCGAGGCAACTGGATCATGGACATAAGGACCGCTAAAACGTCCTATACTTGACGACCACGTTTCGAAGGCAACGAGTGAGGCGTACCCTAGAAGTGGTGTGTGTATTGTGTGTTGTTTTCATGTTATATTTGTTTTTGTTATTAGTGAGCTACGAGTTATTTTTATTTACATACATTCTTTCATGCAAGTTTAGCAGTTAGGGGGTACAGAAAAGTAAATTGCGGAAACATAAATCCTACGCTATTACAAGGCGCGGGTCTATACATCGCCAAAAATTACAAAGACCCGTTTTTTTGGTAAATAAGTACGGAAAGTAAATAAAAACAGTAAAGTCCTAATTACTATTACATGTCCGGAGCAATTACATAATAATCAAATAAAGTAAATGCGCGCGAATAAATTAATCGGGAATGTTCTAAGGGTGTTGACCCTTTTTTGAAAAGAAATTGATTTTTTTTTGTCTTTTTGTCAATTAAATGCAATTAATTAAATGATTAAACTAATTAATTAAAAGAAAATATATTTTTGTGTTTTTTATGAAATAAAATAAAAAGAAATAAAATTAAGTCAACCTAATTCTAAATTATTTTAATTATTAAAAGAAAAGTCAAAATTGCCTAATTAAACTATTTCAATTAATGTTTATTTACAAAATAATATAGTAATAATAATAATGATGTTAGTTCTATTTTTTTGATTTTTTATGAAAATGTTAGTTGGTTAATTAATTGTTAATAATAAAAATTAAAAAAAAACAAGTAAATAAAAAAAGAAAAATGTCAAAATAAAAATAAAAAGAAGAGTAAAAACCCAAGGGGTGTGGACTGAAATGGGGGGTGTTGGACTGAGATTCTGGCCCATTTGAACAAGGCCTGCTTGACTTTTTTTGGTTGCCTACGCGTGCTTGACTCCAGAGTATGGTGTCTCTCACTCTTTGTCCTTTAGATCTATGCTGGTGAACACTTGGAGCACTGAGATATGAGGTTTATGGTGTTCCTCTTTTGAGAATAGCGCGGTATGAGCCTCAGGACTTGGCAAAGGTTGCTTTAGCTTCAGGGTGTGGCAAGGAATAGAACCACGTGCTTGTTTTGATCTGAAGATGCTCGCAACTATGTTTTAGAACTCTCACTTTTTGAATAATTTTTGGTTTTGCTCTTGGCCGTTTCTGCACACACTCTTTTTTGAATGAGGTTGGGAAGGCTTGTATATATAGGCTTGGATGAGAATCAGTCACATTAAGGAGCTTTTAAGCCTTGCAATGAAGTTTTGATTTTCTCCATAATCACCATTGAAATAACTTGCCATATTTGCTCCAAATTTGAATTTTTTTTGCTTGAAATAAGTCTTGAATGAATTTGGTATATGTTTTATGGTGTATCAAAGCTATTCAAACCACAAAATATCCCTCCATTAATTTCTTTGATTTTTATTTGAATTTTAAAGATTTAAAATGCATTAAATCAAATAAAATTAAATAAAAATGGGAAAATTAATTTTTAATCTTGAAATAAATTGTGGGACACGTGGGAGGCATGGCCAAGCTGAAACAAGTGGAAAAAGTGGGGCCCTTTTGTCAAAAAATGAAATTTCAAGGATAAATGATTTTGGCCATTTCACAAAAATTTCCTAACTTCTCCAATGCATATCTTGCTCAATTTTGAAGTTATGAACATGTTCTTGGACATTTTGGAAAGGTATTGAAGTCCTCTAACCAATGTATTTTGTCCCATATCATTTTGATTTACCAATCTCAAGTTATGGTCTTTGACTTAAAGTCCCTTTTTGTTGACTTTTGAAAATGACCTATAATGTTGAAATTGATAACTTTTTGTGAGAGCATTTCTTGGACTTGGAATGTGAAGATGAGTTGTAGGAAATGTATTCCCCTTCAAGATGAGCATTGGATGGGATTTTTCTGATGAACCATGAAAAAGTTATGCCTTGGTCAAGTTACAGTTGACTTTTCAGCTGTCCAAAAATAGAAACTTTTGCATCCTTGATGATTTTTTGAGCCATTCTTGTGGAATCATGGTCAAGACTTGACCAAATGATGATTGTGGCTTCAAAATAAGAGGTTGACCAAAAAATTTGACTTTTGACTGCCAAATGACCATTTTGCCCCTACAGTTGACTATTGAGCAAATGGGACTTTTGACTGTGCAACTTGACCTTGTGAGCCTTGAAACTTGACATGTAGGTGCTTGACAATGTGTATGAGCATATGGGACTTGATTGAGCCCTTGAAAATCTCAACTTCCTTGCAGGAACCAAAACCCTAGTTTGACTGGCTTAGGAGGATGGTTGACTGGGTAGCCCTTGAGTAGACTTTGAACCATTTGAGGTGATGCTTGTCAAAACTTTGAAGATTATGGGAGGGCAAATTTTGGGGTACAACAGTTGCCCCTGTTCAATCTTCTTAGACCTGAGGATGTAGATTGGCTTGTGTGCCTTTCGTGATCCGAGGGTGGAAGATGATTGAACACTAGAGTGCCCAGAAATTTGCACTCACATAGTAGAGTATCAGCAGTGTGATGTCGGGAATGGGCTTACATATGCCATTTGGAGAGATGATGGGTAGGAGGATGGGCTTATAGATGTCATTTGGAAGTGTGACAGAACCTTGTCGGGAATGGGCTTATAGATGCCATTTGGAACTGTAATGGATAGTTGAATCTGAATAAGAAAATAGAATAGCTTCTGTGTCTGGGGCATATCTAGTCTATATCTAATTGCTGACGTTTGAACGAGTAGTAGAATGACCGCCGGGTCTGGGGTATATCCATACTGCATGAGTAACAGAATGTCATCCGAATCTGGATCGTATCTGGACTGAACAATAGAATAGCATCCGGGATGGAGCATCTCTAAGTTGTTTCTCAAAGGAAATCTGGAATAAGTATCAGAACGTCGCCATGCCTGGGTCACATCTGAACCATATCTAGAAGGAGTCTTGAATAAGCAAAAGAACAGCATCCATATCTGGAGCATTTTCAAGCTATCTCTGAAAGGAAATCTGGAATGAGTATCAGGACGTCGCCATGCCTGGGTCACATCTGAATCATATCTAGAAAGGGTCTTGAATAAGAAAAAGAACAACATCCATATCTGGAGCATTTCCAGGCTATCTCTGAGAGGAAATCTGGAATAAGTATCAGAACGTCGCCATGCCTGGGTCACATCTGAACTATATCTAGAAAGGGTCTTGAATAAGCAAAAGAACAACATCCATATCTGGAGTATTTCCAAGCTATCTCTGAAAGGAAATCTGGAATGAGTATCAGAACGTCGCCATGCCTGGGTCACATCTGAACCATATCTAGAAGGAGTCTTGAATAAGCAAAAGAACAGCATCCATATCTGGAGCATTTCCAAGCTATCTCTGAGAGGAAATCTGGAATAAGTATCAGAACGTCGCCATGCCTGGGTCACATCTGAACCATATCTAGAAAGGTGATCTCTGAATAAACAACAGAACAGCCTCCGTGCCCGGAGCATCTCTAAGTTATATCTGAGAAGAAATCTGGAATAAGTATCAGAACGTCGCCATGCCTGGGTCACATCTGAACCATATCTAGAAAGGTGATCTCTGAATAAACAACAGAACAGCCTCCGTGCCCGGAGCATCTCTAAGTTATATCTGAGAAGAAATCTGGAATAAGTATCAGAACGTCGCCATGCCTGGGTCACATCTGAACCATATCTAGAAAGGTGATCTCTGAATAAACAACAGAACAGCCTCCGTGCCCGGAGCATCTCTAAGTTATATTTGAGAAGAAATCTGGAATAAGTATCAGAACGTCGCCATGCCTGGGTCACATCTGAACCATATCTAGAAAGGTGATCTCTGAATAAACAACAGAACAGCCTCCGTGCCCGGAGCATCTCTAAGTTATATCTGAGAAGAAATCTGGAATAAGTATCAGAACGTCGCCATGCCTGGGTCACATCTGAACCATATCTAGAAAGGTGATCTCTGAATAAACAACAGAACAGCCTCCGTGCCCGGAGCATCTCTAAGTTATATCTGAGAAGAAATCTGGAATAAGTATCAGAACGTCGCCATGCCTGGGTCACATTTGAACCATATCTAGAAAGGTGATCTCTGAATAAACAACAGAACAGCCTCCGTGCCCGGAGCATCTCTAAGTTATATCTGAGAAGAAATCTGGAATAAGTATCAGAACGTCGCCATGCCTGGGTCACATCTGAACCATATCTAGAAAGGTGATCTCTGAATAAACAACAGAACAGCCTCCGTGCCCGGAGCATCTCTAAGTTATATCTGAGAAGAAATCTGGAATAAGTATCAGAACGTCGCCATGCCTGGGTTACATCTGAACCATATCTAGAAAGGAGTCTTGAATAAGCAAAAGAACAGCATCCATATCTGGAGCATTTCCAGGCTATCTCTGAGAGGAAATCTGGAATAAGTATCAGAACGTCGCCATGCCTGGGTCACATCTGAACCATATCTAGAAAGGGTCTTGAATAAGCAAAAGAACAGCATCCATATCTGGAGCATTTCCAAGCTATCTCTTTAATCTTTTTAACGTAGACCTGCCCTGGCCGGATACAGGTATCGAATCCACAATCAATCGCTTACAGACATGCCCTGGTTAGATACAGGAATCGAATCTGGGATTGCGATAGTTGATAGTAATCATCTTTGTATTGACCTTTCCTGAAAAAGGCAAAACATTAGTTATATGCAATGTCATGGTGCATGGAATGCGCGGTGTCATGACGTTTATAACCAATGGGATTGTAGAATGTGATGTTTATATCATGTATGAAAATGTGATGTTTGCGAATGTATTTTTGTCTAGGAAAATAAATCCTTGACGAATGCCGGGAGCTTATCCTGGGCTGATGTTGCAAGAATACCGGTAGGAGAAGATAACTCCGTTGGGGAATAAACTTGGCGAACAGATTACTCTGCGGGGAAAATTACTCTAGCGATCTTGCTGGGGAAAATACTCTGTGGGAAGAGAGGTACTTCGCTGAGATGTTGTATGAGAACTCCGCTGGGGATACCATTGTTGAGTTACGTTTGGGAGGTTTGAGGAACTCCGCTGGGGATAGGAATACTTCGCCGAGGACGATCTTTCCGTGGCAATTAGCTGAGGATAACCCAGTTATAAGCTCTAGCGAGGAATAACCTTCTGAATAAAGACAGGGAGAGATATGCTCTGCAAAGGATAAGCTTCCAGAATCTACTGGGGATAAGCTTCCTACTGGAGAGATGATTTAACTCTCCTGGGGAGACTTTGGACTGTACTGGGAAGGGCTCCGCGGGATGTCTAGATTCCGCCGAGGAACAATCTTAGATCAAGACTGCTGGGAATGCTTGTTAAGAATGTTTGTATACTCCTTGGGGGAATGTTGAGATCTGCTGGGGATAATCCAACTTCCATAAGGCTGATAGTATTACTTTGCTTGGGGAAAGTATGTTGACTTGCTGGCTCATTCTCTGGGGAGTTAAGATATATATGATCGGTGGATCTGGAACTGACTGTTTAACGCTGGTTCGCGAAATGTCGCGGAAGCAAGAGTCGCCACCGTCTTTTATTTTCTCCAAATGGAAAGGACAAAAGCACAGAAAAATTCCTTTAAAGAGATTGCTCTCGGTTCGGGAGGTAGGTTATAGAAAGGGAAGGTGTTAGCACCCTTTCTATCCATGGTTATCCATGGGCTCTTAGATACTTGCTCAATGTGTTTTCAAAATTGTTTGTTTGCTTTTCAATGTGGGTTTAAAAAGTTTCTTTTGAAAATTTCAGATCGACTCGTACGTCAGAGTGTTTGAAAAATTTGCTTTGAAAGCTTTTGAAAAGTGTCAGTGTGAAAAGGTTTTTTTGTTTGTTTTTGAAGAGAGCAAGTATCCTTGAGAACCTACCTACCCTAAGGAATTCGTCTGTGTAAATGTCCTTAAAAGTAGTGCCATCCCACCATTGAGAGGTAGGTAGCACCACCGTTGGAGGTGTTCGGGTCAATTCGAGGTTCGGGACATGGTGATCACCGGAGCAATGGGAAGACACCTTAGAAGCTACCCTCATGCCAGGTTCCCGGATCATGAGGACTTACTAAAACGTCCTCTACTCGACGATCACCTTTCGAAAGGCAACAGTGAGGCGTACCCTAGGGGTGGTGTGTGCGAATTTGTGTGTTAGTTTCATTGATATTTGTCTTGTCATGTTCATTGTGATCTACGTTTGATTTTATTATGGCCATTCATTCTTGCATGCTTATTTAACAGTTAAAAATATTTGCGGGAAAATAAATCTAAGGCTATTACAAATGGCGCGGGTCCACATCGCCAAAAATTAAACCGGACCCGATTTGACAAAAAGTAAATAAAGCAAATTAAAAGTGCGAAAAATTTAAGTTACAACGCTTTGGGAGAGACACATAATTATTTGAGCGAAATAAATAAATACGCGAAATAAAGGAATTAAAAACAAAACTAGGGCGTTGGACCCTTTTGCAAAAATATTTAAAGTTAACGAATTAATTAATTAGAATTAATGAGGAATTAAAATTAAAGATTTAAAAAAGAATGTTTTTTTTGGTATTTTGTGTTTTTTAGATTTAATAGAAAAAGAGGATTAATTAAAATTAAAATAAAATGTCAAACCCTAATTCTAATTATTTTTTAGTTATTAAGAAAATATTGAAATTTGACCTAATTTAAACCTAATTATTTTTATATACAATTTAATTAATAAAATAATAAATAAATAAGTATTATGATAAAAAAGAGAAAATTAAAAAAGGAATAAAAAGTTATTAAACCTAAATTCTATATTTTTTTATATTTTTATTATGAAAGGAATTAAAATTGCAAAAAAAACCTAATTATACTAAATTCAATTATACAATTCATTCATGAAAATAATTAAAATAAATATTATCACATTTTTTATCTTTTTCTGGATTTTTTATGATGTTTCTATATTTTGTAGAAAAATAATTAATTAATCAAAACAATAAAAATTAATAACACAATAATTAAAAGAAATAAAATATGAAAAGAAAAGCAAACCAGGGGGGGTTCAGGCCCCAAAGTGAGGTGTTGGTCCAAGAATCCAGGCCCAAAAGCTTCAGGTCCTTTTGACTTTTTGTGCAACATGTTGGTACGTTGACTCTTGTTCATCATGATCTCTAATCCATGGCCTTTAGATTGATGGAGCTAGACGTGTGTATGGTGGGATGATGATGGAATATGGTGCGTCTCATCAGAAGCGCTGCATAGGAATTGCAATGGAAAAATAATAATGAAATTATACAGACCTGGGGTTCGAACCCAGGTCTTGGACGTTGCAAGCTCAACACCTGTGCCACTGAAGCGCTTCATGCATTGTTAATATTATATAAGCAATAATTATTATAAAAGAACAAACGCATTAGTGATCTAAACGCGCGAAACTTCAAATCTTCCAATCAGCACCGGCCAACACATCATCTTCTCCGTTTTGTTTATTTCCTGAAAATGTAAAAGAAATTAGCGGGGGTTCTGAACCCCCTCAATACACGCTTGTTTTGAAAATAGCGATTAGCACGCCTTAGCTCAGAAATTTGGCGCGAGCATTGCATCTCCTTCGTCCAAGCTTCCTGGTCTTGATCATGGCGTTATTGTGTCTCAATTTTACAGGATAAGAGAATCCCCAATTGAGAGCTCAAGAAACCCTAGACTGCATTCATGGCAATATCACGTATAGAGCATAAAAACGCAATCAAACTGCATGGTTAGCATCAGAGACTTATAACAAACATGAATCAATCAATCAAAATGACAAAGCATGCATAAATTATGATGCACGATCCCAGAAATTTTTGGACACAGTTGAGGTTCAATCTACCAATTCTTGGGGTTTCGATGGTGGTTAATGAGTGAGAATCGCTCAGTGAGACTTGAGGATGCTATTGGGATCGTTGTTATGCCTTGAATCGCCTCCTAAAGTTGATTTCAGATTCTTGTTCTTAAGCCAAATTTTCAAGTTTCTATCTTGCTCTTCTGCGCAGCTTAGGGTCTTCTAGCATTAGGGTTGTGATTCTGATTATGTATGGAAGCAATTAGGTTAACAAAATTCAACAAAATCTCTTGTAATCATGGATTGAAGATTTGATTTTTTCCATTATATTTTCAATCTTTTTCACATGGTTTTTGTGCAAATTATGATCAATTCTAACCAAATCTTTCCTAATTGGCATATGCACGAAATATTGAGTCTAGAATGTGTACAAAAAGATTTTTTAGGTCAAGTTTTATATTTTCTACATATTTATATAATTTAAATGAATTAATATTAATAGAAATTCAAATAAATAAATAAAAAATGAGAAAATACTTCCCTTTGGGCCAAGTGGTCGTGCATATGCTTGGAATGATGAATCATGGAAGAAAAATGGGCCCATTAGCAAATTTAGGTCATTTGAACCATTGTTGACTTTTCAAAATATCCAAAAATTTCCCAACTTCCACAAGGCATAACTTGCTCAATTTTTAAGCTTTTCACATGTTCTTGGACATTTTGGAAAGGTATTTGAGTCCTCTAACCAATGCCTTTTGTCCCATGTCATTTTGATTTACCAATCTCAAGTTATGGCCTTTGACTTAAAGTCCCTTTTTTGTTGACTTTTGAAAATGACCTATAATGTTGAAATTGATAACTTTTTGTGAGAGCATTTCTTGGACTTGGAATATGAAGATGAATTGTAGGAAATGTCTTTCTCTTCAAAATGAGCTTTGGATGGAATTTTTATGATAATCCATGTGAAAGTTATGCCCTGGTCAATTTCAGTTGACTTTTTCAACTGTCCAAATATAGTAACTTTTGCATCTTGATGATTTTCTGAGCCAAATTTTGAGAATCATGATCAAGCATTGATCAAATGATGTTTGTGGCTTCAAAATGATATGTTGACCAAAAATTTGAACTTTTGACTGCCAAATGACCATTTTGCCCCTACAGTTGACTGTAGTGCAATTTAGGGTTTTGACTGTGCAATTTTGAGCTGAATGCCTTGAAACTTGATATGAGGATACTTGACCATCTTTGTAGGCATATGAGACTTGATTGGGCTTTTGAAAACTTCCTTTTCTTGATCAAAACACAAACCCTAGTTTTGACTGTGTAGGAGACAGTTGGACTGTGCAACCCTTGGGGATTTTTGTGACTTGACTTGGCAATTTCTTGGAGAATATGGGAGGGCAAATTTTGGGGTACAACAATATATTATTTATGTTATTCAGCAGAACTTACCTTGGTACCTTGGTGGACAGAGCAATTAGATCGTTTAGACGACTCATTATTGCCCCAGTTTCAGTGGGAGAAGGCACATGTGGGGGTAATTGACAAATCTTCTGGTAGACAGGTGACGAGATGCCAGGACATAGTCGTATGCTTTGATCCCTAATTTTTGCCTGGACCGCCCTTTCGGGTTTTCAGTCCACCGGGATACCCATTTTTGCCCAAGCCGCCTTTTCAGGTTTTCAACTTGCCGGGTGTACAGATTTTTTCATTTCATCCCTTATTTTGCCCGAACCCTTTTGGTTCGCCGGGAAGCCCTTATTTTTGCCTAGGTGTGTCAACCTAGCGGGTCTTTGATTAGGCGTAGTATTTTTTGACTATATCCACGCTCTCAGAGTGTAGGGAGTTGCCCCTGTCAGTAGTATTGCGTTACCGTACCACTAGAAGATGTCTGATCAGGCAAGATTCGTTGTCGGAATGCCCCAGGTGATGGAGATTTGCCCCAAGCTGGTTCGCCTTTTGAGAGATTCTCCGAATCTTGACTTAACTGCCCCAGATGATGGCCACTGATCATGCCATGCCCCCTTATTGGAGAGTGTTTCTTCCACTGGAGGTGACTCTTTTGTTGAGGGGACTTTCGTTCATCGGATATTCGTTGCGCAAAGTTCTCTGCTGTTCAAACAAATAATCATATGCAAACAATGTTATCTTAAGAATGCAAAGCTTATGTCTGTCTTGAAATTTTTGAAAATGCATTTTTCAGTAAACCAGTGAATTTTGTAAAATGTGACGTCAACTCGTTATTTTACCGTAAGCTTTAAGGAGTCAGGATACCTTTCGTACAGTATGCTTTCGAACTAACCCATGCTTCAGCTAGGACTTTTAAGGGTTGTAACATGGCCTGGTTCACAGTTTAAGAAACAAAGGATAAAGGCTCAAATTATTTGTACCCACCCGTTCTTCGTGACGTTCTTCAAACCTAAGCTCAGTTGATCGTGCGTTAGACCTTGTTTGAGTCTTTGCTTTGATATACCAGTGATGGTTCGGATATTGAAAATTTATTTTGGATAGGCAGTCATTTCCTTTTTTGGTTGAGGGTTTGTAGGACCTCTTTCTTTTTTGATTTCGTTATCCCTGTTTTTTGCCTGAACTGTTTCTTTTGTGATTACAATCAGCGGGATGCCCCAGTTTTGTAAGTCTCCTTCATAGGTTTTGACTTAATGGGCATTTATTTTGAGGGATAATGACTGTTTGTCTTTATGATTATTCAGAACCATCACTGTCTTTTGTTTTGTGAGGACCTCTTTGGTGCTATTCGTTGTGCACTTGGATCAACTGAGAGAACTACCCTGCCCCAGGTTATGATTGAGGGTTTTAATTTTCAAAAAGAAAAACTCCTACTTCTTTGGCTCAAAGGGGTTAACGAGGGATTATCTGCCTTATAACTCCAGTGTTTAGGAATTGAAACAATGCATGTACCTCATCAGCGGGGTCTATTCAAAAGCATATTGTAGATCGTGGTATCGTTTTCGTCATCCTCCCTCAAGAGGCTTAGAATTATTAATCGAGCGTTGATCATCAGAAAAATATGAAAATAATTTGCTTATAGTGAATACGAATATATTGCTTCAAAACAGACATATGCGATGCATTAATTAAATAACAACGTTTAACATGAGTAAATGTTTGAACAAAAGAAAATTACAACTTGAAAATCCTAATGAACAAAAGTCTTTTAATCTCAGGGCTTGTTACTTCAACTGGTGCATCTTGTAGGGATGGCAGGAGCATTCAGCCTGGCCCATCTGGGTGAAATCCACAACTCTTTCATTAATCAGGTCTTGGATCTTATTCTTCAGAGCCCAGCAGTCGTCGGTGTCATGTCCTGGACTGTCAGAGTGGTATGCACATCTTTCCTCAGGATTGTACTTTGGGGAGGCTGTGTTAAGATTCTTAGGAGGGTCCCTTAACGTCACCAGATTCAACCTCAACAATTGTTGTAAAGCTTGAGACGGTGACATGTTGATTTTAGTGAATTGTCTCTTGGGTGCGACCTCCTTACGTTGATGCCCCTGTCCCTGTTGAGCAGGCCTAGGATTAGAGATCTGGACTGCCCCTACATGTTGATCATGGCGACCCTTTTGGCTGTACGCAGCATTGGCCTCTTTCTTCCCAGTGTAAGGCTTTTTGTGAGTATCAGAAGGTGCAGCTTCTTGGATCTTTCCAGCCTTGATGCCAGTTTCGATCCTCTCCCCGGTCAAGATCAAATCGGTAAACCCAGCAGAAGAATTCCCAATCAGATGGTTGAAGAAGGGACCAGACAGGGTCCCTAAGAACATGTCAACAAGCTCACGGTCAGTCAAAGGCGGCTGCACCCTTCCAGCCAGATCTCTCCACCTTTGTGCATATTCCTTAAAACCTTCACCCGTCCCAAGTGACATACCCTGGAGTTGGGTACGCGTAGGAGCGAGTTCGGCATTATACTGATACTGCTTATAAAAAGCAGTAGCCAAGTCCTCCCAGTTATGAATAGTGGTTCCGTCCAGCTGATAGAACCATTCGAGTTGAGTCCCTGAAAGACTCTCCTGGAAGAAATGGATCCATAGATTCTTATCTGCCGTGTAGGGCTGGATCTTCCTTGCGTAGGAACAGAGATGCAACTTAGGACAGGAAGCCCCGTCGTACTTTACAAAGGCAGGTGCCTTGAACTTGTGAGGGATCACCACCCCAGAAGATAAACCTAGGTCCCCAAAGTCCAGCCCAGGCACACGTTGAATCTCCATAGCATTCAACTGGTCTTCCAACTGTTTGTACCTGTCTTCAGCAGGAGGGTACTGCTCATCATTGAAGTCTGTCTCGGTGTCAGAGACCACGGGACTAGGAACCCTTCCCTCTTGGTGACTGCCTTCCCCAACAGATGGAGTAGTCCGCTCAGCCTCATTCTGCAGTGTGTTCCCAGATCTGCGTCTAGGGTTGAACAAAACAGTCCTCTTCTTCTTTTTCTTCGGAATCAGAGTCTTCAATTCCTTTTGACCCTGGGCTAGGCTCATAATCAACTCCTGGAACTGGGCATTCTGGGCCTGGAGGGCCTTGATAGCTTGTCCATTGGATGATTCAGGATTCATGATGACTGTTGAAATAAACAGCGAAGAAGGCAAGTGACCTGCAACAAGTGTACCTGTAATGCAATGATATGTATGATATGCATGCAATGTTTTCAAGGACCTCGCGGGATAAACAAAGAAGCTTGTTAGAATTTGAATCTGGTGGCTTGATTGAAGGAACTGCATATTGTTGAGAGTCCTTCTTCAAGAGTCAAGGCTCACCATATCGAGTGGGTCATAGCCCCTGACAACCTTGGCTAGAGGAAAGTAAATCCCCTTTGCCCCTTGCTAGACATTTTATTCATCATGACCTGTATCACAAACCCTTGAGATCCTTGAAATGGGTTAGTCCTTATGCAGGATGTATGTAATGGTATGATGGTATGATCTTATGCTATGCGTGGAGTAATGTAGGTAGGCCCTGTAATGAGTCCCAATTAAGGACTGTAAACAAAACCTGCAAGGAACCCGTGTTGTTAGATAACAAGTATGCAAGTAGTTCAAGTATGAAGGTACACAAGTCACACAAAAGAGCCCTTAGAGTTTAGGCCAGCATGAATTTTGGGTGCTACCCTCTTTGAAGTTGGTGGGCTCAAACCTGTCCTATCAAAAGTAACCGGGTTCTAAGGAGCTCAATATCATTGGGTTGTTTTCTGTGTTCATTATTTTGATTTAGCCACTGAACTGGCGATCAAAATATTCCAAGAAAACAACCCTCAACTGAGTGTAGTATCGAGTATCAACCAACTTCGGACTGCACCAAAGTCAGTTATCTCACTACCCTAAAGAGGCCAGGATGGTTCAATTAAGGTTCCTAAGGTCAGTTGATGCTTCACGACACCACGCGGCGGCCCGTACTCTCCTTGACTTGACTCAAGGGTTACCGGTACTCACCAAAGTGGCACATCAACGTAGCAGACTGCTTCAACCATGTAGGTATACCCCGCACAGTTCCCTCACAGTCTTGTTGCTACTTTCTAAGAAGGTATCCCCCAGATCCGGGTTAGGATCTATAGAACTCCCAAGACAGGCCCAATAATTTTAAAGCAAACAAATCAGGCAATTGAAAACACAAGTGATCTTAGTCCTAAGGTACACCTCACTTTAAATTATGTCCCCAGCAGAGTCGCCAGTTCTATGATCGGTGGATTTAGAACTGACTGTTTTTAGCTGGTTTCGCGAAATGTCGCGGAAGCAAGAGTCGCCACCGTCTTTTATTTTTTCCAACATGGACAGGACAAAAGCACAACAAAATTCCTTATGAGAATGTTTCTCGGTTCGGGAGGTAGATTTATAGAAAGGGAAGGTGTTAGCACCCTTTCTATCCATGGTTATCCATGGGCTCTTAGATACTTGCTCTTATGTTTTCAAAATTTGTTTGCTTTTCAAGTGTGTGTGGGTTTTGAAAAAGTTTCTTTGAAAGATTTTTGAATGACTCTTGTATCTGTCCTCAAGAGTGTTTGAAAAATTTGTTTTGAAAGCTTTTGAAAGTGTAAGGTGTGAAAAGTATTTTGTTTGTTTTTGAAAAGAGCAAGTATCCATGAGTCATCTACCTACCCTAAGGAATTAAGCTGTGTAGGTGTCCTTTAGGTAGTGCCATCCCACCATTGAGAGGTAGGTAGCACCACCGTTGGAGGTGTTCGGGTCAATTCGATTTTAGGGACAGTGTGGTCACCGAAGCAACAGTAGGACACCTTAGAAGCTACCCTTATGTCCTTGATCCTTTTTTTTAATCCGAGGCAACCGTTTCGAGGCAACTGTTTTGAGGCAACTGTTTCGAGGCAACTGTTTCGAGGCAACTGGATCATAGACATAAGGACCGCTAAAACGTCCTATACTTGACGACCACGTTTCGAAGGCAACGAGTGAGGCGTACCCTAGAAGTGGTGTGTGTATTGTGTGTTGTTTTCATGTTATATTTGTTTTTGTTATTAGTGAGCTACGAGTTATTTTTATTTACATACATTCTTTCATGCAAGTTTAGCAGTTAGGGGGTACGGAAAAGTAAATTGCGGAAACATAAATCCTACGCTATTACAAGGCGCGGGTCTATACATCGCCAAAAATTACAAAGACCCGTTTTTTTGGTAAATAAGTACGAAAAGTAAATAAAAACAGTAAAGTCCTAATTACTATTACATGTCCGGAGCAATTACATAATAATCAAATAAAGTAAATGCGCGCGAATAAATTAATCGGGAATGTTCTAAGGGTGTTGACCCTTTTTTGAAAAGAAATTGATTTTTTTTTGTCTTTTTGTCAATTAAATGCAATTAATTAAATGATTAAACTAATTAATTAAAAGAAAATATATTTTTGTGTTTTTTATGAAATAAAATAAAAAGAAACAAAATTAAGTCAACCTAATTCTAAATTATTTTAATTATTAAAAGAAAAGTCAAAATTGCCTAATTAAACTATTTCAATTAATGTTTATTTACAAAATAATATAGTAATAATAATAATGATGTTAGTTCTATTTTTTTGATTTTTTATGAAAATGTTAGTTGGTTAATTAATTGTTAATAATAAAAATTAAAAAAAAACAAGTAAATAAAAAAAGAAAAATGTCAAAATAAAAATAAAAAGAAGAGTAAAAACCCAAGGGGTGTGGACTGAAATGGGGGGTGTTGGACTGAGATTCTGGCCCATTTGAACAAGCCCTGCTTGACTTTTTTTGGTTGCCTACGCGTGCTTGACTCCAGAGTATGGTGTCTCTCACTCTTTATCCTTTGGATCTATGCTGGTGAACACTTGGAGCACTGAGATATGAGGTTTATGGTGTTCCTCTTTTGAGAATAGCGCGGTATGAGCCTCAGGACTTGGCAAAGGTTGCTTTAGCTTCAGGGTGTGGCAAGGAATAGAACCACGTGCTTGTTTTGATCTGAAGATGCTCGCAACTATGTTTTAGAACTCTCACTTTTTGAATAATTTTTGGTTTTGCTCTTGGCCGTTTCTGCACACACTCTTTTTTGAATGAGGTTGGGAAGGCTTGTATATATAGGCTTGGATGAGAATCAGTCACATTAAGGAGCTTTTAAGCCTTGCAATGAAGTTTTGATTTTCTCCATAATCACCATTGAAATAACTTGCCATATTTGCTCCAAATTTGATTTTTTTTGCTTGAAATAGGTCTTGAACGAATTTGGTATATGTTTTATGATGTATCAAAGCTATTCAAACCACAAAATATCCCTCCATTAATTTCTTTGATTTTTATTTGAATTTTAAAGATTTAAAATGCATTAAATCAAATAAAATTAAATAAAAATGGGAAAATTAATTTTTAATCTTGAAATAAATTGTGGGACACGTGGGAGGCATGGCCAAGCTGAAACAAGTGGAAAAAGTGGGCCCCTTTTGTCAAAAAATGAAATTTCAAGGATAAATGATTTTGGCCATTTCACAAAAATTTCCTAACTTCTCCAATGCATATCTTGCTCAATTTTGAAGTTATGAACATGTTCTTGGACATTTTGGAAAGGTCTTGAAGTCCTCTAACCAATGTATTTGGTCCCATATCATTTTGATTTACCAATCTCAAGTTATGGTCTTTGACTTAAAGTCCCTTTTTGTTGACTTTTGAAAATGACCTATAATGTTGAAATTGATAACTTTTTGTGAGAGCATTTCTTGGACTTGGAATGTGAAGATGAGTTGTAGGAAATGTATTCCCCTTCAAGATGAGCATTGGATGGGATTTTTCTGATGAACCATGAAAAAGTTATGCCTTGGTCAAGTTACAGTTGACTTTTCAGCTGTCCAAAAATAGAAACTTTTGCATCCTTGATGATTTTTTGAGCCATTCTTGTGGAATCATGGTCAAGACTTGACCAAATGATGATTGTGGCTTAAAAATAAGAGGTTGACCAAAAATTTTGACTTTTGACTGCCAAATGACCATTTTGCCCCTACAGTTGATTATTGAGCAAATGGGACTTTTGACTGTGCAACTTGACCTTGTGAGCCTTGAAACTTGACATGTAGGTGCTTGACAATGTGTATGAGCATATGGGACTTGATTGAGCCCTTGAAAATCTCAACTTCCTTGCAGGAACCAAAACCCTAGTTTGACTGGCTTAGGAGGATGGTTGACTGGGTAGCCCTTGAGTAGACTTTGAACCATTTGAGGTGATGCTTGTCAAAACTTTGAAGATTATGGGAGGGCAAATTTTGGGGTACAACAACCCTTTTTGAGAAAAGAAAGAAATTTGGTCCTTTTTGCAATTAAATTAAATATTAAACCTAAAACTAATTAATTGAATAATTAAAAGAAAAAAATATTTTTTAGCTTTTTAGGTCTTTAATGAAAATAAAATAAAAAGAAATTAAAAGTTGCCAAGAGAAAAACCCTAATTCTAATCTATTTTATTTATTGCAAAAATATTCAATATTAACCCTAATTAAACTAAATCAATTTATTAGTATTTATTTACAAAATAATAATTAATAGTGAAATTAATAAATAATAAAAATAAATAATATTTTAGGTTTCTGAATTTATTATGAAAATAATTATTTGTGAATTAATTAAATAATAATAATAATAGTTATTAAAAGAAAATAAAAAGAAAGAAAATAAGAAAATAATAAACCAGGGGGGTGTTGGCCCATTAGGAGGTTTGTCTAGAATTTCTGTGGCCCATCAAGCTATTCAACCACGTTGACCTTTGGAATTAGTTGTGCAAGCGTTGACTGAGGATCGTGATGACTATCATCTCCTGGCCATTGGATTACTGCTTGTAGACACTTGGCGCCTGGGATGTGGGAGTCCATGGTGGAACGCCTTTAAATGCCTGCATGCAATCACGTTATGAAAAATAATATAGAGCTTTTGGGTGGACCTGGGAATCGAACCCAGGTCCCAATGATTCTTGGACAACGCACTATCCACTAGGCCAGTTGCTTGCATCTGATAATATAATGACAATAAATTATAATATACACAAATCAACGCATATGCTGAAAAGACAAAAACACGCGTGTGTTTTGAATTATCTAACCAGGAAGCAACACGTACTCGTCTTCTTCGCTAAACCTGTAAAACAAAGATTAGATAGTGGGGGTTTTTAACCCCCACAATTTAACATGAGGAATAATAGCGAATAGGTCCCTGATGCACATAAATATTTCGCGATGGTGGTTTTAGATTCGTCTTGTCTCAATGAATTCAACCATGGGTCTTAAAGGCTCCAATTATTCCTGAATAATAAATCCCCAAAATCAAAGCTTTGGAACCCTTGAATTTGTCAATGGTATCTTTTGATTTAGGGCTCTATAATCCAATTAGCTTATGCCATTAGTTTCCTGTGAGTGCTAGCAATGCAAAACCAACAAAAAATCATATCAAACATGCATGAATCATGAGTTTCAATTATGAAAACAAGTATGCAAACCGTGGGTTCGTTCTTGAGGATTTCCTGAGTGCTAGCGTATGATTTTGATTGCAAAAGGTTTCTGAGAGTTCCTGCAAGGTATTAGAAACAATTAAAAGCTTTGAATTAGCCTGGAAGATTGAAAACAGTTTTCAAGTTTCTTTGATTTTTTCCAATGTTGCTATGGCTTTTCTGCAACAATTTTCACATCCATGGCATTAGGTTTAGGTTGTGTACTTATAGTAGAATGGAATTAGGTTAAATCTTGGCCAATAAATCCATGGAATTGATGTTTGTATATTTGATTGAAAATCAAATATTTTTCAATCTTTTTTATTGAAAAAACTTGCCAAATTTGGAGATTCTTGTCCCCTTGATGTGCACACGAGTTTGCCAGCTCTTTTAGGTCATATTTGCTTCATGAAAAGATTGAAAAACCATATCTTGATATTTCCTACAATTTAAATTAATTAAATGAATTAAAATTGATTAAAAATCCAATTAATTAATAAAAAATAAGAAAACAAATTCAAATAATCTTAATGGGTCGTGCATAAGTCATGGATAAAGTTTCAAGAAGAAATTTGAGGCCCATTAGCAAAAACAAGGTGTTTTGGGCAAAGTTGACTTTTGCAAATTCATAAAAATTTCCCAACTTCTCCAATGCATATCTTGCTCAATTTTGATCCTATGAACATGTTCTTGGACATTTTGGAAAGGTATTGAAGTCCTATAACCAATGTCTTTGGTCCCATGTCATTTGGATTTACCAATCTCAAGTTATGGTCTCTGACTTAAAATGCCTTTTTGTTGACTTTTGAAATTGACCTATGATGTAGAAATTGATAACTTTTTATGAGAGCATTTCTTGGACTTGGAGTGTGAAGATGGATTGTAGTAAATGTCATCCCCTTCAAAATGAGCATTGGATGGGATTTTTCTGATGAACCATGAAAAAGTTATGCCCTGGTCAAGATACAGTTGACTTTTCAACTATCCAAAAATAGTAACTTTTTAGCATCTTGATGATTTTTGAGCCATTCTTGTGGAATCATGATCAAGACTTGATAAAATGATGATTGGGTGCTCAAAATAAGATGTTGACCAAAAATTCTGACTTTTGACTGTGAAATGACCATTTTACCCCTGCAGTTGATTGTGAAGCAAATAGGGCTTTTGACTGTGCAATTTGGCATTATGAGTCTTGAGATTTGACATGTAGATGCTTGACAATATATATAGGCGTATGGGACTTGATTGGACCACTGAAAACCTCAAATTCCTTGTAAGAAACAAAACCCTAATTTTGACTGGCTTATGAGGTATTTGGAATGTGCAACCCTTGAGTAGTCTTGAACCATTTGAAGGTGATTCTTGACATATCTTGGAGAATATGGGAGGGTAAATTTTGGGGTACAACACAAGCAATTCAGAGAATTCTTCCAGGGTAGGGACCAGCTGGAAGTCTTGAAAGGTGAAGCAATGGTGTAGCGGATCATAAAACTGGACCAGGACACTCATCATTTGTTGGTCCTAATTTGAGGTGACTAAACCGAGAAGAGAACCATGCCTCTTGATGAAGGAAGTAGTGTCTGGAATCATGTCAACCAATTCTTTGAGCAAAGTAGGTGGTTGAACAAAGTTGAGCCGGATAGTATTCCTATGCATGGGCATCACGATGTCCTACAAAACAGAGCAAAGATGAAACCTTCTTGTCTTTGAAATTGGTTAGTCTTTATGCAGGTTTCATGCAATGTTATGATGTTATGATGTTATGATAAAGGCACACCACAAGTATTCACAAAAGGAAAACATGGTGAAGGCACACAAGTCACACAGAAGAGCCCTTAGATTTCAGGCTGGCATGAAGTTTAGGTACTACCCTCTTTCAGTTTCAGTTGGTTAAGACCTGTCCTAAAAATAGTAACCGGGTTCTAGAGGATCTCAATATCACTAACTACCCTCGATCGGTCATAATTCCAGTTTGGCAACCTTTATTTGCTGCCGGAACCATCGCGAGAGTTTAGTCTCAATGAGTGTAGCATACTGCTACTGTTCTATGGCCAAGTTGGTCAATTTAAGGTTCTAAGGTCAGTTGGTGCTTAATGACTCCTCAGAAGACCCATATTCTCCTTGTTCCAACACAAGGGATATCGGTACAGACCAAGGTGTCACACCAACGTAGCTACTGCTTCATCCGTGTCGGTCTACACCGGACAGATCCCTCAAAGTTTATTGCTACTTACCTAAAAGGGTACCCCCAGATCCAGGTTAGGATCTATAAAACTCTGATACAAGCCCACAATTTTAAAGCATACAAAGCATACAATTGAAAACAAGAGTGATCTAATCCTAAGGTACACCTCACTTATAAGTTTCTCCAGCAGAGTCGCCAGTTCTGTGATCGGTGGAAATAGAACTGACTGTTTTTTAATGCTGGTTTGTGAAATTCGCGGTAAGCAAGAGTCGCCACCGTCTTTTATTTAATCCAACAAGGAAAGGACAAAAGCACAGCAAAATTCCTTTTCGAGATGTTTCTCGGGTTCGGGAGGTAGACTATAGAAAGGGAAGGTGTTAGCACCCTTTCTATCCGTGGTTATCCACGGGCTCTTAGGTACTTGCTCACTGTTTTCAAAAAGTTTTGCTAGTGTTTGTGGGTTTTGAAAAGAGTTTTATTTGAAAACTTCGATTTAACTCTTGTATTTGTCCTCAAGAGTGTATGAAGTGTTTGTTGAAAAACTTTGTTCAAAAGTGTAAGTGCGAAAAGTATTTTTGTTTTGAAAGAGCAAGTACCTAAGAACCTCTACCTACTCAAAAGAAATTAAGCTGTGTAAATATCCTTTAGACAGTACTATCCCACTATTGAGAAGTAGGTAGCACCGTCGTTGGAGTTTTCGGGTCAATTCGATTAATGGGACATGTGGTCACTAAAGCAATGGTAGGACGCCTTAGCGGTAACCCTAATGTCCTAGATCATTTTTATCCGAGGAAACCGTTTCGAGGCAACTTTGATCTTTAGACAGGAGGGCGACCTTTAAAACACCCTATACTCAATGACCACGTTGAGGCAACCAAGTGAGGCGTACCCTAAGAGTGGCATGTGCGAGTGTGTCAGGTTTCAGTTATGTTATCTTTGTACATGTTATGGTGAGCTACGATTGATTTTAATTTGAGGATAAGTCTTGTCATGCATAGCCTAGTTAGCATACATCTAGCAATTAATAGTTTGCGGAAAATAAAAATAAGCTATTACAAGGCGTCGGGTATTTACATCGCCAAAAACAAACCCTTGAAAAAGTAAATTGCGGAAAAAAATAAATGAAAGCGATAAAAAGTCTTAATTAAAGCTATTACATCCTCGGAGCAAATACAATTATATGGATCAAAATAATTATGAATAAAAAATAATCATACGCGCGAGAAAAATTAAATCGGAGAGTTTTTAGGGTTTGGACCCTTTTTTGAGAAAGAAAGAGATTTTTTTGTTATTTTGCATTTAATTAAATTAAACTTAGACTAATTAATTAATTAAATAAAAGAAAGATATTTTTTTGAGTTTTTTATGTTTTTTTAAGAAAAAAAATAAAAGATGGTCAAAAGTTGTTAAAAACCCTAGTTCTATATTAATTTTAAATTATTGCAAAACTATTAAAATTAACCTAATTAAAACTAAATTAATTAATTACTTATTTATTTACAAAATAACTAATTAAATTTAATAAATAAAAATATTATATTTTTTATGTTTTTCTGAATTTATTATGAAAAATAATTATTTGGTTAATTAAGTAATAATAATAATAATTAATAATAGTAAAAAAAACAATTTAAATAAAAAATATAAAAGAAGAAAAAGAAGTAAACCCAGGGGGGTGTTGGGCCCAAGAGGAGGTGTCTTTGGCAATTTCCCGGCCCACTAACTCTCCAGCCTGTTTGACTTTCTGAGTTTGCTACGCATGCGCTGACCAGGGAGTATGGTGGTCCTTCAACTTTGGCCACTGGATCCAGGCTTGGAGACACCTGGCGTGTTGAGGTTTGAAGCATATGGTAGACATCCCTTTTGAAATATGCATGTGAATATATGAAGCAAAATAGAATAAATGTTTTGTGGGACCTGGGATTCAAACCCAGGTCCCAACATTCACATGCCAACGCCCCAGCCACTCAACCAACATGTTTAATTTGTTAGTGGAATAATAGGCAATTACTATATGTCAAACAATCAACGTGCTGTGAATAAAAAAAATTATAACGCGTGCTTTTCAAATAAGCCAATGGGATGTCAACACATCATCGTCTTCAACCTTTTTTCTGTATGATTAGAATCAGATAGCGGGGGTTTTTAACCCCCACTACTTCCTACAAGGAAAAATAGCGATTAGAAGCACAGTGAATATAAATGTTTCGCGAGGTGTGGGTTGTGTTCGTCTTGGTCTCACGATTTCAGCCATGTATCTTATTAGTCCCAATTTTTCCTGGATTGAAAAGCCCCATTTAAAAGCTCAAGAACCCTAGAAATTCAGTCATGGTATCTTACGATTCAGGGCACTATAGTCCAATTAATTCATTCCATTAGCTTTGTATGGTCCCTAGCAATGCAAATCAGTCACAAAAACATGTTAAATGCGCATGAATTAAGAGATACAATTATGAAATATAAAGGCAAACCGTGGGACTGTGTATCGTGATTCCTTGAGCTTTGATGCTTGAATTCGATTGCAAATCGTTCCTGGAACCTCCTGCAATGTATTTGAATGGTCAAAACACCTTGAATTAGCCTAGGATGCAAGAACAGATTTTCAGTTTTCTTGAAAATTCTTGAATTTGACAGGGTTGTTTCTGCAGCTTTCAATCGTGTACTAGGTCAGGGTTGGCTTGCATACATATATGAGAATCAAATTAGGTCAAGAGCTGGGCAAAAATCCATGTGCATTGATGTTTAAATCTTTGATTGATAATCAAATATTCTTGATTTTTCATGATTGAACAAAGTTGCCAAAATTGGATTTTTTTTGTATCTTTGACTTGTGCACGAATTTGCCAGCATGTTTTGATCATATTTGCTTCACAAATTGATTTAAAAATCAAATCTTCTATTTTCTTATGATTTAAATTAATTAAATGAATTAATTTATATTAAAAATCCCATTAATTAATAAAAATAAGAAAATAAATCCAATTAAGCTTGGTGGGTCGTGCATAAGTCATGGGTGAAGTTTCAAGAAGAGATTTGAGGCCCCTTAGCAAAAAGAAGGTGTTTTGAGCAAAGTTGACTTTTGCAAATTCATGAAAATTTCCCAACTTCTCTAATGCACAACTTGCTCAATTTTGATCATATGACCATGTTCTTGGACATTTTGGAAAGCCCTTGAAGTCCTCTAACCAATGCCTTTGGTTCCATGTCATTTGTATTTACCAATATCAAGTTATGGCCTTTGACTCAAAGTGTACTTTTGTTGACTTTTGAAATTGACCTATAATGTAAAAATTGGTAACTTCTTGTGAGTGCATTTTCTGATCTTGGAGTGTGAAGATGGATTGTAGGAAATTGAATCCTCTTCAAAATGAGCTTTTGATGGAATTTTTCTGATAAACCATGAAAAAGTTATGCTCTTGTCAAAGTACAGTTGACTTTTCTACTGTCCAAAAATAGTAACTTTTGCATCTTGATGATTTTTGAGGTATTCTTGTGGAATCATGATCAAGATTTGATTAAATGATGATTGTGAACTCAAAATAAGATGTTGACCAAGAATTCTGACTTTTGTCTGCAAAATGACCATTTTGCCCCTGTAGTTGATTGTAGATCAAATGGAGCTTTTGACTGTGCAAATTGGCACTGTGAGTCTTGAAACTTGGCATGTAGGTGCTTGAGAATGTATATAGGCCTATGAGACTTGATTGAACCATTGAAAACCTCAAATTCCTTGAAAGAACCAAAACCCTAATTTCAGCTGTCTTAGGAGGTAATTTGACTGTACAACTTTTGAGCCATTTGAAAATCATTCTTGACCAATCTTGAGGAATATGGGAGGGAAAATTTTAGGGTACAACAGGGTTGTTTCTGTTGAGATTTAGGAACTTGTCCGTAATTCAACTGAAGTAAAAGTTCTGTCGCTTGAATTTGATTGTACCTTTCCTGAAAGGTAAAGGTTAATGGTATATATCAAACAATGATGTTCTCAAAATAAATGAGATTGCGTTGCATGATGTCCTGATGCACGGAGGTGTAATGTTTTTTAAGACAACATTTCGCTGGGGAAAATAAATCCCGAGCTGGTGAAGGAGAAAAGAGTTGGATTCTTCATCCCTGATAGTGAAGAAAATCATAATAAATCCCTGAGAGATTTATCTGAAATATCAAAAACCCTGAATATCTTCCACTGGAATAAGAATCAGGGAGATCTTAGTGTCGATCTGACTGAACCAGAAAGGGTCTTGGGTTAACTTTGATTCAACCAGATGATGGAGAATCTTCGACGACCGTAACTTCCAACAGGTGATGAAGGAATCTTCGACGACCGTAACTTCTAACAGGTGATGAAGGAATTTTTACCTACCGATCAATCTGCATATGTTATGAATGTTGTTGAAGTGTAATTTGTTTTGGAGAATAAATCCTTGACAAGTATTGGGGAAATAAACCCATGACTGTTAGTCTGCTAGAGAGGTGATAAACTTCTCGAGGAAGCTTGAATTTCTTTTCAGAAATATTTGGGAGAGATTCGTTATTGCCCCTAATATCAGATGTTTATGACACTGCCAGGGAATTTGGAATGTATGTAACCCTTTGATGAGATAGACGTTTAATGCCTCAAGTGATGGTGATGGAAACTTGCCCCAAGTTAGTCTGCAATTGAGAGATTTCTTGAAATCTTGACTGGACTGCCCCAGGTATACTGGGCTTTGAGTTTCAGACTTGGCTCTTTTTTTGAAACTCTTTTTTGGATTGGATCAGTATCCTTTCTTGCTATCCAGTTAGATAGTTTTATATCCTCTTGTTATTTGACTTGTTTATGCCAGCCTGCTTTAGCCAAAACTGTAAACTTTTTCACCAGGTCCTCTCTTTCTTTCTTTCTCTCTCTCTCTCTCTCTCTCTCTCTCTCTCTCTCTCTCTCTCTCTCTCTATCTATCTATCTATCTATCTCTCTCTCTCTCTCTCTCTCTCTCATAAGCACTTTTTTGCTTATTATATTATTTGTTCTGAAAAGTTTGCTGGCTAGAAAGTGATGATGGCTAGGACAAGCTCTTGGCTTGTCAATTGGATTTACCTGCTGCATTTTTCTGCTGTACTGTTATACTTTCTGCATTGTGTACTTGGTTGCTTTAGTGGCTATGCTTCTTGACTTGTTTTGTAACTCAGTTTGACATGCTTGGCCCCTTGTTGCATTTGGTTTGATTACTGCAGTTTTGTTTAGTTTGCAGTACAGTTTGCTTTGTAATGCAGCCTTGTATAGCATGGCCCATGTTTTTGCATTTGAACCAATTGTATGCTTGCATTTTATTTTTTTACTTTTCTCTTTGTGAACTAAGAAGAGCAATCTTCTTGTGATTTGCAAAGAGAAAAATAAAAACATGATGAATCAAATAGCATTCTGATTCCGGCCGGCAAACTTTAGTGATGACTTTCTTTTCTGCTTGAAAAAATTAACTGTACTGATCTCCTTTCTTTCTTCTTTTTTCAGATGAATGCAACTTGGACGATAGAGGAAGCAATAGAAGCCAAAGATCTTGAGCATGGGAGCACTTGAAGCTTAGGAGATTTAGGCTTAGAAATAGATAGATTTTTTCATTTGTTGTAAACAATTATTATTGTAAATACTATAAGTTGTAAACTTACAATATTCAAATAAATTTTGTAACAACATTTAAAATGAATAAAAAGTCTTTATCCAAAAGAAATTTCTACTGTCAAATATCTTCCAATCTTTCCCTTTGCCTCTTCACTTTTTATTTAAGATTCCTGATTGAACAATGATTGAAATTGCATCCCACCATTTCCAATACAAATGACTTAAAATCCAAGTAATCCATAAAAACTTTGCAATCTCTTTGCATCAGTATTCCAATCAACATACGCATTGTGCATTCCAAACAAACAAGCATTTCCATTAACTGGCAAACATTTCATTCTAATAACAAGCAGATGTTTTAACATGCGCACACTATCTGGTTAATCTGGATTAGACAGTTTCAGCTCATATCTCTTATCCCAGATTAATCAAGCCTTGAGAACAACCAATAAATTTGAACAAGCGTGCAAACAATGTAACAGTTAACTGAATTTCTGAGGATTCAATTTCTTATGAGAAATGCGAGAGAAAACCCTAATTCTGGATTGACTGCTAAAGAAAAGTATGCTTGATTGATTCTTGAGCCGATCTTTAAAAATCAGAGAAAACCCTAGGGTTGTGATTTTCTTGTGAAAAAGGGAGGGCAAATTTTGGGGTACAACAGACCTCAAAGTGCAGAAGAAAGGTTGGTTTCAATTTCGGATAACCTGCTCTCAAAAGAAGAATGTCCTCATCGGAAGCCACGGTATTACTTTCTTTGTATTGAATCAAGTTTTCACTTCAATTTGTAATGTGAAATTTTTTCTCCCTTTCTTACAGAGTTCGCAATCGAAAGATTCGGGAAGTTATGTCAGCAGCACACCACCAAAAAATTTCAGCAGCAAACCACCAAGACCGCCACAAAATGTCAGCAGCACACCGCCACAAAATGTCAGCAGCACACTGCCACAAAGTCTTTTAAATTATACAACAGTATGGTCTCTTTTGGGTTGCAGTAATATATATGTAGTAGATTATATGAATGACAATTACCTTTAAATTTTTTTATCGAATCATATATTCGAATTAGGTTTATTGAAACATGTGATAGAGGAGCATGGTATCCCAATTCTAAAGGACTGCTTGATAATATGGCAAACGGTGACGCATTAGTACAATGAAGAAGCAAACAAACAAAACATGGAACCTCGGACACTTGCAGAGGTGTTTACCATGGCGAGGTCTATTCAATGGTGCAAATGCTCAGACGATAACAAGGTAAATGGTTGTTGTTGTAGGTAGGGCATGCACTATCTATTTACTGCATTATATGTGAATAATGTGAGGTTTCTATCAATTACATAGTGTTGTCAAACTGCGGCCATGGCGAAGGCTATTAATTCAGTTACATTGTATCCCCCGATTCGATTATTACTATTGAGCACATTATTATAATCTCCTATCATAATCCAAGGGTGATTGGAATTTATATCCAATGCAACAATCTCCTTCCAAAGAATCTGTCTCTGTTTGAGTTGGTTGTGGGTGTACACAACAGTAGCATTATAGAGCATTGAATTGTCCAAGCCATATATTACAATATGTATAAATTGTTCAACAGTTTTCATCAGTTCCACTTTTAGCTCAAGCCATAGAATCCAAATCCTCCCGTTAGGATGGTGATCGTAATTGTCGATAATTTTCCAGTTGGTACCAAAAACCTTCTGAATTCTGTTTGCATTAGTTTTCTTCACACGCGTTGCTAATAAAGCCACAATAGGCACATGGAATATTGAGAGATAGGATCCAATCTCCCGTTGCCTAGTATCCTTGTTCATTCCCCTTAAATTCCATGTGGAAATCATGGAACATGACCACTATCCCATATCAGGCCTTCTCCAATCCTAAGGGGGTGTAACTATTTTAAAATTTGTGTCGGACTTGACCTGTTATGGATATTTTTATGACGGATTTTTCGGTTCGCCGCTATTTTCTACAATCTGCTAAAGACAACACTGACATACATGTGTTTTTGCATTACATTAGTTACTGTATTATACATGTGAATTTGATTTACCTTTCTCTCATTTATGTATATATATTTATAAATTTTACTGCATTATATATGATAAATATGTTAGTTGTATTTCATGTTCTTTGATTTCTTTATTAGTAATGAAGTTTTGTATATTCTTCTAACATAATATGGCAAAACTATCATTCATTGAAACAAAAATTTACTTGATAATACCAATGCCATATAGTTTAGTTAATTAGTTTGATTTAGTTCAGTTTGGTAAATTTTGATTTGGTTCACTGCGGTTCGGTTCAGTTATTAAACCGTTTAGTAAATAGTGGTTTAGTTCAGTAAGTAGAGGTAATGGTTCGATTGTTTCACAATGGTTCGGTTTGGTTTTGTGGTTCAGTTTTCAATTTTATGTTTGCAAATCCTCAAAACTATACTGATGTTGATGTTGATGCAGGACAATTGCTCATGCTTTTTCTTTAAAGTGCCTAATTTTGATGATATGACTGTGCCATCCACTTTTGGTTCCCTTGGTAAAAGAAGCTATGATGCTATTTCTTCTCCCGATGATTCTGATTCCCTTCGTGATCAAGTTGCAGAGTTAATAAATTCATTGCTTTCAAGTAAGCATATATCTGAAGATATGAGCTATACTGCTGGTCAGTTTTATGACAATATGATAAAAAAAGGGCGAAACATGTTTGTTAAAATGCTTTTGAAAGAGCGTGATGTTACTGTGAAATTAGCTCACATGGAAAGGGACATGAGAAGATATTCGGACTGCATGTGAAAGTCATTTATCTATGATACTTGAAAGTTATGTAATATATATTTTGCTATATGATTTTATGGATATGTATAATTTATCTGCTCATCACTTGCATAGACCATTGAGTTATGAAACCTATTTAATATTTCAATTATTCCATTTTTTTGTGTCTAATTCTTAAATTGCATCTTATTTATTATTTAAAAAAGAAACTCAATATATATACTTCCATATACTTCCTTATATAGTTCAAATAAATTACTTAATGACATTTCATCTCCACTCTACCATAGTTAAATATATATACCTGAGCAGGTATACGCTCATGTATGCATTTAGAACATTATGAGTTTTTATAGATAAAATAATAATGAGGTGATATATTTTTATTTTATATTTAGAGGGCACCTAAAGGTTTTGATAAATAAAATTGGCGTCGCCTGTACTCGCTTAATTTAACCCAAACTTTTTATACAGAAAAAAACCTGTAATCTATAAAAAAAATTCGATGGAATGTATCATTTGTGGTTGTTGAACTACTAGCACTTAATAGTAGTAATAAAAGGGGTGAAAGAGGGATTAACTGGCTCAATTAGGTTAGAGAAGAGAAGTTGAATTGTAAGAGCTCTTTGCAGAAGTTTTCAGCTAATTGTATCTAAAATTTATTACTATAATTAAATGTTTTAAATAATAAAATTAATTGATTTAATTTTCAAATAAAATGTTTCTAATTAAATTGTTAACAAAATCCAATAGAAAGAGAAAACTGTCACTAACAAGTTATTAACAAAACCCTCATATATTATATTCCAAAAGTTGGGTCACCAACATCCAAAATGTAGAAATGTAGAGTGATTAACATAAAACTTCAATATAAATAAAAACACACTCTAATAATAATTAAACTATTCGGACCAATGCTTTCATTCCCTATACCATGTCTTCATTACCGACGAGGATACAACGGCAGTGGCTGCTCTATATACATGAGAAAGCCAACCCAAAACTCCGTAAATGCATACACCATACATGAGTAAGCCTTGAAAATAATGAAACAATTAAATTGTTAGAATATATATAATTACTGGGTATCTATCACGGACGAACGAGCTTAAAAGTTAACAGTTTAATGGTAACTAGAGACTCAAAATGTATATATATATATATATATATATATATATATATATATATATATATATATATATATATATATATATATATATATATATATATATATATATATATATATATATATATATATATATATATATATATATATATATATATACATTTTGAGTCTCTAGTTACCATTAAACTGTTAACTTTTAAGCTCGTTCGTCCGTGACAGATACTCCGGCCAGGAAGAGGGGCAAGGATCCCGAACCCAACATGCTGGACCTAACCGATGATGCTGGGGAGGGTTGTGGATTCCTTGGCGACATATATGACTTAAGAATGACACCCACAAGCTAAATAATGGGTGTTGAAGCGAACCAGAAACATGACACCTCCAACTTATATAATGGTTGTAGATGTAATGCTCGAGCAACATCTTCCGGTTTTGGTTCCTTTTCCGTACCGTTGAAGGGTAGTTGATTAAGGATAGGGATTCTTAGGAGTTGAGAAAACTCCTCCAAAGTGGGTACCAACTGGTAATCGGGGAAAGTGAAACAGTGGTGAAGAGGGTCAAAGAACTGGAATAGCACTTTCATCATGTCTTCTTCAATGTTGGTGTTGACTAAGCTGAGCAGTCTACCATGTCTCTCACTGAAGGATGAGCTTTCCGGAATTCTTGAGGTGAGCTCCTTGAGTTGAGGAGAGATTCTCACAAGGTTGACTTGGATGGTTTTTCTGCGAGGAATTTTCATGACCTACAAAACAAGAACAAAGATGAAGATCTAAACCCTTGAAGTGGTTAGTGAATGCATATGATGCTTTATGATGTTTATGATGTATGCACAAAACATATGTACAAGCAAATCACACCAAACCCTAGTTTCAGGCTTGCATGGGGTTTCATAGGTAAGTACCCTCTTGAGTGTAGTTGGCTTAAAAACCTGTCCTATAAATAGTAACCGGGTTCTAAGGAGCTCAATATCACTGGATTGTTTTCATTGTTCATTGTTTTGGTTTAGCCACTTAACTAGCGACCAAAATATTCCAAGAAAACAACCCTCAATGAGTGTAGTATCGAGTATCTACCAACTTCGGACTGCACCAAAGTCGGTCATCTCACTACCCCTAATAAAAGGCCAAGATGGTCAAGTAAGGTTCTAGGTCATTAGTGCTTAGTGACATCACTCAGCGGCCCCGTACTCTCCTTGATTGAACTCAAGGGTTACCGGTACTCACAAATATGTCGCACTAATATAGCTATTGCTTCGACCGTATCGGTATACCCCGCACAGTTTCCACAATGTATTGCTATCTATGAAATGTTTCCCCAAATCTGGGTGTAGGATTGCAAACCCAAACAAGAGAGCCAAGATATAAAGCAATCAAATCAAACAATTAGTCATGCAAGAGGGTGATCTAAGCCCTAAGGTTACTCCACTTTTAAAAATCAATCCCCAGCAGAGTCGCCAGTTCTGTGATACGGTGGGAGAACTGACTGTGGTTTTGTGTTTGTTTTCGCAAATGTTTCGGTTGAGCAAGAGTCGCCACCGACTTTTTATTTTATCCTAAGGAAAGGTTTAAAAAGCACAGCAAAAACCTTTGAGATATTTCGTGGGTTCGGGGAGTAGATTATAGAAAGGGAAGGTATTAGCACCCTTTCTATCCATGGTTATCCATGGGCTCTTAGGTACTTGCTTAGATCAACTTGCCTTGGTTTTCAATTGTTTGAAATGGGTGTTTTGTGTATGGTTTTGAAAATGTTTTGAAAAAGATGCCTTGTCTAGGCTACCCTTGTAACAATTCTTTACTCGAATGTTTTACAAAAGGTGTTTGTCTTTTTGAAAAGATGTTTCAAGGTTTTTTAAAAGTTTGTTTTGAAAGTGTTTGTGAAGTGTGGTTTGAAAAATAGGCAAGTGTTTTTGTTTTGCAAGTTGACAAGTACTTAAGAGCTATCTACCCTAAAGTTCTCAAAGATTTTTGCTATGTTTTAACCCTTTTAACAATTTTGTTCCACCATTGCATTTGGTGGACAATCTTGTGTTAGGATGTGAAAGGGACGGGCGCGGGTCATCGTTAGACCATAATTGCAATGGTGCCAAGTATCTTTGGGAAATTTTCCTTTAAGGGGCTTGATCATTTTTTAGGCAACTTTCGAAAGCGTCATCGAGGGACTATGATCATTTGATTGTTTTTGTTTTGCCCAAAGAGACCTAACATGCAATATGGCCCATTTATTGAAGGCAACAAGTGGAATACCCTAGGGGTGCAAGTGTGATTAGTGTTGTCCATTTTCATGCTTGATTATCTTGAAATTAGGTCAAACTATTTTTGTTCTTTTTATTTGCATACAAACCCTAATTCTAACATGGTATATTTAGAAAGCAATAAAGTGCGAAATTTAAAGTTCCTAAGCTATTACAACACAATATGGGAAGGGGGGTACAAATGTTCAAATGGGGGGTATTTGACAAGGAATTTAAACCTAGCTATTACATCAATTTGGAATTATTTACAAGATAATTGATTGCACAAATTAAATGGAAATAAGATAAACATGCAAGATGCAAAAAAAATGTTTTTTTATGTGTATGAAAAAAAGTATTTTTATATGTCAAATAAAATAAAATGAAAAGTATTATTTTTTTGGAGTTTTTGTGTATTTAGGGCAAAACCCTAATTTCTTAAATAAAAGTATTAATTATTTAATATGTACCATATTTATTCATTATATACAAAAATAAAAAAAAATAAAAATGAAGTATATTTGTAAAAAGATATTTTTAATATTAAATATATAAAAAAATAAAAGTGTGTATATTTCATATTTTTTTACCTAAATATGTTAATATATATATATATATATATATATATATATATATATATATATATATATATATATATATATATATATATATATATATATATATATATATATATATATATATATATATATATATATATATATATATATATATATATATATATATATATATATGTATTTATTTGATAAATATATAATATTTAATATTTACAAAAAAAAAAGTATTTTTGATATAAAATGTTTTCAAAAGAGAAAATGAAATAAAAATCAGAAATAAAATATATTTGCATTATTTTTTTCTAGTTATTCTAAATAATAGTATTTATATTATTTATGCACAAAAACTAAATAAGACTAATAAATATCAAAATAAATGCAAAAAATGTAGAAAAAAGATTTTTTATATTTTTTTCATACTTAAATAAAAATATAGAAATGAAATCAAAAGGAAAAAATGGAAAATGATAAGTAAAAATCAAAATGGGCCAGGGAGGTTCAAAAGCAAAAGCAAGGTGCAAATAAGAAAAATAGAACAAGCCCAGCCCAATAGGTTCTTCTTCAACCTCTGGCCAGAACTTTGACAAAAAACGCGCGCTTGGAACATTGGTTCAAACACCTGGATTCTTGGACTTTTAGCACAAACTTACAACATAAGAAATGTTAATCATCAAGCCACGATTCTGAATATGTAAAGAACTCCTCCTAACTCTCAGAAATGAGAGAGAATTTTATCATTCCCAAATCTTAACCTAACTTTTTATCAATATTCAGACCTTAAATTCTCACAGCATATGCAAAATAAATGAAAAGTAAAGGTATGTACAGTTTCAGGGGCATGAGTAGAACACTTCTTATTCACAAACCTAGAGCTAATGATGTCTACATTGAGAGATAGAAGTTCAAGAATATACCTGTTCAGTTGAAGTTGTATCTGATGATGGAGGTACTTTCAGAGCAAGGTGATGATTGGTACAGCTTCCCTGGTGTCCAGGGATGCTATTCCAAGTTTTACTTTGCTTTGAAACTAGATGAATCGAGTTGTAGCACTCCACCTGCAAAAACAAGAAAATGAAAATGGCCAAACTGATTAGAGGAGTTACAGTCCACTTCTAATGTTTTGGATAGTTTGGATTGATGGTAAGGAAAGTGTTTGAACTGGTTTTGGCCAAAATGCACGATGGAAATGAGTTGTGGGATTCAAGTTGCAGAATATGCCCTGTTTTTGCAGTTTGAGGGTGATTCTGTGAATGAGAGGGTGTTAGGGATGCTAGGCTCGTGTTTTAGCTTAGGATGGATGTCTTGAATGTGTTTGATGACTTTTTCTAAGCATGTGTTAACTGATATGAGAGTTATTGTACAAAGTGCAATGTTTCTTCACACTTAAGCAAGAAAAGGTCAAGTTGGTTTTTAGACAGGTAGAGGCCCCCCTAATATGCTGCAAACCTTGGCATTGATCAGTGTAATTAGTTCCTAAACTTGTGCCAAAGAGATCTTAATTGTACTTCTTGGATTTGCATATTGACATAAAGTTCACTTTTGCAAAAATGGTTAAAGTGCTTTATCTATTTTGGGATTAAACCATTATGCAATGCTTGAACACATAGAATATGGTCTTGGCACAAAGAGTTTGCATTAAATTTATGAGTGTAATTGAGGTAAAAGGCCTGTAATCAAGGAAAGCATGCTGATTTGAAAATTGCCTAAGTGTATGAACATGGAAATTGGCCATAACAAAAGTGAGTTTTTGCCATATTGCAAAATTCGATTCTCTCAAACCATGAGGTTGTTTGATGAGTTCTTGGACATTTTGGAAAGCTTGGAATGTGTACTACAATCCATCTTTGAAATGAAAATTGAAATGTGTGATACAGTGGGAGAACTGACTATGGTTTTGCGTTTGTTTTTGCAAATGTTTCGGTTGAGCAAGAGTCGCCACCAACTTTTTATTTTATCCTAAGGAAAGGTTTAAAAAGCACAGCAAAAACCTTTGAGATGTTTTCTTGGGTTCGGGGAGTAGATTATAGAAAGGGAAGGTATTAGCACCCTTTCTATCCATGGTTATCCATGGGCTCTTAGTTACTTGCTTAGATCAACTTGCCTTTTGTTTCAATTATTTGAAATGGTGCTCTTGTGTGTGTGTGGGTTTGAAAATGTTTTGAAAAGAAGCCAATGTGGTGGCAACCTTTGTAATGATCCATGTTGGGATGTATACAAAGGTGTACGTCTTTTGAAAAGGTTTTCATTTGTTTTTGAAAGTTTGTTTTGAAAGTGTTGTGAGGTGTGGTTTTAGAAAATAGGCAAGTGTTTTGTTTTTTGCAAGTTTGATGCAAGTAACTAAGAGGTTATCTACTCCTAAATTTCTCAAAGATTATTGCTATGTTTTAACCCTTTTAACAAGTTTGTTCCACCATTGCATTTGGTGGACAATCTTATGTTAGGATGTGAAAGGGACGGGCGCGGGTCATCGTTTAGACCATAATTGCAATGGTGCCAAGTATCTTTGGGCAATTCCTTTAAGGGACTTGATCATTTTTAGGCAACTTTTCGAAAGCGTCATCGAGGGACTATGATCATTTGATTGTTTGTTTTGTTTTTGCCCAAAGAGACCTAACATGCAATATGGCCCATTTATTGAAGGCAACAAGTGGAATGCCCTAGGGGGTGCAAGTGTGATTTGTGTTATCCATTTTCATGCTTGTTTATCTTTAAATTAGGTCAAACTATTTTGTTGTTTTCGCATACAAACCCTAATTCTAACATGGTATAATTAGAAAGCAATAAAGTGCGAAAAATAAATTTACTAAGCTATTACAACACAATATATGGGAAGGGGGGTACAAATGTTCAAATGGGGTTTTTTGACAAGGAATTTAAACCTAGACTATTACATCAATATTGAATTATTTACAAGATATTTAATTGCACAAATTAAATAAAAATAAGAATAAATATGCAAGATGCAAAAAATGTTTTTTATGTGTATGAAAAAAAAGTATTTTTATATGTCAAAATAAACAAAAATAAAAAGAATTATTTTTTGGAGTTTTTTATGTACTTTAGGGCAAAACCCTAATTCTATTAAATAAAATGTATTAATTATTTAATATGTATAATATTTATTTATTATATACAAAATTAAAATTAAAATGAAGTATATTTGTCAAAAAGGTATTTTCTATATTAAATATTAATAAAAAATAAAAGTGTGTATATTTTGTATTTTACCCTAAATATATTAATATATATGAATATTTGTATTATTTACTAAATATATATTATATACAAAAATAATAATATTTAATATTTATAAAAAAAGTATATTTTATATAAAATATTTTCAGAAGATAAAATGAAATAAAAATGGAAAAATAAAATGTGTTTGCACTATTTTTAATATTTTAAGTAAAAAGTATATCTATTTATTTCTATACAAAAACTAAAAGAAACCAAATAAATGCCTAATAAATTCAAAAATGGTGAGAAAAATATTTTTTATATTTTTAATATTATAAGAAAAAATAAATAAGTCAAACCAAAAAAGAAAAACTCAAAAAATCATTAAAACAAGCAAAATGGTCTCAGGGGGTGTGAAAGCAAAAAAGTGGTGTAAACAGAAATATGAAACAAGGCCCAGCCCAGAAAACCCTTCTTCAACCTCTGGCCAGAAAAATGTCAAAAAACGCGCGTTTTGTTCCCTGATTCAAACATCCTGATTCCTGGCTTTTTAATGAAAACTCATAACATCAAAAATGTTCAGCATCAAACAACGAATCTATACATACCTAAAACTTGATCTAACTCTAAAAAATGAGAGAGAATTTCTCCATTCCCAAATCTTAACCTAATTTTTTATCAATGTTCAGACATCAAATTCTCATGACACACGTAACATAAATGAAAACTAACTACATGGGCATGTTCAGGGCTATGAATGTGACATATTTTCTTCACAAACCTAAAGCTAACAATGCCTGGATAGAGAGATTCGTGTTCATGAACTTACCTGTTCAGTTGAAGTTGTATCTGATGATGGAGGTGTCCTCAATGCAAGGTGATGATTGGTACAGCTTCCTTGATGTCCAGGGATGCTATTCCAAGTTTTACTTTGTCTTGAAACCTTTTGAATCGTGCTAGAGAACTTCAACTGCAAAACAAGAAAGTGAAAATGGTGATGTTGCCTGGGAGTGTTACAGGTCGTGTTTGAGGTTTTGATTAGCTTCAGGGGATGTTAGGGAATGTGTTTGATGTGTTTTTAGCAAGAAAGCATGGAAGGTTTGAGCTATGGAATTCAAACTGCAGGGATGCCCTGTTTTGAGCAGTTTGAAGGTGATTCTGGGAATGGGGAGGTATTGAGGATCTTAGGGTCGTGCTTCAGCTTAGGATGAATGTTTAGAATATGTTTGATAACTTCCTCTAAGCCTTGGTTAACTGATATGAGAGTTGGTACATGTTATGCTATGTTTCTTAAACTTTAAGCAAGCAATGGCCAAGTTCAGTTCTAGACAGGTAGAGGCCCCTCTAATGTGCTGCATAACTCAGTCTTGATCAGTGTGATTAACTCATAAACTTGTGCCAAAGAGATTTCAAATGTACTTGCTTGGATTTGCTTTAGACATAAAGTGTAACTTTTGCAAAAATGGATATAATGCTTTTTCCAATTTGGGATTAAACCTTTAGGCAATGCTTGAACACATAGAACATGGTCTTGGCACAAAGGATTGGAATTAAATTTATGAGTGTAATTGAGATAAAAGACCTGTAATCAAGTTGTGCAAGCTGAGATTGAAAATGCATAGTGTTATGAACATGAAATTGGCCATGAACAAAGTGACTTTTGCCCATATTGCCAAATTCGATTCTCCCTAACCACAAGGGTGTTTGAGAAGTTCTTGGACATTTTGGAAAGCTTGGAATGTGTACTACAATCAATCTTTGAAATGCAAATTGAAATTCCAAGTGGAAGTGTATGAAAAATGGTCTTGAAGTTAGGTAAAAACCTTGCCTAAAATAGGTCAAATTTTCTCTAAGTTAAGAATGGTTTGGTACCCTTGTTCCAAAAATTGTAACTTGAGCTACAAGCTTCTTTTGGGAAAACTTTGTGAATAAAAATTGTAGATTATGCAATAGGCTACAACTTTCATGTTTTGACTTTTGCTTGAATCCAAATGAATCTTGGTGAGAATGTGGGACAAAGTTAGGGAAAAATTAGGGTTTTTTCATAACTTAGAAAAATTCTAAGTTATGAAAAATCTTCATTTCAAACCCTAATTTGCATTTCTTGATTTATTGATGAACAAGTTTCATGATTTGGCATGTTTTGATGAAAAATGAATTTTGACACTTGACTTTGACCAAAAAGTCAAAGTTTGACTTTTCAGTATACAGTCAAAATTGATCAATTGACTTGGAAATTCAACTGTCAATCTTATGTATTTGAGATCTTTTGAACTTGTTGAGCATGTCAAGATAATTCCATGGGGTCCTTGAGTCCATATGTGAGCTTGGTGTGCCATTGGCTAGGTCAAACAGTCAAAAATTGCCTTTGTGTAGTCAAAACCCTAAAAATGACCATTTTGCCCTTTTGATGATCTGATCAAATTTCTTGTGGAATTGTGATCCAAACTTGATCAAATGGTCCATGTGAGTTCATAATGTTGATGTGGGTCAATTTTCATGAGATTTGACTGTCAATTGGCCACAGTTGACTTCTTCCCCAATACAGTTGATTTCTAGGTCAACTGTCCAATTGACTGGGCAAAATTTGGAATCAAGACTTGAAACTTGGTATGGATGAACTTGGGAGTCCAACATGAAGCATGAAAGTCATCTTAGGCATTTTAGGTCAAAATATCTTTGTGCAAACACAAACCCTAATTTGGGTCAACAGTGCAAGGAGAAGTCTTGAGCAGAGGAAACCCTAATTGGATCTTGATCTTCAAGGGTCTTGTGATGAGAAAATGTTGAGGAAATGGGAGGGCAAATTTTGGGGTACAACAGTTGCCCCTGTTCAATCTTCTTGAACCTGAAGAGTTAGATTGGCAAGTTTGCCTTTCGTGACTTGAGGGTAAAAGGAGATTGGACACTAGAGTGCCCGGAAATTTGCACTCGCATGTTGGAGTATCAACAATGTGATGACGGGTGTTGTACCCCAAAATTTGCCCTCCCATATTCTTCAAGAAATTGCCAAGTCATGCTTCAAAATTCCCCAAGGGTTGCACAGTTCAAGGGCCTCCTAACAATCAAAATTAGGGTTTTGGTTCTGATCAAGAAAATAAAGTTTCCAAGGGTCCAATCAAGTCCCACATGCCTATAAACATGGTCAAGCATCCTCATATCAAGTTTCAAGACTTTCAGCACAAAATTGCACAGTCAAAAACCCTAATTGCACTATAGTCAACTGTAGGGGCAAAATGGTCATTTGACAGCCAAAAGTCCAAATTTTTGGTCAACATCTCATTTTGAAGCCACAAACATCATTTGATCAATGCTTGATCATGATTCTCAAAGCTTGGCTCAAAAATCATCAAGATGCAAAAGTTTCCTTATTTGGACAGTTGAAAAGTCAACTGTAAATTGACCAGGGCATAACTTTCATATGGATTATCAGAAAAATTCCATCCAAAGCTCATTTTGAAGATAAATAAATTTCCTACAACTCCTCTTCATACTTCAAGTCCAAGAAATGCTCTCACAAAAAGTTATCAATTTCAACATTATAGGTCATTTTCAAAAGTCAACAAAAAGGGACTTTAAGTCAAAGGCCATAACTTGAGATTGGTAAATCAAAATGACATGGGTCCAAAGGAATTGGTTAGAGGACTCAAAGAACTTTCCAAAATGTCCAAGAACATGAGCAAAGATTAAAAATTGAGCAAGTTATGCCTTGTGGAAGTTGGGAAATTTTTGGATATTTTGAAAAGTCAACATTGCTTCAAATGACCTAAAATTGCTAATGGGCCTCTTTTTCTTCCACAATTCATCATCCAAGACATGCACACGACCATTTGGCCCAGAGGGAAGTTTTTTATTATTTTTATTTATTTATTTGAATTTTTTTATTACAATTAATTCATTTAAACTAAATAAAATATGAAAAAAATACTAAACTAATGAAATCAAATCTTTTTGTGCAGAAAATACTCTCATTGGACACTCAAGATTCGTGCATAATCATTTTTGGAAGGTTTTGTCATGATTTGATATCAAATTGCATGAAAAAGATTGAAAAACTAATGCCATAAAAAATCAAATATTGCACAATCAATTCAAGGATTCTTTGATCAAGTTTTCAACCCTAAATCATTCATACATATACAAGGAAGCTAACCCTCGTGCAAGAGGACTCTAAGCTACGCAGAAAAAGCATATGCAAACTTGGAATTTTTCAAGAAAACTCCAAATCTGAAAACCAATTTCCAGGACGATTCAAGGCCAAAGATCAATTCCATTAGCTTGCTGAGGCTTCAAAGAAGGGATTTGGATCAAAAACTACAAGCTTTCGTGCCCAGAAACGTGAGAACAATCTCACCTGTACAGAAAAAATTTCATATTCGTGCATCTCAATTCATGCATCTTTTGTAATTTTTAACGCTTGGTTTATGTTCATTATGCAATTCTGAAGCTAACTGTGTGGTTTAATTTTGTTTTTGTACACTATGGAAGGATTCACCATTAACAATATTTAGGGTTTTGCAAGCTTTGAATTGGGCGTTTCCAAACGCGGTAAAATTAGACCACCATAGTACCATGAATGGATTCAGCACGATTGGACGATCAATAAGCAATCCTCGCGCCTAATTTATGAGGCCTCAGGGGCTATTCGCTATTTTTTAATATAGTGTCTATAGGAACGTTTACAAAACCATTGCCTATGTTTTGTTGTGTTTTCAGGAAAAACAACACGAGGAAGACGATGATGTGTAGAGCATTGGTTGGTCCGTTCAAAGTTTCGCGCGAAAAAAAGAAGCATTGGTGTTTGTTTGTTTTATTATATTTATTGATTATATTATTTACAGATAAACAAGGAAGCATGGTTGGCAAGCGTGTATGTTGGTAATCTCCAGGACCTGGGTTCGAGTCCCAGGTCCCCCACCCCTTTCCATATATTTTTTCAATTAATATTCATGTGCAATTTCAGTAGTAGTGTCCACCATGTACCCACAAAATCAAACCTGCCACGCACATGCCAAGAGCAATCCCAGGGCTATAATTGGAGGAGCATCATAGACTTGAGTCAAAGAAGCTACACGCTAATGGAAAAGTCAACCAGGCCAAAGGCCATTGGGCCCAGATTGCTAAAAGAAAAACCTCCAAATTAGGGGCAGACCCCCTTAGGTTTGCAAATTTTTACATTCTTTATTTTTTCCTTATTTTTTTTACTTTCTTTTAATTATTGTTTTTTTAATTAATTTAATATTTTCATAATATATAAAAAAAAACATAAAAAAAATCAGAAAAGATAAAAATAATAAATATTTTATTTAACTAGTATTTTTGTAAATAAATTGCATTAATTCACTTAGTTTTAATTTAGGGTTTAATCTTAACATTTTTTTCAATAAAAAAACCTAAAATTGGTAGAATTAGGGTTTATAATAATTTTTATCCCTTTTTTTTCTTTTCTTTCATAATAATTAAATATTTAATATTATTTACTTTTATAAATTAAAATTGCATGTAAAATAATTAGGTTTAATTTTAGGTTAAAGTTTAACACCTTCTTAACAAATAAAAAATTTAGAATTAGGGTTAATCTTAATTTCATTTAATTCCTTTTTTCATTAAAATCTTAAAATACCAAAAACAAATTTCTTTTCATTTTAATTTTATTAATTCAATAACCGTTTAATTTTATTTAATTAAAAAAGGGCCCAACGCCCTCGTTTCGATTTAAAATCTCAATGCGCGTATTTATTTCTTTTTTTTTTAATTATCTATGTACCTCTCCCAAAGCCGTGTAATTAATTTCTCGCACTTTACTTTTCTTTAATTCTTTACTTTTCTGTCAAATCGGGTTCTGGAAATTTTGGCGATGTGGACCCGCGCCTTTTGTAATAGCTTTAGAACTTTTACTTCTCGCAATATTTTAACTGTTAATCAAGGCATGCAAGAATGAATGGACAAAAATAAAAACAAACGCGTAGCTCACTCATAATATGACAAGATAAAATATCCGAATCTGACACACAGTTCACACACCACCCCTAGGGTACGCCTCACTGTTGCCTTGCCTCGAAAGGTGATCGTCGAGTAGAGGATGTTTTAGTAAGTCCTCATGATCCGGGAACCTGGCATGAGGGTAGCTTCTAAGGTATCGTCCCATTACTCCGGTGATCACACTGTTGCTTTGTCCCTCGAAACGTGGTCGTCGACTATAGGACGTCTTAGTGAGTCCTTATGTTCCATTGATCTAGTTGCCTCAAAACGGTTGCCTCAAAACGGTTGCCTCGGAACAAGTTTCCTCGGAATAGTTACCTCGAAATAAAAGATCAATGGCATAAGGGTAGCTTCTAAGGTGTCTTACCTTTGCTCGGTGGCCACAATGTCCCTAAACCCCGAATTGACCCGAATACCTCCAACGGTGGTGCTACCTACCTCTCAATGGTAGGATGGCATTACTTTAAAGGACATCTACACAGACGAATTCCTTAGGGTAGGTAGACGACTCTAGATACTTGCTCTAATTTCAAAACAAATCAAAAACTTCTTTTCACACCGACACCTTTCAAAAAGCTTTCAAAAGCAATTTTTCAAACACTCTTGAGGACTGATACAAGAGTCGAACTGAAACTTTCAAAGAAACTTTTTAAAACCCACATTGAAAAGCAAACAAACCATTTTTGAAAACACAATGAGCAAGTATCTAAGAGCCCATGGATAACCATGGATAGAAAGGGTGCTAACACCTTCCCTTTCTATAACCTACCTCCCGAACCGAGAGCAATCTCTATAAGGAATTTTTCTGTGCTTTTGTCCTTTCCATTTGGAGAAAATAAAAGACGGTGGCGACTCTTGCTTCCGCGAAATTTCGCGAACCAGCGTTAAACAGTCAGTTCCAGATCCACCGATCACAGAACTGGCGACTCTGCTGGGGATAAAAAAACTTAAAGTGAGGTGTACCTTAGGGTTAGTTCATAACTGTGTTTTCAATTGTATTGACTTGTCTGCTTTAACTTTGTGGGTTGCATGGGAGTTACATAGATCCTAACCCGGATCTGGGGATACCCTGTTTAGTTGGCATAAGCTGTGAGGGACCTGTCAGGCGTAGACCGACACGGGTGAAATAGTGGCTACGTTGGTGTGGCACCTTGGTCTGTACCGATATCCCTTGTGTCGCAACGAGGAGAATATGGGTCTTCTGAGGAGTCATTAAGCACCAACAACCTTAGAACCTTAAATGACACAACTTGGCCATTAGAACAGTAGCAGTATGCTACGCCCATTGAGGCTAAACTCTCGTGATGGTTCTGGCCGCAAGAAAAGATTGCGATGCTGGAGTTATGACCGATTGAGGGTAGTCGATGATATTGGGATCCTCTAAGAACCCGGTTACTTTGATAGGACAGGTATGAACCAACAAACTGAAAGAGGGTAGTACCTAGACCTCATGCTGGCCTAAACTCTAAGGGCTTGCCTTGTGTGACTTGTGTGCCTTACCATGTTTGCCTTTGTATCTATTTGTGGTGTGCTTTATCATAACATCATAGCATCATGAGCATTGCATGCATCCTACATAAGGACTGACCATTTCAAAGACAAGAGGGTTTCACCTTTGCTCTGTTTTGTAGGACATCATGATGCCTGTGCGAAGGAATACTATCCGGTTCAACTTCGTTCGTTCACCTGAGTTGCTTGATGAGTTGGTTAGCAGAATTCCAAATACCACTTCCTTCATTAAGAGGCATGGTTCTCTTCTCAGTTTAGTCACTGCAAAGCGGGATCAACAGTTGATGAGTGTTCTGACCCAGTTCTATGACCCTCTGTACCAGTGCTTCACCTTTCAAGACTTCCAGCTGGTCCCTACCCTGGAAGAGTTCTCTGATTTGCTTGGTATCCCTATCTTGGATCAGACTCCCTTTACTAGTTGGGAAAAGACCCTCAGGCTTGAGGATGTTGCTGCAGCTCTTCCCTTGACACATCAAGAGGTAATGGACAACTGGGTAACTAGAAGCGGAGTTAAGGGTTTCTTGGCCAAGTTTCTGATTGGTAAAGCTAACAGTTTCTGGAATGACCTGGACTTTAGGGTGTATGAAGACATCTTGGCTCTCCTAATCTATGGGTTAGTTTTGTTTCCTAATCCTGACAACTTCATCAATGTCATTGCCATAAGGATATTTATGTCTCAGAATCCTGTACCCACTCTCTTGGGTGACATCTTGCAACAACTTCATGCCCGTACTACCCGAAGACGAGGAACCCTATGGTGTTGTATCCCTTTGTTGGTGAGGTGGTTTATTTCGCACCTCCCCATGTTCGTACTGAAGAACCAAGAAGGAAGAGGTTGGGCTCATAGGTTAATGTCTCTCACCGACAAAGACATCATTTGGACTTGCAGAGGTTTGGATGAGATAGTTGTTATTGATCGATGCGGGGAATACCCTAATGTTCCTCTGATTGGTACCCAAGGAGGGATCTCTTACAATCCATGTCTAGCGCTCCGTCAGTTTGGAAGAGCCAGAAGAGCAGGTCCCCATGAGATGTTGGTGCCTCACATCAGTTTTGAGTTTCAGGAGGATAGTGACGAGCTGCGTCGTAGGTTCATCAAGGCTTGGGACAAAGTTCATAAAGCTGACCCACAGGAGTTAGGGCCAAATACTTCTTTACCTATGGGAGCCTATTACAAATGGGTTCGCATCCGGGCTCAGAAGTTAGGTATGCCATACGAAGCCGTCAGACCCATCATTCTTGAGTGTCCTGACAAGGATGGTGTTCCTTCAACTGTTCTTCCTCCTCAGATACCTACTGATTATGAGACATTGAAGAGATCTTGGTTGCAACTGCGAGAAGAGCGGGATTCTTACCGGGAAAAGTTCAACGAGCAGGAATTAAAGATCCAGAAGCTGACAAAGCAGTTGGAGAATGAGAGAGATCTGAATGCCTACATCCGTACTGAGAAGAGGAGACCATGGGATCAATAAGGAATTCCGGATGTTCTTTTACAGTTTTATTTCCCTTTTCAGTATTTCCTTTCATGTAATGCCTAAGGGCAACCTGTTGAATAATTTCAGTTTCAAAGTTGAATCTAATGAAGTGTGTTCCTTTTTGTTTACAAAGTTGATTCCCGATTGTCTTTGAAAACATAAATCATACGCATTCCATTCATCATGTGCATAGCAGGTTTTCCTCTTTTCAGGTTGCTTACCGTTCTTCGCTGTTTATTTCAGCATCATGAATCCCGACTCGTCCTCAACTGAGATGTCCATCAAAGCTCTTCAGGCGCAGAACGCGCAATTTCAAGAATTAATCATGGGTTTGGCTCAGGGCCAAGAAGAGCTGAAAGCTCTGCTCTTGAAGAAGGAAAAGAAGAAGAAGAGAAGGACTGTCCTGTTCAACTCGGGCCGAAGGTTCGGCAATACTTTGCAAAATGAAGAGGCTGGTTCTTCTGTTGGCAAGAGTACTCCTCAAGCGGAAAAAGGTCCTAGTCCGGTAGTCTCCGACAACGAGACTGATTTTGATGAAGAGCAGTATCCTCCTGCAGAAGACAGATACAAACAGTTGGAAGATAGGTTGAATGCTATGGAGATACAACAGGTACCTGGGCTGGATTTTGGAGACTTGGGTTTGTCTACTGGTGTGATTATTCCTCGGAAGTTCAAAGCACCATCTTTCACTAAGTATGACGGGGCGTCTTGTCCCAAGTTACATCTCAGGTCCTATGTTCGGAAGATTCAACCGTACTCAGCGGATAAGAATTTGTGGATCCACTTCTTCCAGGAGAGTCTTTCAGGGACTCATCTCGAATGGTTCTATCAGCTGGATGGGACCAAGGTTCGTAACTGGGAGGAGTTGGCTACTGCTTTCTATAAGCAGTATCAATATAATGCCGACCTTGCCCCTACACGTACCCAACTCCAGGGTATGTCGTTAGGTTCAAGTGAAGGTTTTAAGGAGTACGCTCAGAAGTGGAGGGATCTGGCTGGCAGGGTGCAGCCTCCGTTGACTGATCGGGAGTTGGTAGACATGTTCTTGGGGACCTTATCTGGGCCATTTTTCAACCATCTTATCGGGAATTCGTCTGCAGGGTTCACTGATCTGATCCTGACTGGAGAGAGAATTGAGGCTGGGTTGAAGTCTGGTAAGATTCCGAAGGGTGCATCGTCTAGTTCAGAGAAGAAACCCTTCAAAAAAGAGGCCAGTGTGGTGTATGGGCCTAGAAGGCAAGACAAACCAGAGCGCCGCCAATCTGTCAACGCATTGGTGATTGCGAAGCCTGCAGCCGCTCCTCGGCAAGCTAACCAACCAAGGGCTGAGAGACCCAGAAGGGAATTCACCCATTTGAGTATGACCTTGTCGCAGATCTTACCACAGTTGCTCTCAACCAACTTAGTAACCGTCAGAGAGGCTCCGAAGTTTGCAAATACTATATCTCCTAAATACAACCCAAATGCTCGTTGTGCTTATCATTCTGATAGCCCGGGGCATTCCACTGATGACTGTTGGGCATTGAAGAATAAGGTGCAAGACCTTATCGACGCGAAGGAGATACAGTTCGAAGCGCCTGAGAGGCCGAATGTGGTGACTGCTCCTATGCCTCAGCATGGGGTAAATGTTGTCAATGAAGAAGTGTACACTGTTTCTGTGGATGATCTGGCTACTCCTTTAATGACCGTCAAGAAGAACCTACTGCTGGCCGGTTTATTTCCGGGTTGCAGTGAGGGTTGCCTGTTCTGTGTTGTTTCCCTATCTGGTTGTCCCTTGCTGAAGTTAGGCATCCAAAGCCTAATGGATAGTAAGGAGATTCTGTTTAAGAAGTCTGTTGTTCAGCTAGTTCCGGTAGAAGAAGTTTCTGTGGTTACCATCTTCAATAATCCAATCAAGGCTCTCCCGAAGAAGCCTGTCCCAATCATGACTGTTGCACCTGTGGTTATCACTGTTCCGGGACCTCTTCCCTACGTATCTGAAAAAGCTGTCCCCTGGCATTATGGGGCAGACGTATATGTGAATGGGATCAAACAAGAATTCAACACTGGCGCCAGTATCTGCGATATCACTGGTCCAGCCAAGGTTACCCACAGTGGCAGGCTCTTCTCGCCTGACATTGCACCGCCCGCTACTCGAAGACCCCTCCTTATAACACCTACAAGTGTACATGTTCCTGTTTCAGATCAAGTGGTTTCCCCTGCTGCCGAGTCATCCAATGCTCGGGGCAATGGAGTTGAAGATGAGCCTGCCCGGATGGAGGCACCGATACCGATAAATGCTGAGGCCTCCCAACAAGAGATGGAGGAGATTTTAAAAATAATAAAGAAGAGCGATTTCAACGTCGTCGAACAGCTGGGGCATACGCCCTCTAAAATCTCCATGCTCTCCTTATTGCTGTGTTCAGAGGCCCATGTTAAGGCCTTAATCTCATTTCTCAAGACGGCCCATGTGCCACAGGAGACATCTGCAGTCCAGTTCACTGATTGCGTAGCAAATCTGACAGCGGACAACGGCTTGGGTTTCTCAGATGCTGACCTGACTGCGAAGGGAAGAGACCACAATGATGCCCTACATGTCTCTATCGAATGCAGGGGCACTACTCTGGCACATGTATTGGTGGATACTGGTTCTTCTTTGAATGTGCTGCCCAAGAAGGCTTTAAACCGTTTAGATTGTGAAGGCCTGGAACTGAAATCCAGCAATATCATCGTCAGGGCCTTTGACGGTTCAAAAAGGATGGTTCATGGAGAGGTTGACATTCCTATTCGCGTGGGCTCTCAGGTGTTTGACTCTACTTTTTATGTGATGGATATCCGTCCATCGTACTCTTGTCTACTGGGTCGACCTTGGATACATAAGGCTGGGGCAGTGACCTCTACCTTGCACCAGAAGCTGAAGTACCCTGTCAGAGGGAAGATCGTCACTGTGCAAGGAGAGGAGGAATATATGGTAAGCCACTTGAATTCTTTCAGATACATTGAGATGGATGGGGAGTTTATTGAAACCCCCTTTCAGCATTTTGAGGAGGTGCTTCCAATTTCAGCAGCAGCAGAAGCAGCAGTCGAAGAAGATGTTCCTTTGAAGATGGCTTCTCTAAAGGATGCCCGGGCTGTGGTTCAGAAAGGTGAATATGCTAACTGGGGCAGGCTTCCCGACTTTACACAGAAAACTGACAAATTTGGACTGGGTTTTACCGCAGAGGGTCAGAAAGCTATGCGGAAGGCGAAGATCAGAAGACCTCCTGTGCTCATCACAAATCCAGGAGTGAATGCTGTTGGGGAGGACAATGAAGTGGACGAAGCTGAGTTCAATAGCTGGATCTATCCAACGACTAAAGGCGGATTGACCAATTGGATTGCCAAAGACCATACTCCTGTTACTTTTGTTACGCAGTAATAAATTTCTTCGTTTCGTTATTCGTAATAAACAATAAATAAACTCTATGGCCCGGTGTCTTACCCGAGGCACCGTGGTTTCATTTGTGAGGGCATATAAATTGTCATTTCATATATCATAAATGAAAATCTTGGACGTTTTCTCGCATTATAAATCTTATGCTCCTTTTCTGTCTTTCTTTCCTTTATACATATTTCAAAACAGCTGTATTTACACACACTCACTCATACAGGTTTCAATCCACTCTGGATCTCACTGATAACGACTCTGCTACTGCCAGTTATGACTTCGAAAATCCGATCAACTTAGCCGAAGACGAAGGTGAAGATGATTGCGAAGTGCCTGGCGAGCTTGCAAGACTGTTACTTCAGGAAGAGAGGGCAATTCAACCCCATGAAGAGCCAGTGGAAACAATAAACTTGGGTACTGAGGCAGACAAGAAAGAGGTAAAGATTGGTGCCAACCTAGAGCTCAGCGTGAAGCAACGGTTGACTAAGATGCTACATGATTATGGGGAGATATTTGTCTGGTCCTACGAAGACATGCCCGGGTTGGATACCGATATTGTGGTCCATCACTTGCCAACTAAGGAAGACTGCCCTCCGGTTAAGCAAAAGGTCCGTCGTATGCGTCCAGAGATGTCTGAGAAGATTAAAGCCGAGGTTATGAAACAGTTTGACGCTGGGTTCCTTGCAGTGACTTCTTACCCTCAGTGGGTTGCTAATGTGGTGCCGGTACCTAAGAAGGACGGTAAGGTCAGAATGTGTGTCGACTACAGGGATCTGAACAGGGCCAGCCCCAAAGATGACTTCCCTCTACCTCACATTGATGTCCTTGTTGACAATACAGCTCAGCATAAGGTGTTTTCTTTCATGGATGGCTTCTCAGGTTATAATCAGATCAAGATGGCTCCTGAAGACATGGAAAAGACTACCTTTGTTACTCAGTGGGGCACCTTCTGCTACAAGGTCATGCCTTTCGGACTGAAGAACACTGGGGCAACCTACCAGCGTGCCATGGTTGCTTTATTTCATGATATGATCCATCATGAGATAGAAGTGTATGTTGACGACATGATCGCAAGATCCCAAACTGAGGAAGAGCATCTAGATCATCTGCAGAAGTTGTTTGACCGTTTGAAACTGTACAAGCTGAGATTGAACCCGAACAAGTGCACCTTCGGGGTAAGATCTGGGAAGTTGCTAGGTTTGGTGGTAAGTGATAAGGGCATTCAAGTGGACCCTGCTAAGGTTAAAGCTATTCAAGAGATGCCAGTCCCTAAGACAGAGAAGGAAGTCAGAGGCTTTTTAGGACGCCTGAATTACATTGCTCGGTTCATCTCGCATCTAACCGCTACCTGTGAGCCAATCTTCAAGCTGCTGAAGAAAGATCAGGTAGTACGTTGGAATGATGAATGTCAGGCTGCTTTTGACAGAATCAAGGAGTACCTCCAAGAACCACCTATCCTTATGCCACCAGTTGAAGGGAGACCTCTTATACTATACCTGACGGTGCTCGACAACTCAATGGGGTGTGTGCTGGGGCAGCATGACGAGTCTGGCCGAAAAGAGCATGCCATTTATTACCTTAGCAAAAAGTTTACCGACTGTGAGACCCGATACTCACTACTCGAGAAAACTTGCTGCGCTTTGGTATGGGCTGCTCGCCGGCTGAGACAGTATATGTTGACTCACACTACCTTGTTGATCTCAAAGATGGATCCTATAAAGTACATATTCGAAAAGCCTGCTCTATCTGGGAGAATTGTAAGATGGCAAATGATCTTGACAAAATACGACATTCAGTACACGACCCAGAAAGCCATCAAGGGAAGTGTATTGGCAGACCACTTGGCACATCAGGCCGTAGATGATTATCAATCAATGAACTTCGAGTTTCCGGATGAAAGTATCATGATTGTGACTGATTGTGAAGTACCTGGACCGGATGAAGGACCTGAGGAAGGATCCCGATGGTCTATGCACTTTGACGGAGCCTCCAACGCTTTGGGAAACGGTATCGGCGCTATAATCATATCACCTCAAGGCACTCATACTCCACTCACTGCCCTACTATGCTTCAACTGTACCAACAACATGGCAGAGTATGAGGCGTGCATCATGGGTCTTCAAGCTGCGAACGATCTAAGGATCAAGTTTCTGAGTGTCTTCGGAGATTCCGCTCTTGTGATCAATCAGATCAAAGGAGAGTGGGATACGAAACATCCAAACCTGATTCCTTACAGAGAATGTGTGTTGACCTTGATCCCCCACTTCACGAAGATAACCTTTGAACACTTTCCGAGAGAAGAGAATCAGTTGGCGGACGCGTTAGCTACAATGTCTTCTATGTTCAAAGTTAAATGGGATAATGAGGCTCCCCGGATCATCATCTGGAAACTGGACGAACCGGCATACTGTTGCGATCTCGAGACTGAATTGGTGACTGAGAAGCCTTGGTACCATGAGGTGAAGAGATATCTGGAAGCTCAGGAATACCCTGAGGGAGCCTCTGTCAATGATAAGAAGTTCCTGAGAAGGTTCGCGTCAAAGTTCTTCCTTAGCAACGACATCTTATACAAGCGAAACCATGATTCAACCCTACTGCGTTGTGTGGATAAGACTGAAGCAGAAAGGATCATGGAAGAGCTACATGAAGGGACCTTTGGTACACATTCCAGTGGGCATACAATGGCAAAGAAGATCCTACGGGCAGGATATTACTGGTCCACAATGGAAGCTGACTGCTACCAACATTCTAGGACATGCCACAAGTGCTAGATATACGCAGACAAGGTGCATGTTCCCCCTGTTCCCCTGAATGTTCTGACTGCGCCCTGGCCGTTTGCAATGTGGGGCATAGACATGATCGGCGAGATTAAACCTACGGCATCTAATGGGCACCGCTTCATCCTAGTGGTGATTGATTATTTTACAAAGTGGGTCGAGGCCGCTTCCTATGCTACGGTAACCAAGACTGTTGTGGCACGATTCATTCGGCACAACCTGATCTGTCGGTACGGCGCCCCTGAGAGAATTATTACAGACAACGGTACTAATCTGAATAATAAGATGATCACTGAGCTCTGCGAGCAGTTCAAAATACAGCACCACAATTCTTCTCCTTACAGACCGAAGATGAATGGGGCTGTAGAAGCAGCAAATAAAAACATCAAGAAAATCGTGCAGAAAATGACAGTGACTTATAAGGATTGGCACGAGATGTTACCGTTCGCTCTACATGGGTACCGTACCTCAGCTAGGACGTCAACCGGGGCAACTCCTTTCTCCTTGGTTTATGGTATGGAGGCCGTCTTGCCGATCGAAGTGCAAATACCCTCTCTCCGGATAATGAAAGATGCAAATCTGAACGAGGATGATTGGATCCAGACACGACTTGATCAGCTCAACCTTATTGACGAAAAGAGACTTGCTGCTATCTATCATGGTCAGACGTATCAGAAACGGATGATCAGGGCATTTAACAAAAAGGTCAGACCACAGGAATATCAAGTTGGGGATCTGGTAATCAAGCGAATCATCCTTCCTCAGAGTGATCCAAGGGGCAAGTGGACCCCTACGTACGAAGGGCCATTTGTGGTTAAACATGTGTTCTCAGGAGGAGCCATGATTCTAACCAATATGGATGGTGACGACCTTCCTCACCCCGCCAATGCAGACATAGTAAAAAGATACTACGCATAAAAAAAGACCCGCTAGGCTGACATGCCTAGGCAAAAATTAGGGCTTCCCGGCGAACCAAAAGGGTTCGGGCAAAATGAAGGGATGAAAATGAAAAAAATCTGTACACCCGGCAAGTCGAAAACCTGAAAAGGCGGCTTGGGCAAAAATGGGTATCCCGATGGACTGAAAACCCGAAAGGGCGGTCCAGGCAAAAGTTAGGGATAAAAGCGTAATACTATGTCTCATTGGATCACTTTGCATCCAGAATCCGGTATCTACATCAAGTTCAGACGGCATCGATCAGTCAGCCTCACCTTCAACCAAGGTCATCAAGTGATGAGACGCTCGGAGATATAAGGGCAATAGCAGAGTTGAAACCCAGTGGGATCATTCATTTCACACAGTTGTTTTATTTTCTTTTGTACAAAATTTGTATAAACTCTTTTGTTCGGCGGCGTTCTCTTACTAGGACGTCAGCCTCTTGTACACAAAACGCCTATTTTCAGGCCATTCAAAAATCAATACAAATATATTTTTCAGTTAAAAGTATCAATTGTTTTTCCTTTTCTGTTTTGTTTTGCGAAGAACGTCCAAGGTTCAATTTGTGATATATGCATTGACAATAATTTGCTAACTCATGAATATTTGCATACGAAACAAAGGATTAATTACATGTAACATTAGAAACAGGGGCAACAAAAGAGTTGTCTACGCAATCTAATTGTTCTGTCCTCCAAGGTACCAAGGTAGGTTCAGCTAAAAAACATAACCAGTACATCTTAATTCCCCAGAGAGTGAGCCAGCAAGTCAGTGTACTCTCCCCGAGCAAAGTTATCAAATCTTAAGGAAGTTGGGTATCCTCCAGTAGATCTCAACATTCCCCAGCAGCATATATATCCTTAACAAGCATCCCCGGCAGTCTTGGTCTAAAGATTGTTCCCCGGCGGCATACCAACATTCAAAGGAATCACTTCCCCCGCAGTTCAAACCTCCCCAAGAGAGTCCAATCCAGTTTCCCCAGGGAAGTTGGAATTCATCTCCCCAAGCAGCAAGCTCATCCCCAGTAGATTCTGGAAGCTTAGCCTCGCAGAGCACGAACGCGTCGCCCGGCTTTATTCAAAGAGTTATTTCCTTACCAGGATATAACTGGGTTATCCTCAGCCAAGAACCACGGAAAGATCGTCGTCGACACAGTCTTCTTATCCCCAGCGAAGTCTATTAACACTTCTAACATATCAGTGGTATCCCCAGCAAGTTATTATCAACAACTCAGCAAAGTGTCTCTCTCCCCACAGAGTATTGCTTCCCAACAAGATCGTTAGAGTACTTTCCTCCCCGCAGAGTTATTCCATTCGCCAAGTTTATTCCCCAACGGAGTTATCTTCTCCCAACCGGTATTCTTGCAACTATCATCCCCGGCGGAAGCAAAATCTATTCTCCAACATCAGCCCAGGAGTGACTTCCCGGCACCCGTCAAGGATTTACTTTCCTAGACAAAACATACATTCATAAACATCGCATCTTCATATATTATAGCATGCACATACGCATCATGAATATACAATCTCACTTATTACATCTCGCATGTCATACATCATGACATCACATACCACTAACGTTTTGTCTTTTCAGGACAAAGGTTAATACAAAGATAATCACTATCAACGGTCGCAACTAAAGATCTGATTCCTGTATCTTGCCAGGGTGTGTCTGAAGAGTTCGAGGATCCGATGCCTGAATCTTGCCAGGGTGTATCCGTTGAAGACTAGCATTACCAGATCCGATTCCTGTATCTTGCCAGGGTGTGTCTGAAGAGTTCGAGGATCCGATACCTGAATCTTGTCAGGGTGTATCCGTTGAAGACTAACATTACCAGATCCGATTCCTGTATCTTGCCAGGGTGTGTCTGAAGAGTTCGAGGATCCGATACCTGAATCTTGCCAGGGTGTATCCGTTGAAGACTAGCATTACCAGATCCGATTCCTGTATCTTGCCAGGGTGTGTCTGAAGAGTTCGAGGATCCGATACCTGAATCTTGCCAGGGTGTATCCGTTGAAGACTAGCATTACCAGATCCGATTCCTGTATCTTGCCAGGGTGTGTCTGAAGAGTTCGAGGATCCGATACCTGAATCTTGCCAGGGTGTATCCGTTGAAGACTAGCATTACCAGATCCGATTCCTATATCTTGCCAGGGTGTGTCTGAAGAGTTCGAGGATCCGATACCTGAATCTTGCCAGGGTGTATCCATTGAAGACTAGCATTACCAGATCCAATTCCTGTATCTTGCCAGGGTGTGTCTGAAGAGTTCGAGGATCCGATACCTGAATCTTGCCAGGGTGTATCCGTTGAAGACTAGCATTACCAGATCCGATTCATGTATCTTGCCAGGGTGTGTCTGAAGAGTTCGAGGATCCGATACCTGAATCTTGCCAGGGTGTATCCGTTGAAGACTAGCATTACCAGATCCGATTCCTGTATCTTGCCAGGGTGTGTCTGAAGAGTTCGAGGATCCGATACCTGAATCTTGCCAGGGTGTATCCGTTGAAGACTAGCATTACCAGATCCGATTCCTGTATCTTGCCAGGGTGTGTCTGAAGAGTTCGAGGATCCGATACCTGAATCTTGCCAGGGTGTATCCGTTGAAGACTAGCATTACCAGATCCGATTCCTGTATCTTGCCAGGGTGTGTCTGAAGAGTTCGAGGATCCGATACCTGAATCTTGCCAGGGTGTATCCATTGAAGACTAGCATTACCAGATCCGATTCCTGTATCTTGCCAGGGTGTGTCTGAAGAGTTCGAGGATCCGATACCTGAATCTTGCCAGGGTGTATCCGTTGAAGACTAGCATTACCAGATCCGACTCCTGTATCTTGCCAGGGTGTGTCTGAAGAGTTCGAGGATCCGATGCCTGAATCTTGCCAGGGTGTATCCGTTGAAGACTAACATTACCAGATCTGATTCCTGTATCTTGCCAGGGTGTGTCTGAAGAGTTCGAGGATTCGAGGCCTGAATCTTGCCAGGGTGTATCCGTTGAAGACTAACATTACCAGACTCGATTCCTGTATCTCGCCAGGGCACGTCTGAAGAGTTTAAAGATTCAGCTCATGTAACCAGTCAGGACACATCTATACAAAGCATCTGAAAACCAGATCCTGCAACATGTCAGGTACTCATTTTTCTTTTGCAGGTACGCAAGTTCTCGCTAAGGAATCTCTTACGCGATCAACATCCAGATGGCATCTATAAGCCCATCATCCTATTCATCAATCTCTAAATGGCATCTATAAGCCCATTTCCACCATCACTGCTACTATGTGAGCGCAAATTTCTGGGCACTCTAGTGTTCAATCATCTCCCACCCTCGGATTACGAAAGGCACGTCAGCCAATCTGCATCCTCGGGTCTAAGAAGATTGAACAGGGGCAACTGTTGTACCCCAAAATTTGCCCTCCCATATTCTTCAAGAAATTGCCAAGTCATGCTTCAAAATTCCCCAAGGGTTGCACAGTTCAAGGGCCTCCTAACAGTCAAAATTAGGGTTTTGGTTCTGATCAAGAAAATGAAGTTTCCAAGGGTCCAATCAAGTCCCACATGCCTATAAACATGGTCAAGCATCCTCATATCAAGTTTCAAGACTTTCAGCACAAAATTGCACAGTCAAAAACCCTAATTGCACTATAGTCAACTGTAGGGGCAAAATGGTCATTTGACAGTCAAAAGTCCAAATTTTTGGTCAACATCTCATTTTGAAGCCACAAACATCATTTGATCAATGCTTGATCATGATTCTCAAAGCTTGGCTCAAAAATCATCAAGATGCAAAAGTTTCCTTATTTGGACAGTTGAAAAAGTCAACTGTAAATTGACCAGGGCATAACTTTCACATGGATTATCAGAAAAATTCCATCCAAAGCTCATTTTGAAGAGAAAGACATTTCCTACAACTCCTCTTCATACTTCAAGTCCAAGAAATGCTCTCACAAAAAGTTATCAATTTCAACATTATAGGTCATTTTCAAAAGTCAACAAAAAGGGACTTTAAGTCAAAGGCCATAACTTGAGATTGGTAAATCAAAATGACATGGGTCCAAAGGCATTGGTTAGAGGACTCAAAGAACTTTCCAAAATGTCCAAGAACATGAGAAAAGCTTAAAAATTGAGCAAGTTATGCCTTGTGGAAGTTGGGAAATTTTTGGATATTTTGAAAAGTCAACATTGCTTCAAATGACCTAAAATTGCTAATGGGCCTCTTTTTCTTCCACAATTCATCATCCAAGACATGCACACGACCATTTGGCCCAGAGGGAAGTTTTTTATTATTTTTATTTATTTATTTGAATTTTTTTATTACAATTAATTCATTTAAACTAAATAAAATATGAAAAAATACTAAACTAATGAAATCAAATCTTTTTGTGCAGAAAATACTCTCATTGGACACTCAAGATTCGTGCATAATCATTTTTGGAAGGTTTTGTCATGATTTGATATCAAATTGCATGAAAAAGATTGAAAAACTAATGCCATAAAAAATCAAATATTGCACAATCAATTCAAGGATTCTTTGATCAAGTTTTCAACCCTAAATCATTCATACATATACAAGGAAGCTAACCCTCGTGCAAGAGGACTCTAAGCTGCGCAGAAAAAGCATATGCAAACTTGGAATTTTTCAAGAAAACTCCAAATCTGAAAACCAATTTCCAGGACGATTCAAGGCCAAAGATCAATTCCATTAGCTTGCTGAGGCTTCAAAGAAGGGATTTGGATCAAAAACTACAAGCTTTCGTGCCCAGAAACGTGAGAACAATCTCACCTGTACAGAAAAAATTTCATATTCGTGCATCTCAATTCATGCATCTTTTGTAATTTTTAACGCTTGGTTTATGTTCATTATGCAATTCTGAAGCTAACTGTGTGGTTTAATTTTGTTTTTGTACACTATGGAAGGATTCACCATTAACAATATTTAGGGTTTTGCAAGCTTTGAATTGGGCGTTTCCAAACGCGATAAAATTAGACCACCATAGTACCATGAATGGATTCAGCACGATTGGACGATCAATAAGCAATCCTCGCGCCTAATTTATGAGGCCTCAGGGGCTATTCGCTATTTTTTAATATAGTGTCTATAGGAACGTTTACAAAACCGTTGCCTATGTTTTGTTGTGTTTTCAGGAAAAACAACACGAGGAAGACGATGATGTGTAGAGCATTGGTTGGTCCGTTCAAAGTTTCGCGCGAAAAAAAGAAGCATTGGTGTTTGTTTGTTTTATTATATTTATTGATTATATTATTTACAGATAAACAAGGCAGCATGGTTGGCAAGCGTGTATGTTGGTAATCTCCAGGACCTGGGTTCGAGTCCCAGGTCCCCCACCCCTTTCCATATATTTTTTCAATTAATATTCATGTGCAATTTCAGTAGTAGTGTCCACCATGTACCCACAAAATCAAACCTGCCACGCACATGCCAAGAGCAATCCCAGGGCTATAATTGGAGGAGCATCATAGACTTGAGTCAAAGAAGCTACACGCTAATGGAAAAGTCAACCAGGCCAAAGGCCATTGGGCCCAGATTGCTAAAAGAAAAACCTCCAAATTAGGGGCAGACCCCCTTAGGTTTGCAAATTTTTACATTCTTTATTTTTTCCTTATTTTTTTTACTTTCTTTTAATTATTGTTTTTTTAATTAATTTAATATTTTCATAATATATAAAAAAAACATAAAAAAAATTAGAAAAGATAAAAATAATAAATATTTTATTTAACTAGTATTTTTGTAAATAAATTGCATTAATTAACTTAGTTTTAATTTAGGGTTTAATCTTAACATTTTTTTTCAATAAAAAAACCTAAAATTGGTAGAATTAGGGTTTATAATAATTTTTATCCCTTTCTTTCTTTTCTTTCATAATAATTAAATATTTAATATTATTTACTTTTATAAATTAAAATTGCATGTAAAATAATTAGGTTTAATTTTAGGTTAAAGTTTAACACCTTCTTAACAAATAAAAAATTTAGAATTAGGGTTAATCTTAATTTCATTTAATTCCTTTTTTCATTAAAATCTTAAAATAACAAAAACAAATTTCTTTTCATTTTAATTTTATTAATTCAATAACCGTTTAATTTAATTTAATTAAAAAAGGGCCCAACGCCCTCGTTTCGATTTAAAATCTCAATGCGCGTATTTATTTCTTTTTTTTTAATTATCTATGTACCTCTCCCAAAGCCGTGTAATTAATTTCTCGCACTTTACTTTTCTTTAATTCTTTACTTTTCTGTCAAATCGGGTTCTGGAAATTTTGGCGATGTGGACCCGCGCCTTTTGTAATAGCTTTAGAACTTTTACTTCTCGCAATATTTTAACTGTTAATCAAGGCATGCAAGAATGAATGGACAAAAATAAAAACAAACGCGTAGCTCACTCATAACATGACAAGATAAAATATCTGAATCTGACACACAGTTCACACACCACCCCTAGGGTACGCCTCATTGTTGCCTTGCCTCGAAAGGTGATCGTCGAGTAGAGGATGTTTTAGTAAGTCCTCATGATCCGGGAACCTGGCATGAGGGTAGCTTCTAAGGTATCGTCCCATTACTCCGGTGATCACACTGTTGCCTTGTCCCTCGAAACGTGGTCGTCGACTATAGGACGTCTTAGTGAGTCCTTATGTTCCATTGATCTAGTTGCCTCAAAACGGTTGCCTCGGAACAAGTTGCCTCGGAATAGTTACCTCGAAATAAAAGATCAATGGCATAAGGGTAGCTTCTAAGGTGTCTTACCTTTGCTCGGTGGCCACAATGTCCCTAAACCCCGAATTGACCCGAATACCTCCAACGGTGGTGCTACCTACCTCTCAATGGTAGGATGGCATTACTTTAAAGGACATCTACACAGACGAATTCCTTAGGGTAGGTAGACGACTCTAGATACTTGCTCTAATTTCAAAACAAATCAAAAACTTCTTTTCACACCGACACCTTTCAAAAAGCTTTCAAAAGCAATTTTTCAAACACTCTTGAGGACTGATACAAGAGTCGAACTGAAACTTTCAAAGAAACTTTTTAAAACCCACATTGAAAAGCAAACAAACCATTTTTGAAAACACAATGAGCAAGTATCTAAGAGCCCATGGATAACCATGGATAGAAAGGGTGCTAACACCTTCCCTTTCTATAACCTACCTCCCGAACCGAGAGCAATCTCTATAAGGAATTTTTCTGTGCTTTTGTCCTTTCCATTTGGAGAAAATAAAAGACGGTGGCGACTCTTGCTTCCGTGACATTTCGCGAACCAGCGTTAAACAGTCAGTTCCAGATCCACCGATCACAACGGGAATGGGCTTATAGATGCCATTTGGAGAGATGGTGGATAGGGAAATGGGCTTATAGATGCCATCTGGAGATGTGACAGAACCTTGTCGGGAATGGGCTTATAAATGCCATTTGGAAGTGTTGATCGCCTAAGAGATTCCTTAGCGAGAACTTGTGTATTTGATAAAGACGGATGTTTTCCTGGCTTGTTACAGGTGTTTGATCTTCAATCTTCTTATGCAGATATGCCCTGGCTAGATACAGGTGTCGAATCTACAATTGGTTGCTCACAGATGTGCCCTGGCTGGATACAGGAATCGAATCCGGAAATAGTCGTCAACAGATATGCCCTGGATGGATACAGGAATCGAATCTGGAAATCTTCAGACGTGCCCTGGCTAGATACAGGAATCGAGTCTGGAAATGGTCGTCAACAGATATGCCCTGGCTGGATACAGGAATCGAATCCGGAAATAGTCGTCAACAGATATGCCCTGGCTGGATACAGGAATCGAATCTAGAAATCTTCAGACGTGCCCTGGCTAGATACAGGAATCGAGTATGGAAATGTGGTCAACAGATATGCCCTGGCTGGATACAGGAGTCGAATCTGGAATTGTGATAGTTGATAGATATGCCCTGTCTGGATACAGGAATCGAATCTTCGAACTCTTCAGACGTGTAGGGATGGCAACGGGGCGGGTCGGGGGCGGGTTTAGCTAACCTCGCACCCGCACCCGCAACTCCAGTAATAGACCCGCCCCCGCCCCCAAACCCGCCGGGGGATGGAAATTCACCCCCAGACCCGCCCCCAATGGAGAACGGGTCACCCGCACCCGCCCCCACCCGCGAAAACTGTTTTTTTTAAATAAAAAAAATATCTATTTTTTTCACAAATTTCCTAGACAGCATTAACAAATACATTAAAAATACAAAATTCGCCATTGATTTGAGTAAATAATTGTAGGATTTAATATTCAAACACCATTCCAAATATTTTTCTATCATAACCCTTCAATCAACTATAATTGGTTGTGAACTTGTGATTCATTAAAAGAGTGTAATCTTTCAATATATCAAAGTATAAATCACTCCCAACAACCAACAATTTTTTTGCAAAGTACAAATACAAAATTAAAACAATACAATCAACAAGAAGATGAGACTTGAGAGAAGAAGATGAGACTTGAGAAAATGCTTCTAAGAAGCTGAGAAAATAAAAGTAACATAAAAATAATTAAAACAAGGTTATTATAGTAATTGGATTATTCGGGGCGGGGCGGGTGCGGGTGCGGGCGGGTCTCAGTGTCTTACCGCCCCCGCCCCCGCACCCGTAGTTAGAAACCGGGTTTTACCCGCCCCCGCACCCGTACCCGTTTTAACCGGGTTTTCCCTGTTAATTTCAGGGCGGGTCCGGGCGGGGCCCAGCGGGTCTGGGTTTTTTTGCCATGCCTACAGACGTGCCCTGGCTAGATACAGGAATCGAGTCTGGAAAACGATCACTCACAGATGTGCCCTGGCTAGATACAGGTATTGAATCTGGAATTGTGACAGTTGAAGGCAGTTGTCTTTGAGATTGTCTTTTCCCTGAAAAGACAAAAATGTCAGTTGTATGCAATGTCATGATGTATGAAATGCATGATGTCATAATGTTCAACATGAGATAGTGTTGTATGCACTTTATCATGTATGTAAGCAGGATGTATGTGAAATTTTTATGAATGTATTTTCGTCTAGGAAAATAAATCCTTGACGACCGGTCAGGGAATTAAATCCTGGGCTGGCGTTTGAAGAGTAGAGCTCTTCGCTTCCGCTGAGGAGGATGGTTGCAAGAATACACTGGTAGGAGAAGATGACTCCGTTGAGGAATAAACTTGTTGGAGAGATACTTTGCTGAAGTTTGACGAGAGCTTCACTGAGGATTTCAATGATGGACTCCGCTGGGGATAATGATGATAAACTCCGCTGGGGATACCAAAGATAAACTCCGCTGGGGATTGTGTTGATAAGTTATGTTGGGGAACTTTGATGAACTCCGCTGGGGATAAGAAGAACTTTGCCGAGGGCGATCTTCCGCGGCCATTAGCTGAGGATAACCCAGTTATAAGCCCTTGTGAGGAATAGCTTTGAATAAAGCTCGGGAGAGACGTTCGTACTCTGCAAGGGATAAGCTTCCAGAATCTACTGGGGATAAGCTTCAAGACCTGCTGGGGATATGGATTCCACTTTCCTGGGGAAACTTTTGGAATTGCACTGGGGTATTGATATTCTGCCGGGGAACAATCTTAGGTCAAGACTGCCGGGGATGCTTGCTGATGAATACCTATACTCCACTGGGGAATGTTGCTATCTTGTCTTACTCTGTGGGGAGTTGAGATAACTTGGTAACACTCTTCGGTTGATCCTACCTTGGTACCTTGGCGGACAAAGCAACCAGACTGCATGGACAACTTTACATTGCCCCTGTTTCTGATGTCACCTGTAATTAGTCTTTTGTTTCATATGCAAATATTTATGAATTAGCGATTTAATGTCAAATGCATATATCAAAAATGAACATTGGACGTTCTTCGCAAGACAAAACAGAAAAAGGAAAAACAATTGGCAATTTGTATGGGAAAATGAATTTGTATTGATTTTGAAATTTGCCTGTGAATATGCGTTTTTGTACAAGAGGCTGACATCCTAGTAAGAGAATGTCGCCGAATAACATAGAATTTACAATTTTGAAAAGGAAACAAAACAGCTATGTGAACAATCCCACTGGGTTCTAACTCTGCTATCGCCTTTATGTCTTCAAGCGTCTCATCACTTTGCTGCTTGGTTGAAGATGAAGCTGATTGATCGATGCCGAGATCTGAGCCAGATAGTTGATGCCGAATTCTGGATGCAAGGTGATCCAATGAGACATAGTGTTACGCTTTATCCCTAACTTTTGCCTGGACCGCCCTTTCGGGTTTTCAGTCCACCGGGATACCCATTTTTGCCCAAGCCGCCTTTTCAGGTTTTCGACTTGCCGGATGTACAGATTTTTTTCATTTCATCCCTTATTTTTGCCTAGGTATGTCAACCTAGCGGGTCTTTTATTCATGCGTAGTATCTTTTTACTATGTCTGCATTGGCGGGGTGAGGAAGGTCGTCACCATCAATGGTGGTTAGAATCATGGCTCCTCCTGAGAACACATGTTTAACCACAAATGGCCCTTCGTATGTAGGGGTCCATTTGCCCCGGGGATCACTTTGAGGAAGGATGATGCGTTTGATTACCAGGTCCCCAACTTGATACTCTTGTGGTCTGACTTTCTTGTTAAATGCCCTGATCATCCGTTTTTGGTACGTCTGACCATGACAGATAGCGGTGAGCCTCTTTTCGTCAATCAGGTTTAATTGATCAAGTCGAGTCTGGATCCAGTCATCTTCACTCAAGTCTGCATCCTTCATTATCCGGAGAGAGGGTATCTGGACTTCAATTGGCAAGACTGCCTCCATGCCATACACCAAGGAAAAGGGTGTTGCCCCGGTTGACGTCCTTGCTGAGGTACGGTACCCATGAAGAGCAAACGGTAACATCTCGTGCCAATCTTTATAGGTCACTGTCATCTTCTGCACAATTTTCTTGATATTCTTATTGGCTGCCTCTACAACCCCATTCATCTTCGGCCGGTAGGGAGAAGAGTTGTGGTGCTGTATCTTGAATTGTTCGTAGAGTTCAGTGATCATTTTGTTATTGAGATTGGTACCATTGTCCGTAATGATTCTTTCTGGGACGCCATACCGACAGATCAGGTTATGCCGGATGAAACGTGCCACGACGCTCTTGGTTACCGTGGCGTAGGAAGCTGCCTCAGCCCACTTCGTGAAATAATCGATCGCTACCAAGATGAAGCGATGCCCGTTGGATGCCGTCGGTCGGATCTCACCGATCATATCAATGCCCCACATTGCAAAAGGCCAAGGTGCCGTCAGGACGTTTAGAGGAACCGGGGGGATGTGCACCTTGTCAGCATAGATCTGACATTTATGACAAGCTCGAGAGTGTTGGTAACAATCGGCTTCCATTGTGGACCAGAAATATCCTGCCCTAAGGATTTTCTTTGCCATGGTGTGTCCATTGTAATGTGTTTCGAATGTACCTTCATGCAGTTCTATCATGATCTTCTCTGCTTCAGCCTTATCCACACAACACAGTAGAGTTGAATCATGATTCCGTTTGTAGAGAATGTCGTTGCTGAGGAAGAATTTTGCAGCAAACCTCCTCATGAACTTCTTGTCATTGACAGATGCACCTTCAGGGTATTCCTGAGCTTCCAAGTATCTCTTCACCTCATGATACCAGGGTTTCTCGGTTACCTCTTTGGCCTCAAGATCGCAACAGTATGTCGGTTCATCCAATTTCCAGATAATGATCCGGGGAGCCTCATTGTCCCATTTAACTTTGAACATTGAAGACATCGTAGCCAGTGCGTCCGCTAGCTGATTCTCCTCTCTCGGGAAGTGTTCGAAAGTTATCTCTTCAAAGTGGGGAAGCAAAGTCAACACATACTCCTTGTAAGGAATAAGATTTGGGTGTTTCGTATCCCACTCGCCTTTGATCTGATTGATCACGAGAGCGGAATCTCCAAAGACACTCAGAAATTTGATCCTTAAGTCGATTGCAGCTTGTAGACCCATGATACATGCCTCATATTCTGCCATGTTGTTGGTGCAGTTGAAACACAATCGGGCTGTGAGTGGAGTATGAGTTCCTTTGGGAGATATGATTACAGCGCCGACGCCGTTACCCAAAGCGTTGGAGGCTCCGTCAAAATGCATAGACCATCGGGATCCTTCCTCAGGTCCTTCATCCGGTCCAGGCACTTCACAATCTGTTACTACCATGATGTCTTCGTCCGGAAAATCAAAGTTCAATGATTGGTAATCGTCCACAGGTTAGTGTGCCAAATGATCTGCCAGTACACTTCCTTTGATTGATTTTTGAGTTGTATACTGGATATCATATTCTGTCAAGATCATTTGCCATCTCGCTATTCTTCCAGACAGAGCAGGCTTTTCGAATATGTACTTGATGGGATCCATCTTTGAAATCAACAAAGTGGTGTAAGTCAGCATATACTGTCTCAGCCGGCGAGCAGCCCATACCAGAGCGCAGCAAGTTTTCTCGAGCAGTGAGTAACGAGACTCACAGTCGGTAAACTTTTTGCTCAGGTAATAAATAGCGTGCTCTTTTCGGCCAGACTCGTCATGCTGCCCCAGCACACACCCCATTGAATTATCAAGCACAGTCAAGTATAGTATCAGAGGTCTCCCTTCCACTGGTGGCATAAGAATGGGTGGCTCTTGGAGATACTCTTTTATCTTTTCAAAAGCAGCCTGACATTCATCGTTCCAACGTACTACTTGATCTTTCTTCAGTAATTTGAAGATTGGCTCACAGGTAGCAGTTAGATGTGAGATGAATCGGGCAATGTAATTCAGTCGTCCCAGAAAGCCTCGGACTTCTTTCTCTGTCTTTGGAGTTGGCATCTCTTGTATGGCTTTTACCATGGCAGGGTCCACCTGAATACCTTTATCGCTTACAATGAAACCTAGCAATTTTCCGGACCTTACCCCAAAGGTGCATTTGTTGGGATTCAACCTCAACTTGTATAACTTTAGTCGGTCAAACAGCTTCCTCAGATGATCAAGGTGCTCCTCCTCAGTTTGGGACCTTGCAATCATGTCATCAACATATACCTCAATCTCATGATGGATCATATCATGAAATAAAGCAACCATGGCACGTTGGTAGGTTGCCCCAGCATTTTTCAACCCGAATGGCATGACCTTGTAGCAAAAGGTGCCCCACTGAGTCACAAAGGTAGTCTTTTCCATATCTTCCGGAGCCATCTTGATCTGATTATACCCTGAAAAACCATCCATGAAGGAGAACACCTTGTGTTGAGCAGTATTGTCAACAAGAACGTCGATGTGAGGTAGAGGAAAATCATCCTTGGGGCTGGCCCTGTTCAAATCCTTGTAGTCGACGCACATTCTGACTTTACCGTCCTTCTTCGGCACTGGCACCACATTAGCAACCCACTGAGGGTAAGAGGTCACTGCAAGAAACCCGGCATCGAATTGCTTCATAACCTTAGCCTTGATCTTTTCGGACATCTCTGGACGCATGCGGCGGACCTTTTGCTTTACCGGAGGGCAGTCATCCTTGGTTGGCAGGTGATGAACTACAATGTCGGCATCCAAACCAGGCATGTCTTCGTAGGACCAAGCAAATATCTCCATGTAATCATGTAGCATCTGGATCAATCGTTGCTTCACGCTGAGCTCTAGATTGGCACCAATCTTGACCTCTTTCCTATCTGTCTCAGTACCCAGGTTCACTGTTTCCACCGGCTCTTCATGCGGCTGAATGGCCCTCTCTTCTTGAAGTAGCAGTCTTGCGAGTTCACCAGGCACTTCACAATCATCTTCACCTTCGTTCTCGGACAAGTTGATCGGATTCTCGAAGTCATAACTGGTGGTAGCAGAGCTGTTACCAGTGAGATCCAGAGTGGATTGAAACCTGTATGAGTGAGTGTGTATAAATATAGCTGTTTTGCAATATATAACACAGAAAGAAAAAGAGCACAAGATTTGAAATGCAACAAACGTCCAATGTTTTGATTGATGATATATGGAAATATCATACAAAAAGCCCTCACAAATGGAGCTACGATGCCCCGGGTAGGACACCAAGCCAACAAAGTTTTAACATATTGTTTGTTACAAATTGAAAATCAAAAGAGTTAATTACTGCGTGACAAATGTGATAGGTGTAAAATCCTTTGTCGTCCAGTTTCTTGGTCCGTTGCTGGTGGTTGGATAGATCCAACTGTCAAACTCTGCTTCCTCTATGTCCTCCTCGATAGCATTCACCCTAGGACTGGTGATAAACACTGGAGCCTTTCTGATCTTTTCCTTGCGCACAACCCTCTGAGCCTCTGCAGTAAAGCCCAGCCCAAACTTGTCGTTCTTTTGAGTGAAGTCAGGAAGCTGACCCCAGTTTGCACAATTGCCTTTCTCGATTACAGCCCGGGCATCCTTCAAGGACGCCATCTTCAACGGAAAGTCTTCTTCAACCACTGTTTCAGCCGATGCCAACGTTGGAGGTACCTCTTCAAAATGCTGAAAGGGGGTTTCAATAAAATCCCCGTCCATCTCGATATACCGGAATGAATTAAAGTGACTAACCATGTATTCCTCTTCACCCTGCACAGTAACAATCTTCCCTTTGACAGGGTATTTGAGCTTTTGGTGTAGAGTGGATGTTACTGCCCCAGCCTTGTGAATCCAGGGTCGACCCAACAAGCAGGAGTAAGATGGACGAATATCCATTACATAGAACGTCGAGTCGAAGACTTGGGAACCCACACGAATAGGAATGTCTACTTCATCGTGCACCATCCTTTTAGAACCGTCGAAGGCTCTAACAATGATGTTACTAGGTTTCAGCTCCAGACCCTCACAATCCAAGCGATCCAATGCCTTCTTGGGCAAAACATTCAGAGAAGAACCGGTATCCACTAACACGTGTGCGAGAGTAGTGCCCCTGCATTCTATGGAAACATGCAGGGCATCATTGTGATTTTTCCCTTTGGCGGTGAGGTCAGCATCCGAGAACCCCAAACCATTGTCAGCTGTCAAATTGGCCACACAGTCAGTGAATTGATCTGTAGAGGTCTCTTGCGGCACATGGGCCGTTTTCAGAAATGAAATCAGGGCTTTTGCATGGGCCTCTGAGCATAGCAGCAATGATAGCATAGAGATTTTGGAGGGGGTATGCCCCAACTGTTCAACAACATTAAAGTCACTCTTCTTAATAATTTTAAGGATTTCCTCCATCTCTTGTTGGGAGGCTTCAACAGCAGTCTTCTTTGGTGCCTCCGTCCTGGCAGGCAAATCGGCAGCAACTTCTTTGCCCCGAGCATCAGATGACTCGGCGGCAGTAGTAGACACAGGAACTTGAATTGGAACATGCACACTTGCGGGTGTGATGATAAGAGGCTTTCGGATAACTGGTGGTGCAATGTCATGCGAGAAGAGCCTGCCACTGCGAGTAATCTTGGCGGGACCAGTGATGTTACTGATACTGGTACCGGTGTTGAACTCCTGCTTCACTCCAAGCACATACACGTCGGCCCCATAATTCCATGGGACAGCTTTATCAGACTCATAGGGGAGAGGCCCTGGAACAGTAATAGTAATGGGTGCAACAGACATAATTTGGACTGGCTTCCTCGGGGGAGCTTTGGTAGGATTGTAAATAGTGACAACAGACACTTCTTCAACGGAAACAAACGGAACAGCAGTTTTCTTGAATAGAATTTCTTTGCTATCCATCAGGCTTTGGATGCCTGATTTCAGCAGCGGACAACCGGTAGGGATAACAGCACACAGGAGGCAACCCTCGCTACAACCCGGAAATAAACCGGCTAGTAGTAAGTTCCTCTTAACAGTCAATAGAGGGGTAGCAACATCATTCACCGAAACAGCATACAAATCTTCCTCAATGGCATTTACTCTATGCTGGGGCATAGGAGCAGTTACAACATTTGGCCTCTCAGGCGCTTCAAACTGAATTTCCTTCGCATCGATAAGGTCTTGCACTTTATTTCTCAAGGCCCAACAATCATCAGTAGTATGCCCGGGGCTATCGGAATGATAAGCACAACGGGCATTTGGGTTATACTTTGGAGATGCAGTATTCACGACCTTCGGAGCCTCTTTGGTGGTCACCAAGTTGGTTGATAACAGTTGCGGTAAAATTTGTGACAAGGTCATACTCAGTCGAGTATACTGCCTCTTGGGCCTTTCACCTCTTTGTTGATTGTACTGCTGAGGAGCAGCAACAGGTTTTGAAATGACCAAAGCATTGACGGCTTGGCGACTTTCTGGCTTGACTTGTCTTCTAGGACCATAGACGACACTTGCTTCTTTCTTGAAAGGCCTCTTCTCAGTACTTGCGGAGGCAGCTTTTTGTATCTTTCCTGACCTGATGCCAACTTCAATTCTTTCTCCTGTCAGAATCAAATCCGTAAACCCAGCGGAGGAGTTACCAACCAAATGATTGAAAAATGGACCAGACAAAGTCCCTAGAAACATATCAACCAGCTCACGATCAGTCAATGGAGGCTGCACCCTGCCAGCCAAATCTCTCCATTTTTGTGCATATTCTTTGAACCCTTCGCCCGTTCCTAGAGACATACCCTGAAGCTGGGTACGCGTAGGAGCAAGATCAGAATTGTATTGATATTGTCTATAAAATGCGGTCGCCAAATCTTCCCAGTGTCGGATACTAGTTCCATCTAGTTGATAGAACCACTCAAGCTGTGACCCCGAAAGGCTATCTTGGAAGAAGTGAATCCAAAGGTTCTTATCTGTCGTGTAAGGTTGGATCTTCCTTACGTACGACCTTAGATGCAGCTTTGGACAGGAAGCCCCGTCATATTTGGCAAAGGCAGGCGCCTTAAACTTGTGTGGGATTACTACCCCAGAAGATAACCCCAAATCTCCGAAATCCAGCCCCAGTACATTCTGAATCTCCATGGCGCTCAAGCGGTCTTCTAATTGCTTGTATCTGTCAGCAGCAGGTGGGTATTGTTCGTCATTGTAGTCCGTCTCGTTGTCAGAGACTGCAGGACTAAGAGCTCCTCCCCCTTGGGGACTGTCTTTCTCAGCAGAAGAAGTAGTTGGATCAGCCTCGTTATGGAGTGTGTTCCCAAACCTGCGTCCGGTGTTGAATAACGCAGTCCTCTTTTTCTTCTTCTTCTTCAGGAGTAGAGTCTTCAATTCTTGCTGACCTTGGGCCAGGCTCAGGACCATCTCTTGAAACTGGGCACTTTGGGCCTGAAGGGCCTTGATTGCTTGCTCACTGGATGAGTCTGGATTCATGATGACTGTTCAAAATAAACAGCGAAGGAGATTAAGCAACCTGTGAAAAGGGTACCTGTCATGCATATGGTGCAATGAGATGCGTATGTTTTATGTTTTCAAAGACAAACAAGATTCAACTTTGTAGACAAAAGGGAAACACACTTCATTAGATTCAAATTTTAAATTGTTCAACAACTTGCCCTTAGGCATTACAGGAATGAAAAATACTGAAAAGGAAATAAAAGCTGTAAAAAAAAGAAACATCCAAAGCCCATCAGTGCTCCCATGGCCTCCTCTTCTCAGTGTGGATGTAGTTATTCAGGACCCACTCCTCCTCCAATTGCTTAGCCAGCCTCTGGATCTTCCGTTCCTGTTCGTTGAACTTTTCCCGATAAAAATCCCGTTCTTCCTTTAGCTGCGCCCAAGATCTCTTCATTGTGTCAAAATCAGTGGGTATCTGAGGAGGGAGGACAGTTGGAGGAACCCCATCTTCATCAGGAGATTCAAGAATGATAGGTCTGACAGCTTCGTACGGCATACCTAACTTCTGAGCACGGATGCAGACCCATCTGCAGTAGGGTTCCATTGGTAGAGAGGTCTTCGGTCCCAACTCATGTGGGTCAGCTTTGTGAATTCTGTCCCAAGCCTTAATGAATCCATGGCGTAGTTTGTCACTGTCTACCTGAAATTCAAAATGGAAGTGAGGAACCAACATTTCATGAGGCCCTACTCTTCTGGCTCTTCCAAACTGGCGGAGAGCTAAGCATGGATTATAAGAGATTCCTCCTTGGATACCAATCAACGGAACATTAGGGTATTCTCCGCAACGATCAATAACAGCTACCTCATCCAAACCTCTGAGAGTCCAAGTGATGTCATTATCAGTAAGAGACATTAACCTATGAGCCCAACCCTTTCCTTCTTCATTCTTCAGCACGAACTTAGGAAGGTGCGAAATAAACCACCTCACTAGCAAAGGAGCACAACACCACGGAGTTCCCCGTTTTCGGGCAGTACGAGCATAGAGTTGTTGCAGGATATCACCCAAAAGAGTGGGTACGGGATTCCGAGACATGAAGATCCTTATGGCATAGATACTGATAAAGGTGTCAGGATTGGGAAACAATACCAGGCCATAGATTAAAAGAGCCAGAATGTCTTCGTACGCCTTGAAGTCCAAGTCATTCCAGAAATCATTAGCTTTGCCAACCAGAAATTTGACCAAAAAGCCATTAACTCCACTTCTAGTTTCCCAGTTAGCCAATACCTCCTCTTTGGTCAAGGGGAGAATTGCAGCAATCTCTTCAGGCCTAGGAGTCTTTTCCAAACCAGTGAATGGAGTTTGCTCCAAGACAGGGATACCAAGCAAATAAGAGAATTCTTCCAGGGTAGGGACCAGCTGGAAGTCTTGAAAGGTGAAGCAATGATACATGGGGTCATAAAACTGGGTCAGAACACTTATCAGTTGTTGGTCCCATTTTGCAGTGATCAAGCCAAGGAGAGAACCATGCCTGTTGATGAAGGAAGTAGTGTTTGGAATCCTACCAACCAAATCCTTGAGCAAAGTTGGTGGTTGAACAAAGTTGAGCCGGACAGTATTCCTACGCACGGGCATCATGATGTCCTACAAAACAGAGCAAAGATGAAACTTTTTTGTCTTTGAAATGGGTTAGTCCTTATACAGGATGAATGCAATGGTATGATGGCATGATGCTATGATGAAGCACACCACAAGTATTCACACAGGCAAGCATGATAAGGCACACAAGTCACACAAGACAACCCTTAGTTTTCAGGCCAGCATGAAGTTTAGGTATTACCCTCTTTTAGTTTCGTTGGTTAAAACTTGTCCTATCAAAAGTAACCGGGTTCTAGAGGATCTCAAATCATTGACTACCCTCAATCGGTCATAACTCCAGCATCGCAATCTTTTCTTGCGGCCAGAACCATCGCGAGAGTTTAGCCTCAATGAGTGTAGCATACTGCTACTGTTCTAATGGCCAAGTTTGGTCAATTTAGGGTTCTAAGGTTGGTTGGTGTTTAATGACTCCTTAGAAGACCTATATTCTCCTTGTTGCAACATAAGGGATATAGGTACAGACCAAGGTGCCACACCAACGTAGCCACTGCTTCACCCATGTCGGTCTACGCCGGACAGGTCCCTCACAGATTATGCTACCTAAAAAGGGTATTTCCCAGAGCCGGGTTAGGATCTATGAAACTCCGATGCAAAGCCCACAATTATAAAATCAAACAAGGCAAACAATTGAAGACAAGGGTGATCTAAGCCCTAAGGTTACTCCACTTTTAATTTTTTCCCCAGCAGAGTCGCCAGTTCTGTGATACGGTGGGAGAACTGACTATGGTTTTGCGTTTGTTTTCGCAAATGTTTCGGTTGAGCAAGAGTCGCCACCTACTTTTTATTTTATCCTAAGGAAAGGTTTAAAAAGCACAGGAAAAACCTTTGAGATGTTTTCTTGGGTTAGGGGAGTAGATTATAGAAAGGGAAGGTATTAGCACCCTTTATATCCATGGTTATCCATGGGCTCTTAGTTACTTGCTTAGATCAACTTGCCTTTTGTTTCAATTATTTGAAATGGTGCTCTTGTGTGTGTGTGGGTTTGAAAATGTTTTGAAAAGAACCCAATGTGGTGGCAACCTTTGTAATGATCCATGTTGGGATGTATACAAAGGTGTACGTCTTTTGAAAAGGTTTTCATTTGTTTTTGAAAGTTTGTTTTGAAAGTGTTGTGAGGTGTGGTTTTAGAAAATAGGCAAGTGTTTTGTTTTTTGCAAGTTTGATGCAAGTAACTAAGAGGTTATCTACTCCTAAATTTCTCAAAGATTATTGCTATGAAAGGGACGGGCGCGGGTCATCGTTTAGACCATAATTGCAATGGTGCCAAGTATCTTTGGGCAATTCCTTTAAGGGACTTGATCATTTTTAGGCAACTTTTCGAAAGTGTCATCGAGGGACTATGATCATTTGATTGTTTGTTTTGTTTTTGCCCAAAGAGACCTAACATGCAATATGGCCCATTTATTGAAGGCAACAAGTGGAATGCCCTAGGGGGTGCAAGTGTGATTTGTGTTATCCATTTTCATGCTTGTTTATCTTTAAATTAGGTCAAACTATTTTGTTGTTTTCGCATACAAACCCTAATTCTAACATGGTATAATTAGAAAGCAATAAAGTGCGAAAAATAAATTTACTAAGCTATTACAACACAATATATGGGAAGGGGGGTACAAATGTTCAAATGGGGTTTTTTGACAAGGAATTTAAACCTAGACTATTACATCAATATTGAATTATTTACAAGATATTTAATTGCACAAATTAAATAAAAATAAGAATAAATATGCAAGATGCAAAAAATGTTTTTTATGTGTATGAAAAAAAAAGTATTTTTATATGTCAAAATAAACAAAAATAAAAAGAATTATTTTTTGGAGTTTTTTATGTACTTTAGGGCAAAACCCTAATTCTATTAAATAAAATGTATTAATTATTTAATATGTATAATATTTATTTATTATATACAAAAATAAAATAAAAATGAAGTATATTTGTCAAAAAGGTATTTTCTATATTAAATATTAATAAAAAATAAAAGTGTGCATATTTTATATTTTATCCTAAATATATTAATATATATGAATATTTGTATTATTTACTAAATATATATTATATACAAAAATAATAATATTTAATATTTATAAAAAAAGTATATTTTATATAAAATATTTTCAGAAGATAAAATGAAATAAAAATGGAAAAATAAAATGTGTTTGCACTATTTTTAATATTTTAAGTAAAAAGTATATCTATTTATTTCTATACAAAAACTAAAAGAAACCAAATAAATGCCTAATAAATTCAAAAATGGTGAGAAAAATATTTTTTATATTTTTAATATTATAAGAAAAAATAAATAAGTCAAACCAAAAAAGAAAAAGTCAAAAAATCATTAAAACAAGCAAAATGGGCTCAGGGGGTGTGAAAGCAAAAAAGTGGTGTAAACAGAAATATGAAACAAGGCCCAGCCCAGAAAACCCTTCTTCAACCTCTGGCCAGAAAAATGTCAAAAAACGCGCGCTTTGTTCCCTGATTCAAACATCCTGATTCCTGGCTTTTTAATGAAAACTCATAACATCAAAAATGTTCAGCATCAAACAACGAATCTATACATACCTAAAACTTGATCTAACTCTAAAAAATGAGAGAGAATTTCTCCATTCCCAAATCTTAACCTAATTTTTTATCAATGTTCAGACATCAAATTCTCATGACACACGTAACATAAATGAAAACTAACTACATGAGCATGTTCAGGGCTATGAATGTGACATATTTTCTTCACAAACCTAAAGCTAACAATGCCTGGATAGAGAGATTCGTGTTCATGAACTTACCTGTTCAGTTGAAGTTGTATCTGATGATGGAGGTGTCCTCAATGCAAGGTGATGATTGGTACAGCTTCCTTGATGTCCAGGGATGCTATTCCAAGTTTTACTTTGTCTTGAAACCTTTTGAATCGTGCTAGAGAACTTCAACTGCAAAACAAGAAAGTGAAAATGGTGATGTTGCCTGGGAGTGTTACAGGTCGTGTTTGAGGTTTTGATTAGCTTCAGGGGATGTTAGGGAATGTGTTTGATGTGTTTTTAGCAAGAAAGCATGGAAGGTTTGAGCTATGGAATTCAAACTGTAGGGATGCCCTATTTTGAGCAGTTTGAAGGTGATTATGGGAATGGGGAGGTATTGAGGATCTTAGGGTCGTGCTTCAGCTTAGGATGAATGTTTAGAATATGTTTGATAACTTCCTATAAGCCTTGGTTAACTGATATGAGAGTTGGTACATGTTATGCTATGTTTCTTAAACTTTAAGCAAGCAATGGCCAAGTTCAGTTCTAGACAGGTAGAGGCCCCTCTAATGTGCTGCATAACTCAGTCTTGATCAGTGTGATTAACTCATAAACTTGTGCCAAAGAGATTTCAAATGTACTTGCTTGGATTTGCTTTAGACATAAAGTGTAACTTTTGCAAAAATGGATATAATGCTTTTTCCAATTTGGGATTAAACCTTTAGGCAATGCTTGAACACATAGAACATGGTCTTGGCACAAAGGATTGGCATTAAATCTATGAGTGTAATTGAGATAAAAGACCTGTAATCAAGTTGTGCAAGCTGAGATTGAAAATGCATAGTGTTATGAACATGAAATTGGCCATGAACAAAGTGACTTTTGCCCATATTGCCAAATTCGATTCTCCCTAACCACAAGGGTGTTTGAGAAGTTCTTGGACATTTTGGAAAGCTTGGAATGTGTACTACAATCCATCTTTGAAATGAAAATTGAAATTCCAAGTGGAAGTGTATGAAAAATGGTCTTGAAGTTAGGTAAAAACCTTGCCTAAAATAGGTCAAATTTTCTCTAAGTTAAGAATGGTTTGGTACCCTTGTTCCAAAAATTGTAACTTGAGCTACAAGCTTCTTTTGGGAAAACTTTGTGAATCAAAATTGTAGATTATGCAACAGGCTACAACTTTCATGTTTTGACTTTTTCTTGAATCCAAATGAATCTTGGTGAGAAAGTGGGACAAAGTTAGGAAAAAAATTAGGGTTTTTTCATAACTTAGAAAAATTCTAAGTTATGAAAAATCTTCATTTCAAACCCTAATTTGCATTTCTTGATTTCTTGATGAACAAGTTTCATGATTTGGCATGTTTTTATGAAAAATTAATCTTGACACTTGACTTTGACCAAAAAGTCAAAGTTTGACTTTTCAGTATACAGTCAAAATTGATCAATTGACTGGGAAATTCAACTGTCAATCTTATGTATTTGGGATCTTTTGAACTTGTTGAGCATGTCAAGATAATTCCATGGGGTCCTTGAGTCCATATGTGAGCTTGGTGTGCCATTGTCTAGGTCAAACAGTCAAAAATTGCCTTTGTGCAGTCAAAACCCTAAAAATGACCATTTTGCCCTTTTGATGATCTGATCAAATTTCTTGTGAAATTGTGATCCAAACTTGATCAAATGGTCCATGTGAGTTCATAATGTTGATGTGGGTCAATTTTCATGAGATTTGACTGTCAATTGGCCACAGTTGACTTCTTCCCCAATACAGTTGATTTATAGGTCAACTGTCCAATTGACTGGGCAAAATTTGGAATCAAGACTTGAAACTTGGTATGGATGAACTTGGGAGTCCAACATGAAGCATGAAAGTCATCTTAAGCATTTTAGGTCAAAATATCTTTGTGCAAACACAAACCCTAATTTGGGTCAACAGTGCAAGGAGAAGTCTTATAGTCAACATCGAAATTCAGATCATGCCAGCTTTTCAACTCAGTCGAACCAAAAGGAATACAAAACACGGTTTCCCAATCAGCAGCCTCAAACACGTGTGTCTTAGTTCCAATACGACACTTAAATGACCATTTTTTACATGATTCCAAACCAGCATAAAATGCACAAATAAAATCCTCATGATAGTCGTCATTAATCATTAAGAATGTACCTAATTTTTGTGCATCCATCAGATCACACACATCTATGATATGCAGAGAAAGAACTTCTTTCTTGTTAAAAACATGAGGCTTCATAACCAACCTTGACTTGAATGAATTTTCAAATTCTTCTACTACAGCCGGATGCATGATGGTTAGGGCATTTGGAAGTATCTCTGGAGGTGGTGGAGATTCTTCACGACGAGAGGTGCCTACAGCAGCCTTTCCCCTTCCTCTTCCTTTTGTTTTAGGAAGCATTCTTTTAGGAAGTATTGTTTTAGGAGGCATAGTGTGGTAGATGGAGAAGAGTGTTATGAGGGATTTGAGATGTATGTTGTGTGAAGAGTGAAGAGTGATGCGTAAGAGATGAACATAAAATTAGGGTTGGTCGTAATTTAGGTTATGAGATGTATGAGGATGTTTTAAGAATGAATTAAGTTGCATAATAGGATGATGGGTCGACACAAAAAAACAAAAAAAAAACAGTTTGGGTCGATGCGAAGGGTCATGGAGCGATCCAAGAAAGACATTTCAAAAATCCACATGTGTACATACTGAATTAATTTTGAAAAATAAGAAATGACAGAGTTATGGATCGACGCATTCTTTTAATGCATCGACCGAATTTCTTGGTTTTTTCCTATATTTTAGTTCATCTAAAGGACAGTAAAACCTCAAAAGAAGAAGAAAAGGGAGAGCAGAATAGGAATAGGAATTTACCTGGAGGTTTGCGCAGAGACTTCTGTTTACGATCATAAAAGAAGCAAATATTATGATCAATGAATTAGTGATAGCTAATCAGTCAATGAAGATTGATATAGAAAAACTGAAAGAAAGAGAAGTCACATTGCTCAGTGAGAAGGATGTATTATTCAACAAGGTTGAGAGCTTACAGACCGTTGTTGATTTGAAGAATCAGGAGATAGAAGACCTTGTTGAATCAAATCTTATAGAAACAAAGGACTTAGTAATGGAAGTGGATGGTGTCATTAACGAGGTCCAGTTGGCGATGAAGGAAAATTTTACCTCTTTAGTTTGTGATATAGAATCCTTGAAGTCTCAATTTATATATTCCACTAAGTCAATACAACAATGGCTTGAGAAGATCTGGTCTGAGATAGTTAATAAATATTGTGCTATGTTGGTATTACATCTCTGTCACATGAGTGTTCTTCTGGAAATAGTAACGGGAATGCATGCAGAAAATGGCTTGCTTTCGCATGGCTTGTGTGAATCAAACTCTATCATAAGTGATCTGAAGGAACACAATTTTAGAACAAGGGAAGAGCTAGAAATGTGCATAATCTTGAAAGGGAAACTGCTGGCTAATATCCAGAATAGTTTTGATCGCATCACTAGGAAAGAAGTGGAAGCTGGAGAGATCACTGTCAAGCTAAACACTTTTGCTAAAAACTTATCAGATCTACAGCTTCAGGAGGAAATGATGCTACAAAGGTCTAATGAAATGGGGTCTCAACTTGCTACTTTGATGATGGAATTGGATCTGAGTAATACCGATTTTGTGGTATCCCATTTAGATCAAGAGAAACTACTGAAGCAGAAAGTAGAAGCCATTGAGTCTCAAGCTGAATTTCTTATGGCAGATTGGTACGCCAAAGACTTTGAGTTACTCATCTGTTCTTCTAAATTCAGTAACATGGCCTGTAAAATATCTGATATGGAGGAGCATTTTGTCAAGTACTCTACACTAGTTGATCAATTGAAGGAAGAAACGATATTTTTCCAGGTAGAAACTGAGTTAGCAGAACAAATTTTGATGGACAAGGAAGTTGAAGTTTCCCTTCTAAAACGAAAAGTTCAGCAGGAAAAAGAAGAAAAACAAAACTTATTGATAGAGTTGAAGCAGAACAAATTAAGGATTATAGAGATGGGTGAAGTAAGCAAAGCACTTGAACAAAATTTTCACCTTCTAAAGGATACTGAGTGTCAACTGAGTTTTTAATGGCAGATTGGTACGCCAAAGACTTTGAGTTACTCGTCTGTGCTTCTGAATTCCGTAACATGACATGTAATATATCTGATATGGAGGAGAATTTTGTCAAGTACTCTACAATAATTGAACAGTTGAAGACAAAAACGATAGTTTTCCGGGCCGAAACTGAGTTAGCAGAACAAATTTTGATGGATAAGGAAGTTGAAGTTTTCCTTCTAAAATGAGAAGTTCAGCAGGAAAAAGTATAAAAGGAAAACTTATTGATGGAATTGAAGCAAATCATCTTAAGGATTACCGAGATGGGTGAAGCAAACAATTCAGTGTTCTTCTACAGAACCAAGTTGTCGCACTGGTATAACACCCGAGCAAACTGCAAAAAGAAGATGGAAGGACTTGAGCAAGAGAATAGAGAGCTACATGAAGAAGTTGTTACTTTGAGGACGGGAATGGAGCGTCTCACTACTCTGGTTGAGACACTGTTGGCTGCTCAGAATCAGAATCAGAATCAAGTCAACCTCCAAGTTCATAATTAGTCACAAGTACGGATTCCTATGATCTCAGAGGTTGTTCCCACAACAATTCCTGCCAATGTTGATCAACAGTGTATGCCCAATGGTTGTCCATGGGGCATGCCCGAAGGCTACTTACCGGTTCATGAAGTGACTCGTCTTGTGATGCCTGTCATGGTCACTGGACCTCCTATTGTGCATACTGTTCCGTTTGCTCCAGAGCATGTGGAATATTGCCACAATAGGCACGTGGAATATTGAGAGATAGGAGCCAATCTCCCGTTGCCTAGTATCCTTGTTCATGCCCCTTAAATTCCATGTGGCAATCATGGAACATGACCATTATCCCCTGTCAGGCCTTCTCCAATCCTAAGGGGGTGTAGCTATTTTAAAATTTGTGTCGGTCTTGACCTGTTATGGATATTTTTATGGCGGATTTTTCGGTTCGCTGCTATTTTCTGCAATCTGCTAAAGACAACACTGACATACATATGTTTTTGCATTACATTAGTTACTGTATTATACATGTGAATTTGATTTACCTTTCTCTCATTTATGTATATATATTTATCAATTTTACTGCATTATATATGATAAATATGTTAGTTGTATTTCATATTCTTTGATTTCTTTATTAGTAATGGAATTATGTATATTCTTCTAACATAATATGGCAAAACTATCATTCATTGAAACTAAAATTTACTTGAAAATACCAATACCATATAGTTTAGTTAATTAGTTTGATTTGGTTCAGTTTGGTAAATTTTGATTTGGTTCACTGCGGTTCAGTTCAGTTATTAAACCGTTTAGTAAATAGTGGTTTAGTTTAGTAAGTAGAGGTAATGGTTCGATTATTTCACAATGGTTCGGTTTGGTTTTGTGGTTCAGTTTTCAATTTTATGTTTGCAAATCCTCAAAACTATACTGATGTTGATGTTGATGTTGATGTTGATGTTGATGCATGACAATTGCTCATGCTTTTTCTTTAAAGTGCCTAATTTTGATGATATGACTGTGCCATCCACTTCTGTTTCCCTTGGTAAAAGAAGCTATGGTGTTATTTCTTCTCCCGGTGATTCCGATTCCCTTTGTGATCAAGTTGCAGAGTTAATAAATTCATTTCTTTCAAGTAAGCATATATCTGAAGATATGAGCTATACTGCTGGTCTGTTTTATGACAATATGATAAAAAAGGGGCGAAACATGTTTGTTAAAATGCTTTTGAAAGAGCATGATGTTACTGCGAAATTAGCTCACATGGAAAGGGACATGAGAAGATATCCGGACTGCATGTGAAAGTCATTTATCTATAACTTGCATAGACCATTGAGTTATGAAACCTATTTAATATTTCAATTATTCCATTTTTTTGTGTCTAATTCTTAAATTGCATCTTATTTATTATTTAAAAAAGAAACTAAATATATATACTTCCATATACTTCCTTATATAGTTCAAATAAATTACTTAATGACATTTCATCTCCACTCTACCATAGTTAAATATATATACCTGAGCATGTATACGCTCATGTATGTATTTAGAACATTATGAGTTTTTTATGAGATAAAATAATAATGAGGTGATATATTTTTATTTTATATTTAGAGGGCACCTAAAGGTTTTGATAAATAAAATTGGCGTCGCATGTACTCGCTTAATTTAACCCAAACTTTTTATACGGAAAAAAAACCCGTAATCTATAAAAAAAATCGATGGAATGTGTCGTTTGTGGTTTTTGAACTACTAGCACTTAATAGTAGTAATAAAAATGGGTGAAAGAGGGATTAACTGGCTCAATTAGGTTAGAGAAGAGAAGTTGAATTGTAAGAGCTCTTTGCAGAAGTTTTCAGCTAATTGTATCTAAAATTTATTACTATAATTAAATATTTTAAATAATAAAATTAATTGATTTAATTTTCAAATAAAATGTTTCTAATTAAATTGTTAACAAAATCCAATAGAAAGAGAAAATTGTCATTAACAAGTTATTAACAAAACCCTCATATATTATATTCCAAAAGTTGGGTCACCAACATCCAAAATGTAGAAATGTAGAGTGATTAACATAAAACTTCAATATAAATAAAAACACACTCTAATAATAATTAAATTATTCGGACCAATGCTTTCATTCCCTATACCATGTATTCATCATCGACGAGGATACAACGGTAGTGGCTGCTCTATATACATGAGAAAGCCAACCCAAAACTCTGTAAATACATACATCATACATGAGTAAGTCTTGAAAATAATGAAACAATTAAACTGTTAGAATATATATATATATATATATATATATATATATATATATATATATATATATATATATATATATATATATATATATATATATATATATATATATATATATATATATATATATATATTGAGTCTCTAGTTACCATTAAACTGTTAACTTTTAAGCTCGTCCGTCCGTGCCACATACTCCGGCCAGGAAGAGGGGCAGGGATCCCGAACCCAACATGCTGGACCTGACCGATGATGCTGGGGAGGGTTGTGGATTCCTGGGCGACATATATGACTTAATAATGACACCCACAAGCTAAATAATGGATGTTGAAGCGAACCAGAAACATGACACCTCCAACTTATATAATTACTGGGTGTTTCAATTTAAAATCACCAGCATTTTTGTCAGGAAAACTAAGAAATGCGGACTAATATAATATACATTTCATGAAAGGCCTAATAATGCAATATGATTTCCTAATAATGTGATATCTACTAGAAATCCATTATCCCACGTTCGCTATGATAAACTCCATTCCGCATTGCTGCTGAGTCGTCGAACTTATCCACAAAGGGATTCGTGGAATTTCTATGGATTGCGTTGGGGGAAATCTACCAAAGCTAGGCAGATAAATAGACTCCTTTCCCGCTGGCTGCTAAGGGAGAGTAAGAAAATCAAATGATTTTTTTTAATCAGCGCCTCCTTTTATTTTGGGTATGCAGGTACTACGAGTCCTCTCACTACCAACTAGCAGACATCATCTGGCTGGTCTTGTCGGTATCAACAAACAAGAATAGATCCAGGCCAAATCTTGACACATTTCAAACTAGTAATATTGAATAATAAAAATAAAATAATAATATAATTTTAAAAACAAAAAAATATTTAGTAATAAAAAAGATATTTTTAAACATATAGAACAAATTTGTCTTTTAAAGAACCCATATGTTCTATAATAGATCCAATGTGTTTTTTTTGTGTATCGATACATTAACGGCCTGTGTCGATGCAAAGAAAATGTCTCTTGAAAATCAAACCTAGTTGTTGATGAAACATCTTTTCCACAAGCCTATATTTGTATGTAAGAATATAGCCATATTGATTTTGCTTGACCTTGGAGACCCACTTACATCTAATGACACTTTTGTTTGGTGGAAGGAAAGTGAGATTCCATGTATTATTATTGAGTAAAGTTGTGTATTCGTCTTGGGTAGGTGAAAGTCACTTATGATTTTTAAGTGTTGGCGTGTACGATGTAGGTTTAAGTTTAACGAGGAGTAGTGTGAGATTAAGTCTTGGTTGAATTATGTCATGTTTGAATCTAGTAGTCATGAGATGAATACTTTATGGGTGTACTCTGTGAAGTCGATGAGTGGGGGTAGAGGAGGTGTGTATTGCAGCTGAAAAGTGACGACCTTATTTAAATTTGATAATAAGGATTCAATTGGTGTGATGATGTTAGTATTTGAAATTATAGGTGATACTAAGGTATGACTTTGATTAAATGGTATGTTTGTAGAATGATTAACACTTGAAATTTGTGTGTTGATGTTACGATTAAAGTACACGGGTGTTTACCTGGGTATTTGGTAAACAACCGCTGATCCTCCAAATGGTTACTTATTTGGTTACTTGCAGGATCGATCAGATTGATCCTAGGACATAGGTTGGTTTTGAAGTTTTGATTAAATTGGATATTAGTTAAATGACAATAAAATGAAGAGGCTTTAAATAAATTGCATGAAGAAAGGACTTGGTAAAATAAATAAGGCTTTAAATGAAAGGGTTCGACAGGAAAGTAAAGAAGAAAGCAAATAAATTTCTGGGAAAGTAAACGACTTTGATTAATAAAGTTGGTGTTTCACACATACATTTCTCAACAATTCTTTCTCACACGCTGGGTACTCGAATCTATATGAGTGACTTTGTATAGAATTGTGAACACACGCGAGAAACTACATGACTACTACTATTTATACTAAAACATCCCAAGTAACCGTCGGGCAGTTATACTGCTTCGAGATGATTCCACTTGGCACGTTCTCAACGTTCGACGCTTCAGATCTTCGCACGTCGCACTTGGTAACCGCTGGAAACCGTTTTTCCTCCAAACGCTTGAATTTCAAACTGCTCCACTCTGAACCATCGAACACCTTCGTCGAGAAGCATCTTCGACGAGAAACTCCTTCGACGTCGAAGGCAACCAACTTCTCCCTTGGAAGAAATCTTTTAAGTACCTTGCCATCTTTCGATGGGCATTTCGACAGACCCAGCTAGTCGAAAACATCCTTCAGCTTTAATGGCTGACATTAATAAAACAAGGGTGTCGAATTTAGGAGCCAACAAATTGCCCCCCAAGAATGCCTTATTTCGACTCTGAAAGAAAAAGGCATTCTTTGAAACGCCATTCGACACCTGTCTTTTCACGCTTAGTCACAAATTAAATTGTGCACTTTTTGTTGTCTTCTACCAACCACTGGCAATCCCAAGAAAACCATCATTTATTCGTACCTAAGACGTCACTTCAGTACGGCGTGCAGTGCCAAATGTCATTTCAGAATTTGTCATTATGACAATTTCTAAAAACGAGGACGCACGCTGCGTCCCTCTATTTCTGCAGAACGGCTAAAACAACAGGGGGATGCCACGTGTCCCACTATCTCCTGCAACATTAAATGGCATTTAATGTCCTCGGTTTTGGGGATTTTCCCCCACTACTATAAATAGCAGTAAGTACCCCATTGTGGGACTTTTTACGCCATCTAGCTTTCAGACTTCTCTATTTTCATACAAACTTGTCATCTTTGCAAAAACCTTTCCTCCTTCACTTCGTCTTCAACCTCATCATTAACAATGGCATCTGGTTCCAGTGCTCCTAGCGCTACCGTACCATCTGGAAACGTCAAACCTAAGGTTTTCGTCACCGCTCCAGTAGTAACTTCTACGGGCCAACGAAGGGTCCCTGAACCCTTGGACATCGCCGTACGTGATGCTTACTCACACCACCTTATGATCCCGGTTGGATATTCCAACCAGATCTTTGCTATGTCTGGCCCCTTGTATCCAAGTATTGCTGAGGCCATGAAGATCAAGAGTTATTTTCCGGTAGTTGAGAGACTCAAACCGGTTGCATGCGCCAAGAAAGATGCAGAGGATAATGAAGACCCTGCTAAAGAGAAAGTCGACCTTCGTTTCTTCAACAAAGGTGTTAGGGCTTTCAGGTCTGGCCCTAGCCTTACTCCTGATTACGTTGCTTGGCTGGAAAAGATGGAGAAACGCCAAGCTTCGATCTGGAAAGATATGGGGATTTTCGACCTGGTGATGCTGTCGAAGACAGGTTTGAACTATTCTCCGGAGATGTTGATAGCTTCTCTACTTTTCTGGGACTACTCCCACTTTACTTTCCATCTTCCCTGTGGGATGCTGACTCCTACACTCTTCGATGTGGCCGCTATCACTGGCCTTCGACCCACCGGGGACTACTTCGATCCGGAGGAGATGTCGGAGGATCAAATTGGATTCTCTGCCACCAAACCAACCTATACCACCTTCATCAATCACTACCACGACAGGTCGACAGATGCTGTGTCGGATGTCGAACACATAGCGTTTCTAGCCTTATGGCTGACTCGCTTTGTATTTTGCTCGAAGTCCTTACAGGTGACCAAGAAGATGGTCACTCTCGCCACTCAACTCCATCATGGCCAAAATATCTGTTTGGCAGAATTGATTTTGGCTAGCCTCTATGATTCGATTAGTAATGGGGCAACTCTTCTAAAAATTATCGAGAACAGGGCCAGTTTGCTACTTGCTGGGCCTTTTTGGCTGCTCCAACTGTGGCTCAATGCCACCTTCGAATCTTTCTTGCCTAAGAAGGTTCAAATAAATGAGCAGGCTCCATAGATAGCGAACAGACGCGTCGAAGGAACCAGACTGGCTCTGTTGACGCCTATGGAAGATGGACTGGAGCTTCAGCAAACTTTTACCAACTTCGTTCTGATGTTTGCTCGAAGGAAAGAGTTTGTTTCGACTATGGCTCCGTTTGCTCGACGGAAGGTAGGCCCGGCATGGTTCACAAGGCCACATCCAAGGACGTCGAGTGGTCCTCAAGTTGACGAACATACAACAATGTGGGAGGCGTTCCTCACACCAAGGATCATGCCTCTTCGATTCAGGAGCTCTAAGACTCACTTGAGTCTGATTGCATATCAACCAAACCTGGTATCTCGCCAGTTTGGTATTATTCAAACCCTACCTTCTCCAATTTTTCCAAGAGAGAAGTCTATGTTGTACTTCTGCAATGATTACACCGAAGAAGCTGCCACTAAACATATCGGAAGATATGCTGGTCGAACAGTTCTCTTGTTGTTTGACTACCAGCTCAACTTTCTTTGCTCACCATCCTTCGAGGAGTGGTGGAAAAGTTATTACGCTGAGGAGTTTTTCGACGAGAAGGACTTCGTGGATGAGCTTCAGAAATCTTTTGTCCTTGTGTTGGACAAAATAAAGAAATGTAAGTTCATCCTTTCACATTACTTTGTCTTTCTCTTTCGACTGCTAGCCTGTTAACTATTTATTTGATTTCAGTTGTTCGAAAGCCTGTAGCCAAGAAGGCTGCAGAAAGCCAATAGGGAGGAGGCCCCTCAACAAAACCTCCACCGCCGGCGAAGATTACAGCGCCGGCGAAGACCACAACCAACCAACAGGGGGAAGGTCCTTCGAAGAAGCCTTCTGTATCGGTAACCAGACTTTCATTATTTTCTTCTGGCTTTCGATTTTTGACTTTCGATGCAATTGCTAAATCGAATTCCCATTGGTTTTTTAGGCACCTTCTCCCAAGAAACGGCCAGCACTGGTGGTCGAATCTGGGAGCGATGAAGAAGGTGATTCTCCCCCTGCTCCTCTAAAAAGGCGAAAGCTGACGAAGGACGCTCCTGCTCCTGCTCCTGAGGGTCGAACAATTAGAATAAAGGTTGCTGGGAGAAAGCCCAGGCCACCTCCAGTGATCATTGAGGAGCCAACGGAGGAGGAACTAAACGTTCTTCTCAATAAGCCTGTCGAAAGCGACAATTCCAGCCCTGGGGCTGAAGCTAATTTACAGGTAATCTCTTAGACCTTTTTGTAACTTAGGTGTAGATACCTACATTCGATTATGTCTCTTTCGATTTCTGAAGATTCTTCCTCTTTCCTTTCTCAGGACACCACTGAAAGCTCACCGCCAAGGACCTCTGAAACACTGGAGTCTGCTGAACTCAGCAGGCCACAAGAAAAAGGCTTGGAAAATGACGAAGCCCATACTGAAATAAATGAGGCCAATGCTGAGACGGTAGAAAAACCCACAGAAGATCCTCAAACGGAAGAACAACAGCCAAAAGAGGTTCAGGTGGTGGATCTGTCGGAAGAGAATCGTGACGAAGGGGACCATGGCAATGCTGGCGAAGAAAACCAAGGTGCCGCTGGCGAAGAGAACCACGGTGACACTGGCGAAGGGCACCAAGGTAACGCTGGCGAAGGGCACCAAGATGACGCTGGTACTGCCCCAGTCCGAGTCGAAGGGAAACAAGTCGAGACACCTAACACTCAACAGCCTCAAACCCAAGACAATGCTGTTGCAAGGGCTGTTACCTCAACGAAGCACAGGTCGAAAGAGGACTTAGAACTCTTGAAACAAACTGACCATGTTAGCTATCTCAACGCAATCATCGAGAGCAAGAGTTCGTCCGATGCTAGTCAGGAGGTTCCTACCCTGTCGGGGAAGTCCACTGAAACCTCTCCTCTTGATGAAGCTTTAGCGAAGGTTAAGGCCCAGTTTTTCAAGAAGGACTTGATGAAGGCTTTAGAGGTGGACCCCACTGCTCCATCATACTTGAGGGATGTTTTGAATGCTGTCGACTTGTTAGCTGTAGCCCCAGAAGTTTCAGGCTTGATCATGGAGTTACACTCCATTATTGATCAAGTCTCAGCAGATTATAGGCGCCAAAGGGGCTTTAATAGTCAGCTTGAGGTGTTATATGGCAAAAGCTCTTCTGCATGGACTGCTGTTTCGGAGGCGACTTCTCGAATTGCGGAGTTGTCGAAGCAAAAAGCATCTACGCAAGAAGAAGTCGATGCCATCGATCGAGAGAATGCTTCCTTCAGGGCACAAATCGAAGAAATAGAGGCTAAGATAAATGCCAACACTAAACGCAAGGAGGAACTTCTTTCGATCGTCCCAGACACCGAGAGTCAAACTGAAATCAAACAGGGCCTGGAATTTGCTGAGAAGGCCCAAGGCTTCGACGATCAGATTGCCCAGCTTGTGCAGGCGAATGCCTGGTGCAAGAAAAGATTGGAGCTGCAGAAAGTCAAATACCTTCGACTCAAGGACTCTGTTCCCTTCTGATTGATTCAGCTTTTGTAACCATATTTTGTAATCTATATTCGACAACATTGCCATCTTGGCTAAAATTATAAAAAATTTCCATTTTGGCTTTTTATGGTTAATTTAGTCTTGTTATTTTATTATTTTATTTTTATCTCTTGGAGTGTAGGTTTGTATTTTTTCAAATATTTACCATTTACTCTCAAGAGCCTTTTATCTTCACCTAACTCTTCGACTTCATAGGCTCCACCAGAAAAAGTTTGGATAACTCTGAATGGTCCTTCCCATTTGGGTGACCATTTCCCCATGCTTCGATCCCTTCGATCCATGGGAAGAATTACCTTCCAAACTAGTTCTTCAGGCAAAAATACCTTAGGTTTTACCTTTTTATTATAAGAGTCTTCTACTCTTTTCTTCTGAAGCCTGAGTAGGTCAAGAGCGCGCAATCTCTCTTCGTCTAAATCCACCAGTTCGTCTGACATCATGTTCCAATAAATTTCAGAGGGAATATCATAATGCCTCTGAACCCTTGCAGATTGAAGACAAATTTCTGCTGGCAACACTGCATCATGGCCAAAAGTTAGCCTATATGGTGTTGTACCTGTGGCTTCTTTTGGGGACGTTCGACAAGCCCACAGAATCTGGTCTAACGTCTTGTGCCAATTCTTTGGTTTCTTCCCAACATGCTTTTTTATCAAGCCAATCACTACTTTGTTTGCTGCTTCGACTTGACCATTTGCCTGTGCATAATAAGGCGTTGATGTTAGGAGTTTGAAACCTGTTTCCTGAGCAAATTCCTGCATCTTTCGACCAGTGAAAACTGATCCTTGATCAGTTGTTATCGTCTCAGGGATTCCATACCTAAAGATAATGTTCTTTTGAATAAATTCAATGACATTTTCTTGGTCTACATTGACTAAAGGGATAGCTTCGATCCACTTAGTAAAGTAATCAATGCCTACCAGTATGTATTTCTGACTCTTTGATGATGCTGGTCGAATCTCTCCAATGAGGTCCAACGCCCATCCTCTAAAGGGCCAAGGCTTCACTATCGAGTGAAGTTCGCTTGCTGGTACATGTTGGATGCCTGTATGGACTTGACACTCTTGACAACCTTTAGCGAACTCAACACAATCTTTCAGCATAGTGGGCCAATATAGTCCTTGTCGAAACAACAACCATTTCATCTTATGGCCTGCTTGGTGAGCCCCACATGCTCCAGCGTGCGTAGTCGAAAGGGCTATGTATGCCTCAGCTTCACTTAAGCATTTTAGCAATACCCCTTCAGGCGTTTTCTTGAATAACTCATTACCCATGAGTACATAACTCAACGCCCTGTACTTTGTTTTTCGTTCTGTCAAAGCTCCTGGATTTTGAAGATAGTCCACAATGGGTTTCCTCCAATCTTGCTCTGATAAATTATCTATGAACGAAATTTCGAAGTTACTTTGATCAGCATATCCTAGTCTCGTCGATTCCAAGTCTGTTGGTGATAGACGATTTGCTTTTATCTTTTCTCGAACTTCGATTGCTCTTTGCAATCTCGTTTTTGAAATCTTATACCCAGATGCAATCTGTGCCAAGTCGTTGGCTATCTGATTTTCGACTCTGGGTATGTGTCGAATATTGATCGTTTCAAATTTTTTCAATAAACGATTTGCTATCACAAAGTACATAATGAGATTCTCTCTTATGCATTTATATTCCTTTGTGACTTGCTTAATGACTAACTCTGAGTCTCCCATTATTTCGACTCGAGTTGCCCCCAATTCCAACAATATCTCAAGGCCAGTAATTAGAGCTTCATACTCAGCCTCATTGTTCGAACAAGAACCTGATATTTTGTACTTGAATGTTGTTGGAATTTTATCTGGAGAAATAATCAAGACTCCTACCCCTGTTCCATCTTTATGGCTGGAACCATCGAAGTAGAATTTCCAAGGCTCTATCTCCACATAATTAATATCCTCAACTTGAATTGAGTGGTCGACTATGAAGTCTGCAACCACTTGTCCTTTTACTGCCTTAAGAGGCATAAAGGTCAAGGAGTATTCAGTTAATGCTAATGCCCACTTGCCAATTCGACTGTGCAAGATAGGTTTCGACAACATATACTTGAAAACATCGAAATGAGACAAAACATACACATCAACTGGTTTTATATATTGCTTGAGTTTTGTACAAGAGAAATACAGACATAGACACAATTTTTCAACTTCACTATATCTAGTTTCTGCATCGTTCAAAACTCTACTGAGATAGTAAATGGGTCTTTCGACTCCATTCTCATCCTCTTGGGCTAACATGCTTCCCAAAGTTTTGTCGGATGCAGCTATGTACAATCTCATACTCCTATTGCTACAAGGAGGCACCAAAATAGGTGGCTTAGTGAGGTACCCTTTGATTTTGTCGAAGGCTTCTTGTTGCTCTTGCCCCCATTCGAACCCTTCTTTATTCAGTCGAAGTAAGGGTGAAAAGGCCTGAGCTTTCCCACTTAGATTAGATATGAATCTCCTTAAGAAATTTATCTTGCCTAACAGAGATTGCAGTTCCTTCTTATTCGATGGCGCTTTTGCTTCCAGAATTGCCTTCGTCTTGTTCTGGTTGATTTCTATTCCTTTCTTGTGGACAACGAAGCCCAAGAAATCTCCAGCTTTCACACAGAATGCACACTTCAAAGGGTTCATCTTCAGACCATGTTCTCTCATTCTTTCGAATGATTGTCGAAGGTGGTCAATATGATTCTTCCTGGAAACAGACTTTATAACAATGTCATCAATATATACTTGCATAAAAGTGTTAATAAAATCATGGAAGATAGTATTCATTGCTCGCTGGTACGTTGCCCCAGCGTTCTTTAGGCCAAAAGGCATCACTACCCATTCGTAAGTGCCTAAGGCCCCAGGGCATCGAAAAGCTGTTTTCGACACATCCTCTTCAGCAATGAATATTTGATTATATCCTGAATAACCATCGAGCATACTCAGGTATTCATAGCCAGCGGCAGAATCGACTAGCATTTCCGCCACAGGCATAGGATATTCATCTTTGGGTGTAGCAGCATTCAAATCTCTGAAATCTATGCACACCCTTAACGTACCATTTTTCTTAATTACTGGCACAATGTTTGCAATCCATTCGACATACCTTGTAACACATATGAATTTGCATTTCAACAGTCTTTCGACCTCCGTCTTGATCTTCGACAGTATTTCTGGAGCGAAGCGCCTTGGATTTTGCTTGATTGGCTTCTTCCCAGGTTTGATTGGCAACTGAAGTTCTACCAATCCCCTGTCGAGACCAGGCATATCGTCATAATCCCATGCAAAACAGTCTTTGAACTCTTTCAGCAATTGGATTACTTCCAACCTAAGTTCTGGATCAATTTTGGCGCTGATGTAAGTTGGCCTTTTCTCTGACCCTTCGCCTAAGTTGATTTCTTCTAAAGGATCTTGCGCTAACATTTTAATGTTGTTCGCCAAGGGGTCCTTTTCGAAGCCCAAAGGCTCATCGTCATAGATGGCGTCAAGCCTCTGTTCCTGCATTTCTTCTGGCATGATATCAGGGGGTTTTGGATCGAAATCCTTTCCTGGACCTGTAGCAGATAACTGTTGATCATTGGCCTGTGTGGCCATGTACTTTACTTCGGCTTTGAGAGCCGTTATCATCTTAGTTTCGGCTACATAATCCGAAATTCGCTTCAAAGATGGTGACTCAGTCATTATCACTGAATTCACTTCCCCAACCAGTTGGTTGGATATCAGTTAACCCACTGAAGTCTATGTGGGACAAGTCTTCTCTGTCCCATTGGAAACCATGCTCAGGATGCAGGTATAGGGAACAAAAAGTATTTGGCGCTGGCGCCATGTCGAAATCAGGTGTTGGACATGGCCCTATGTGAGCCAAGTTCTTGTCGAAATCTGCCAACCCCAGGTGATTCACTTCGCCCAGGTAGTAGCTTTGATCTGCCTCTATGTTTTCGACCATTCCATCTGGACGCCATAGGAGCAGCCTCTGGTGCATTGATGATGGCACAGCTCCAACACCATGAATCCATTCACGGCCCAACAAAAGATTGTAGTTAGGTTTGGCCGATATGACCATAAACATCGTTGGTCGAAGGATAGATCCTACTTTGATATCCAGCTGGATCACCCCCATAGTGGTCCCTATGCCGCCCTCATAGTTCGACAGGACCATGTTGTGAGGCTTAATGTCCTCATCCCTTTTGCCAATTTTCCTTAGCATAGAGTGAGGAATAATGTTGATGGTCGCCCCGCAATCCACCAAAATTTTATTCACAGTAGTTTCTTCGAGTTTAGCCCTTATAAATAAAGGCTTGAGGTGATTTTTCATCGCCTCTGTAGGTGGCTCGAAGAACCCATTTTGTTCCTCAGTGGTGCCATTGTCCATGACGAAATAGCACACTGGCCTGTGTTTGGCCATTTCTTGCTCCACTTCCCAGTCACTTACTTCGACCTCCACCTGTCAGTTGAATTCTCTGGGCAGCACTGAGACTACATTCACCATTATGTCCAAAGTATCATCAGACTCAGAATCGTCTTCGTCTTCGACTTCACTTTGGTTAGGCCAAACTAGCCTGTTGGTTACTGGCTCTCTTTCTAGAGGTTTCCTTTGCTTCCTTTGAGGAACGTTCGAACTGGTTTCTGCCTTTGGTTCGTTGGCAGCCTCCCTTTCAGCTTTTTGTCTCCTTTGGTATCTCCTCCATTGAGATCGAGACATGGGATTTTTACCTTTGTAGTTGCTCGACACTTGTGCAACTTTAGGTGCAGCAACCTGAGGCTCTTTCTTTTGAGTCAAAGAGGAACCCCTTGGCACGTCGAAAGAGTGCCATCTCTCCTCACTTGGCCTTTTTCGACCAGAGGTTTTGTACCAAGTATCTACTGGCACATTTGTGGGAGGCCTAAAAGTCAATGGCCTCTTCTCTTGGTTTGAACCTCTTTGGGAGGCTCTTCTGGGATCATGTCGAAGATCAACATTTTCCCTTCTCTTATTCGCTGCTCTTACGCCTTGAATGTGCTCAGCAGCTTTTTTGTCAAAGATCGAACTGCATCTTGGACACAGCATCACCTCTGATTTCTTTTTCTGGCATCTTTGTAGAAAATCTGCCAAATTTTCATTTTCCCGAGGGAAAGCAGTCTTATTAGCTTGTTCTTGCCTCATGGCCTCTTCTGATGCTTTTGGGTCAGAAAGTTCGACCATGTTGATATTTATTGTATCTTTGTTAGCAAGAGTTAACTGCTTCATTTGTATCTCCAGATTCTCCGTCTGGCCTTGAACTGTGGCCAAGTGGGAACTGGGTTTTGGTCCAGTTTTTTGTGCTTCAGCGGTCTCCAACTTCGGGCTTTCGACCGCTTTCTGAACTGCTTCAATTGTCTTCCTGGATAAATTTCCAGAAAAACTGCCAAAGATTGGCATGTTGATGTGGTCCTTTGAGACTTCGACCATTGTGATTCCTGGCTTCTACGACTGGCTCCTGGTTGCCTCTATCACGTTCACCTCAGAGGGCTCAGCATAGTGGGCTTCAGCCTGCAATGGATTTGAGTCGACGGCCATGGGGGTTTTGTCAGCAAACTTCAACCTCCCTTCTTCGACAGCGTCTTGCACAAGATTCCTGAAAAGAAAACATTGAGAAGTTTTATGGCCCAAAAAATTATGATATTTGCAAAAACCTCTCTTCTTTCTTTGATCAAGAGGAGGCACTTTTACCCCTGGGGGTACTATCATTTGGCCATCTTTAACAAGCAAGTCGAATATTTCATCACATTTTGTGATGTCAAAACTATAAGTCTTTTTGGGGAACCTATCGTTGGTCCTTTCTGGACCAATGGGATTTTTCCCACTTGAGGGGACTAACAGTTTACAAGAGTATGGTGGCCCTTGTTTCAGTTCTGCTAAATCGACTTCTCCTTCTTCGACAGCTAAAGTATCGTCGAAGGATTCCGGATCTTCGTCATCCATCTCAACATACACTATCCTCTCTCTCTTGTGAGTTTTCGTTGCCTTTGCTTTTTCAGCTTTGAGGCGTTCTACCTGTCGAACTCTATCGGCCAGTTGGGCCATGTCTCTTAGGTATTGGGTGTCTAGCTTCTTCCTAATGGAATAATCTAAACCGCCTGCGGCTATTTCGACTAACTCATGTTCTGGCACTTGTGTAAAGCATCTCGCCTTGAGCAACCTAAACCTATTTAGATATTCGTCTATAGGTTCAGTGAAACGTCTCTTCACACTGGCCAATTCTTTCAGGCTTATCTTGGTTTGCCCCATGTAGAATTGTTCATGGAACAATCTTTCCAACTGGGTCCAATGATGGATCGAATTGGGGGGAAGAGTTGTAAACCAAGTAAAAGCGTTCTTTGTTAAAGAACTCGGGAAGTACTTGATCCTCAGGTTTTCGTTATTCGAAATGTCACCTGCTTCGATCAAGTATCTCGCCACATGCTCGACAGTAGATTCTGTCGTGTCCCCAGAGAACTTAGTAAATTTGGGGACTTTGCATCTAGGAGGTAAGTCTGTCTGTAACACGTACTCTGACAATGGAGATGTAAAGTTGGGCCTTCGAAAGCCCATGTTCATCCCATTTTGAGTCATGATCCTTTCGATCATGGTTGCCAGATTATTTTCCAAACCCGTATTCTGGTATTGGATATGTTGGACTACTTCGTCAGCATTTTGGTTTCTGTTAATTAACCTTACCTCTGGGGTTATTACCCTAGGTTCCTCGACGGGTTGCTCCAATCGTGCCCTAAGGTTTTCTTCGACAGGCTGTTGAGCCTGGTTGATGGTGGTTTCTTCCTCTAAGAACATCCCCTTGTTTCCCCTTATTTGCGCCCTTTGGGGCTGTCGAACAGGTTGGGGTACTCCAAAGAAATCAGTCAAACGCGTCATTTGCGCTGTCACTTGCTGATTCGATTGAGTAGTGTTTTGTATTAGAGGGTTTAGCATTGTACTCAAAGTTTGTGCCAACATTTGCACCATATCATGGTTGCTTTCGTCCATTTGTTGCCTCAAGACTGCTGTCGAGGCATTTGTAAGGCCATGGGCTACTTGGGACGTTCCTCCTAAGAGTTGGGTCCTATTTCTATTCGCCATGCCTACTCCAGAACCTTGGAGTGGCGAAGAGGCACTCACTAAAGGGTCTGAAAAAGTGGACGCAGCATTCGTCAGGCTAGCCAATTCAGAAGTTGGCATACCATAGAGTGGCATAAATCCTGGTGGCGCAAAAGGCCTTGTGCCTAAATTTCCCCTTGGTGGGGGAGTTCCCAAAGGCATCCTGGGGCCCGTGAACGAAGGTAATGGCCCCGTTGCTGTGACCGTTACTGCTGGTGTCGAACCAACAGTTGTCGCTTCACTTACGGTCGTACTAACCGTTGCTCCCACATTTGTTTGTGGGATTTCGTTATTGTTTGGCGGATTCGCCATCTCTTCCCTTCTTCTGGCAGTATTGTTATCGTTAGTGTATATTCTACCACTTCTCAATAACATACAACACTCCTCGAAAAGATGAGATTATTTTCAACAACCAACACACTGTCCCACCAGGTGTGCCAATTTGTTTACCTGGGTATTTGGTAAACAACCGCTGATCCTCCAAATGGTTACTTATTTGGTTACTCGCAGGATCGATCAGATTGATCCTAGGACATAGGTTGGTTTTGAAGTTTTGATTAAATTGGATATTAGTTAAATGACAATAAAATGAAGAGGCTTTAAATAAATTGCATGAAGAAAGGACTTGGTAAAATAAATAAGGCTTTAAATGAAAGGGTTCGACAGGAAAGTAAAGAAGAAAGCAAATAAATTTCTGGGAAAGTAAACGACTTTGATTAATAAAGTTGGTGTTTCACACATACATTTCTCAACAATTCTTTCTCACACGCTGGGTACTCGAATCTATATGAGTGACTTTGTATAGAATTGTGAACACACGCGAGAAACTACATGACTACTACTATTTATACTAAAACATCCCAAGTAACCGTCGGGCAGTTATACTGCTTCGAGATGATTCCACTTGGCACGTTCTCAACGTTCGACGCTCCAGATCTTCGCACGTCGCACTTGGTAACCGCTGGAAACCGTTTTTCCTCCAAACGCTTGAATTTCAAACTGCTCCACTCTGAACCATCGAACACCTTCGTCGAGAAGCATCTTCGACGAGAAACTCCTTCAACGTCGAAGGCAACCAACTTCTCCCTTGGAAGAAATCTTTTAAGTACCTTGCCATCTTTCGATGGGCATTTCGACAGACCTAGCTAGTCGAAAACATCCTTCAGCTTTAATGGCTGACATTAATAAAACAAGGGTGTCGAATTTAGGAGCCAACAACGGGTGAAACTAAAATAGGATTTTGCTTAGGTGATTGATTTGTATGAGGTGAGATATGTAGTGATGTGTTTTGAATAAATGATTAAGGAAAGGGAACTGGTACAATGGGAGTTATGGTTGGAAGAGTTAATGTTGCTAGAAACATGTAAGAATAAGGGAGTCTAAATTCATTGAATATGACATCCTTAGAGATGTATATAATCCCATCACTGGCCAAACATTTGTTTCCTTTATGGTAATAAAAATAGCCTAAACACATACACTTTTTTGAGTGATAAGCAAATTTGTGAGGTTTGTATGGTCTTAGATGAGGATAACAATCACAACTAAAAATCTAGAGGAATTTATAACCTATGACATTGTTATATAAAGTAAAAGGGGGGGGGGGGGTCATGGATAGTGTAACAATATGCATTATATTTATAAGATATGTGACATCTTAAAATGCATGATCCTGAATTTTTTGAGGTATGATTGCTTGTGCTAAAAGAGTGAATCTAGTTTGTTTGAAAGCTAAAATTGTGTAAGGTAGTAGTAATTCTTTCAAACCAGATCACAGGTTCTCGTTTTAGGCCATAAACGACTTTGTTTGGGTTGAAAACAAGTGATTTATATGCATTGATAAATCCATGCGGTTTTTGCATTTATACTTCTTCTTCAATCATACCATTTAGGAAGGCATTATTCACATCCAATTGAGTGATGTGCCATTGTCTATAAATAGCGGGGTGAGGATAATTCTCACTATAATAGGTTTCAATACAAGATAAAATGTATCTTTAAAATCAAACCTTAGTTATTGGTGAAACATCTTTTCCACAAGACTAGCTTTATATTTAAGAATATAGACATGTGGATTTTGTTTGACCATGAAGACCCACTTATATTCAATGGCACTTATGTTTGATGGAAGGAAAATGAGATTTCATGTATTATTATTGAGTAAAGTTGTGTACTCGTCTTGCATAGGTGAAAGTCACTTAAGTGATGGAGTGTATGATGTAGGTTTGAGTTTAGTGAGGAGTAGTGTAAGATTAAGTCTTGGTTGAACTATGCCAAGATTGGCTCTAGTTGTCACAAAATGAGCATTTTATGAGTGTATTCTATGAGGTTGAGGTGTGGGGGTAAGGGAGGTGTGTATTGTAGCTGAAAAACGACGACCTTAATTGAATTTAATAATAAGGATTAAATTGGTGTGATGATGTTAGTATTTGAATGTGTAGGTGAAGTTGAGGTATGACTTTGATTAAATGGTAGGTGTGTAGAATGGTTAACATTTAAAATTTGTGTGTTGATATTTCCATTAAATTATATGGATGAAAATAAAATATGAGCTTGTTTAGGTGATTGATTTGTAGATTAATTAGGGGAGGGAGTGTGAGTACATGTATGAGGTGAGATACATAGTTACGTGTTTTGAAAAAATGATTAGGGAAAAAGGGATCTAGTACACTACAAGTTCTGGTGGGAAGGGTTAAGGTTGCTAGAAACATGGAAGAATATGAAGTATAAGTTCATTGAGTATGACATTCTTAGAGGTGTATATTCTCTCATCACTCGCCAGACATTTGTTACCTTTATGGTAATAAGAATAGCCTAAAAATAGACACTTTCTAGAGTGATAGGAAACTTTGTGAGGGTTGTATGTGCTTAGATGAGGATAACAAGCACAACCAAAAATCTTAAGGAATTTATAATCTAGGACACTATTATATAAAGCAAAATAGGGGAGGTCATGGTTAGTGTGACAATAGGCATTCTAAATATAAGATGTTTGGTAGCTTGAAATGCAAGATCCCAACATTTTAGAGGTGGGGTTGCTTGTGCTAGAAGAGTGAGTCTAGTTTCCACCACACGCGCTCACACACACATGTGCGCGTGCATGTGTGTGTTGTGTGTGGGTGTTTTCTCTCAACTAAACCATTTTAATGGTGTATGGGGGGACAAGTTAGTCTATGAATTATACCATGTTATGCTAGAAATGAGGAAAGAGTTTGAAACTCATCACCTTAATCAGTTTGAACTGATTTTATTGTAGTGTTGAATTATGTTGTAATAAATGGGAGGAAATGTATGAAAATCCAGTGAACTTCAAACTTTAGTCTTAGTAGAAATGTCCATGTATACTTGGTGTAAGCATTCACACTAGTTAATAAGTAATTGTATCATGATGAAGAAGTCATAGGTGCAATACCCTATACATCAACAAAAATAAATTCAAAAGAAGCATGATAAGTAGTAATTGAATGAAATGAAGGTAATCTGTAAGCTTTTCCTAAGCAATAACATGTTGCACATAAATCTAACTTTGACTGCATATGTACATATATGTTATAATTGTATCCACATGATGGGGGTGGCCCAATTTATTGTGCGACTAGGTATACAAGGAAGGTATTAATCCAATGACATATTTATTTGCATAGACTTAAAAAATCTATTGTACTAGGTGTAATGTTGGTGAGTTGGGAATATAAAGTGATTTTGGCCTATTAGAACCAAAATGGGTATATTGCATTTAATCAAAGGAGTATAGTTTATATTTTCCAAGTGCTCCTTGTAGAAGAAATTTAGAGGTAGTCTGAAATTTAACACGGTGTACATCAAGATGTAATGCAAATAACACTCGATTGTCCTTATCAAATTGGCTTACAAAGATCAAATTCTTTGTTATATTAATAACTAAATGTAGATTGCGTAAGATGGGTGTGGCATGTAGTTTAAATAAAATGTGAAATGTGAAAAGTAGATTGGGTTTTCAAAAACATTTTCTTTAGAAATGTTTCTCACAAACAATCAAGATACACAAGCTAAGGAAGAAAAATGACTCAATCGGTTTATACAAGTTCACCTTAAACAAGGTTACTCTTGTTTTAACATGGATACAAAAGAGAATGCATGCAAAATATATACAAAAAGAAAGTTTTTATTAGTCGTTCACACCGCGGTTGCAGATTTTTAGTGCCTATGTACCTCCTTCGTGTAATAGAGGATTAGGGCACTCGTAGTTTACCTCAAAAGTTTTGTGAGTTGTGTGTTTTTTATGAATGATGCTAGCGAAGCGTGTCCTTTTTGAAAAGGCTTAAAAAAAGTCTGAAGCCAAAAAGGTTTGTGTTGTACCCCAAAATTTGCCCTCCCATATTTCTCAAAACATTTCAAGAAATATCCACAAGTTGCTCAAGGTAGTCCAAGGGTTGACCAGACAAGCTCTCTCCTAAGGCAGTCTACCTCAAATTAGGGTTTCATATTGCATCAATATACTTGAGTCCAAGTGATACCAAATGCTCACCATTGTCCTAATATGTTCTCAAGTTCATCCATGTCAAGTTTCAAGCCCTACAGAGAAAGTTTGCTCAGTCAATTGCTCAAAGGCCTGAAAATCGACTGTGCTATGGCAAAAGTCAATTGTGGCCTACATACAGTCAAACTTCAAGATTTTTGGTCAACATACTCATTTTGAAGTATATTTCATCATTTGATCAAGGGTTTATCATGATTCATCAAGGATTTTTCATAATTCATCAAGAACCAAAAGTTGCTAAATTAGGATTTTGTAGGAAAAGTCAACTCAACTTTGACCAAGCATAACTTTCTCATACTTTATTAGAAATGACCCATCCAAAGCTCATTTTGAAGAGGATTCCATTATCTACAATCCATCTTCATCTCCCAAGTTCAAAATATGCACTCACAAGAATTTATGAATTTGGACATTATAGATCATTTTGAAAAGTCAACAAAAACACATTTTTTGTCAAAGCTTCATACATGAGCATGGAATACCAAATTGAGATGAGACCAAAAATGTTGCTTATAGGACATCTCAAGATTTATAAAAAGTCCAAGAACACCTTCAAAGAGTTAAAGTTGAGGAAGTTATGCATTGGTGAAGTTGACCTTTTTTGCAAAATTATCAAAAGTCAATTATGCCTAAAAATGCAATTTTTGCCAAATGGGCCCAATCTTTTGCATTTGTTTTAAATTGGCAACATGGTCCACGAGCCATAGCCCTTGTAACTTGTCATTATCTTGTTTTTATTATTTATTTTGATTTTTATTTAAATTAAATCATTTTAAATCAAAATAAATCATGAAAAAATCTAAAGCATTGAAAACTCAAGATTTTGTACTTGTTTCAGGTCTCAAATCTAGTTGGCAAGCATTTGAAATCGTGCAAAGCATTGGTGTTGACAAAAAGATTGAATTTGCCTAATTTTAGAAAGATATTCAAAGTGAATCAAATCCAAATCAAAGACATTGATGGAGGAAGATTGAGATCAGTTTTTGAACCCTAATTCAGTCCTTGATATATATTGAACCATTTCAGACCAAAAAGAAGGCTAGAAAGAGGCGCAACAACAAGAACAAAACTGGAAAAATCATAAAAAAGTGCAAACACGATTTCATTGTTCCATGCAATTTTAAAGCCCCCTGACCATCCCAATCGCTTCCTGGGATCCCCAGCAAGAAAAACTAATCAAGAGCAAGCATTTCCAGGCCCTGAATACCACTGTAAGTCATCCACAATATTGAGTTATTTTTGAAATCGGTTTGCATAATTCTGGCACATATAGCATGATGTAATCATATATTCTTGTTCACCATCACGTTTGTAAGAATTCTGTAACATTTAATTTCGTTTTCATGAACTGTATTGGAGTTTGCCATTATTAGGGTTTATAAGCTCGCTTTGGGGTTTCCGAATCTAAGCAAAATTGGGCCATGAAAGGGGCACCATTGTGTTCAGCAGGTCCAGACGAAGCTATCCATGGCCTTCGTTTTTATTTATCACGCTTGTATTGAATTTTGAGATTTACATGACCTGTAGCAACGAACATTGTGCCGCAGGTAAAAGTCTGTATCTTTTAGCCACAGAGCAAGGAAGAAGAAGATATCGTGGCAAGCAACTATTGGCCTATTTGAAAAAGCGTGCGCGGAATTAACATATTTGGCCTTTTTAATATTTAATTATTGTTTTATATTATATGTACAAACTGAATACGCAACGCAGTTGGCATTGGTGCATGTGGGAAGTGCCTTGGGGCCTGGGTTCGAATCCCAGGTCCCCCTTTATTTCATATAATTTGCTTTTTCATGATCCAGCATGCACACAAAGACCAAGGACTACCATGCATCTTCATAATCCAACTTGCCAAGTGGCCAGATGGCCAGATCCAAAGGGCCGTCAATGAGGAACCATCATGGGCTGCAGTCAACGCGTAAAATCAGATCCTGAGAGTCAACATGGACCTTTGTTTCTTGGGCCCAGATTGCTGTTTACACCCCTAAATTACTCAGGCCCAATAACTCTTTCTCTTTTCTTTTTACATTTATTTTATTTTATTTATTTATTTTATTTACTAACACAAAATTAATTTTTCTTTTATCAAAAAAATCACATAAAAATATTTTTAACCCAATTAGACTTAGGTTTATTTTTATCAATAAATTAATTAATTTAATTAGATTTTAATTTTAGGTAAACTTTAATTTCTTTTTGTAAATAAATTTAAAAATAATTAGAAAATTAGGGTTTTGTCTTAACTTAATTCTATTTTCTTTTTTAAAAAAAAACCAAAAATATAAAAATAGGTCATTTATTTATTTTCATTAATTAATTTAATTAGCTAATTAATTGTGTATTTAATTTAAAAACCTAATTCTTTTCTTAAAAATAATTAAAAACAACAAAAACATTTTTCTTTCAATTAGGTTAGAAAGGGTCAAAACCCTAGTTCTCTCCCGATCTAATTTTCTTCGCGCGCGCTTTATGATTTATTTTTACCATATTAATGTAATTGCTCACAAGTTGTAATAGTTTAATTAGGTCTTTTATTTTTATTTACCGCTTTATTTTTTAAGGGTTTGTTTTTGGCTATGTAAATACCCGAAGCCTTGTAATAGCTTAGCTTTAATTTCCGCACTTTAAATTCCGTAAATTATTAACTGTTAGATGTATGATTAGGGTTGCATGACAAGAATGTATGATTAACTTTAAAACAGTTAGATAACCCTAAAATGTGCAAAGATAATAATCTGAAATTGAATCACTCACACATGCGCACTCCTAGGGTACACTCCCACTTCGGTTGCCTTCAGTAAACGGTCATTAGGAATAGGGTATTTTAGTGGTCGCCCTTTTGTCTCAAAGATCAAAGTTGCCTCAGAATGGTCGCCTCGGAATTGTTGCCTCGGACAATTGATCTAAGACATTAGGGTTACTACTAAGACATCCTAACGTTGCTTTAGTGACTGTACGTCCCTTTCAAATTGACCCTCAAAACTCCAACGACGGTGCTACCTACTCACTAATAGTGGGATAACGCTGTCTAAAGGAAACAAACATAAAACAATTCTTTTTTTTCGAGTAGGTAGATTAGTTCTTAAGTACTTGCTCAATCCAAACAAACTTTTTCACACTTACACTCCTTTACAAACAAAGTTTTCAAAAACACTTCGTAACACTCTTGAAGACAGAAGCAAGAGTTAAATCGAAGTCAAAACAAAAACTTTTCAAATCACACAAGCACAAAGAAGCAATTTTGAAAATGATGAACAAGTACCTAAGAGCCTGTAGATAACTACGGATAGAAAGGGTGCTAATACCTTCCCTTTCTATAATCTACCCCCCGTACTCAGAAATATCTCGAAAAAGGAATTTTTCTGTGCTTTTTTCCTTTCCTTGTTGGATAAAATAAAAGCCGGTGGAGACTCTTGCTTACCGCGACATTTTGCAAACACAAACGCAAAATGCAAACCAGCATTCCTAAAAAACAGTCCTGGTTCTGCCACCGTATCACAGTTTGTATTGGTTGGTATTTTTACTGTCAATAATAGTTATTTGACCTCAAGAGAGAGATATTAGTCATTTCTCCACTTATTACTGAAAAGAATCTTTGAGATTTTGAACCACACAAAATACTAAGAATGAAAGAACGATAATATCGAGAAGAAACCCGTTTATCATCTTCATTGCTTAGTAGAAGTATAATTCTCATCATTTATTTATTAAGTGCTTTGAAGTTTAAAAGAAAAAGAGAGTTTTTTTTTAACATGGATGCAAAATAAAAATACTAACGAAAGGGGATCCCAATCCTATAAGTTGTCATGCTTGTGTACCTAAAGTTAGGATAAGAGGGATATTTACCTAATATTTTCATGCATGGATAACAAACCTAAGGTCTATTTAGTTCAAACTTAGAGAAGAATGAATTAAAGATCCTATGAGGAACATGGTAATTTCATAAAAGAGAAAAAAGAAACAAGCAATCACACTTAGATAAGAGAAAAAGCAAGTATCACATAAATACACATGTAATTGGGTAGAAACCTGTTGGCTGAAGATTTTGATACTGTGATTCGAAATGAAATTACTATGGTTGAGTTTTGTTTGGATAAAGCAGATTTGATGATTCGGAATGGAAGAGAATGCTTGTTTCGAATAGGAAATATTAGAGTTCAAGGTTTCGAATGATAAGTTATGGAGTGTGAGTCCAAAGCCTTGTTCGAAATAATCATAAGAGGATATTTGTGAAGGTCATTTTTGGAAATAACCTATGAACAAACTCGGAACGAAAAGTTCCAAAACATTTGAAATTCAAACGTAAGCGGGATATTGGAAATTCAAATACACAAGCGTAAGAGTGTTTGAAGACGCGTGGAGGCTAGAGGGAAGCAATGCTCTGCATGCTTCGAACGTGGCAGATTCTGATAGCAAGACCGTTATGGTCGAATAGTATAAATAGAAGTCTTATTGTTAGGATTTAAGGGTGTCATATCTGATGTACAAATTCAATAAACATTCAAAATACCACATGGATAGGGAAACGAATGCTCGAAAGATGTACGTATGATAACACCAGCATTTACAATTCAATGAAAACTCTTTACATTTTCCAATTTTATCTTTCACTTCCGTTTCATTTGTATTTCAAGCAATTTTATGTTTATGCCTTTACATTAAAGCCTTTGTACTCGAAGTCATTTATTCCTTTCTGTATTCAAATACTTTTCTTATGGTCGAAACCTCTAAACATTTAGTCATTTTTACATTCACCCATTTAATCCTGCCATTTATCCAATTTCAAATCTTTAAACCTTTCTCATGAATACTCCTAATACCATATAGAAGTTGTCCTTCGAACCATTCAGTATAGTAATCGAAGCAGATTAGATATCTTTGGAACAACTCTAATTCGAAATCCTAAATATAAATGTCAGTTTTACAACTAGACTTAGCCAAACAACTATGTTCCATAGGATCAATCTAGTCGATCATGTAAGTGACCAGAGAGATTGAATAACAGTAATTAAGTTTATTTGATAGTTTAGAAGACTAGCGGTTGTTCACCAGAAATCACTGTAAACAAATTGGCACACCCGGTGGGACACATTGTTAAGAAAGTTGAAAGTAAAGATTTTTTAGGATATAATCTTGTTGCGTAAGTTCTTTTCTGTATATCGATTTCGCTGTTATATGAACCTTAGAAGTGGTAAAACAACTAATAGTAACCAACCTTTACCCAGAAGAAAACGTAGTAGTGGGATGTCTAATCTAAATAATCAACAAGGGGAACAAAGTATCCCACATGGAACAGGCACCAATGCGTCTGTTTCGACAGGGACGTCTAACGCGATCCCCACGAACGCACAGTCTGTTGCATCTTCTACCAGTAGTGTGGCCACAAATGGAGCAAGTGGCATGACAACCAACGGTTCGACCCTAGGAAATACAGGGACCACTGGTTATCTTGCGGGATTTGTCCCACCATCAGGGACACAAACCCATTTCGCCACCCCACTAACTAGACCACCCGTTTTTGATGGTAACAGACACAAAAATCCCTCTTATGGGATGCCAATATCTTTTATGGCAGGTTTACACAATTCCATATCAAATTCGTCACCATAATTTGGATCCGGATCTGGGGCCAACCAATTTATGACAAATACCCAAGGTTTAGTGGGTCACAATACATTACCTATCTTAACCACAGAAAATCAGATGGCCTTTAGGCAATTAATTGATGATAGTAACCATAATATGATAGGAGTGTTAGCACAGACTATGCAAGAAATCTTTGCCCCAATAGTACAAATTGCAACTGTGACCAACAGAGAAAACGCGGACAACATGAGTCGAATAGCAGATTTTTTCACTCCGCCAGAAAGGCGTAGGCAGAATCAGGCGGGGGTTCGAGCGAACATACCCATCATAGAACAAATTGCTAATGACCCACCCTATAGGCCATCCAGAGAGGGGGTTAACTTGGGGGCAAGGGCACAAAGGGGAGTTATAGAACCAAGGGTCGAGAGGTTAGAAGTCCCAGAGTTTCGAGAAGAACAACCTAGAGGAGTTGTCATGGTGGGTCGACACCAAGATGCTGATGAAGTCGTTCATAGAATTCGAAATGACAACATCTTGGCAGAAAATAATTTAACCACCATGATAGAAAGGATTATGGCTCAAAACGGTCTCAATACAGGTATTAGAAGACCAAACTATTCTTCTCCCATAATAGATTATGTGATGCACACTGATTTACCAAGGGGATATAAAGTCCCTAAATTTACAAAGTTCGCTGGAGACACCAATGAGTCAACAGTCGAACACATAGCCAGGTATCTAACTGAAGCAGGGGATATAGCAAATAATGAAGACCTTAGGATTAAATATTTCCCAAGTTCCCTAACTAAGAACGCTTTCACATGGTTCACCACTTTGCCTCATGGGTCCATAGATACTTGGACTCTGTTGGAGAGGTTATTTCATGAACAATTCTACATGGGACAATCTAAAATAAGCCTGAAAGAGTTAGCCAGTGTCAAGAGGAAGTTTACTGAACCCATAGATGATTATCTGAATAGGTTCAGACTCTTGAAGTCTAGATGTTTCACAGTAGTTCCTGAACATGAGTTAGTCGAAATGGCTGCTGGTGGCCTAGACTACTCCATTCGAAAGAAGTTAGATACACAACACTTGAGGGATATGTCCCAACTAGCAGACAGGGTTCGACAAGTCGAAAGACTAAAAGCCGAGAAGGCCAGAGTTTTTAAAAATAACAAGAAAGAAAGGGTCTCCTATGTCGGAACTGAGGAAGCAGAAGATTACCCTGAATTCGAAGAGGTCGAAATTGATCTCGCTGAATTGAAACAGGCTCCCCCTTTTTCCTGTAAATTACTAGTTCCCACAAAAGGGAAAGAAATTATTGAAAATGAGAAAAGTGACAAGTTCCCAAAGAAGGTTTATACCTTCGATGTAACGAAATGTGATGAAATTTTTTATTTGCTTGTCAAAGATGGCCAACTAATAGTGCCATCAAATGTCAAATTACCACCTTTAGATCAAAGAAAGAAAAGAGGATTTTGTAAGTATCACAGTTTCTTAGGCCACAAAACCTCACAATTTTTTCTTTTCAGGGATCTGATTCAGAATGCAATCAAGGATGGTAGACTAAGGTTCGCTGACAAGCCAAAGATGAAGGTGGATGATTACCCTTTAGATGTTGCTGACACCAACTACTCTGAACCTGCATACATTGGAGAGATAAACATGGTTGGAGTAGGTGAAGGTGACGCTCCATCAGATAAGGAAAACACCGAAGATGAGAACTGCGTGCTAGTAGGGGTCAAAAAGGAAGTTACTGAGGAATTCCATAAGGAACAAGAGGCTTCGATCGAAGCAGTTCCTTTGATTGCTTCGAAAGAGATCCAGGCTACTGAAGGCCAGGAAAACCAGAAACAAAATTTGACACAGGCTACGGAAGGCTTGAGGCAAAAGTTGGAGAAAGTACAGATCACAGTGCCAGTTCTTCCTCAGAAGGAAATATGGGATACTTTGGGGGAACCCAGTGGAAAGTTCGATTACATGGTGAGGTATTCCACCCCAGAAAGCTCAAAGACCCGAATTGAAGACATCAAACCTACAGGTTGGGGAGATACTGATATCAAGGGAGAAGACGTAGATGTCAACATGGTAAACATGGAGCAACCTTGTTCTGAAATGGAAGAAATGGAAAGGTATTTAGAGAAAGAAAAATACAAGATGGAGGACAGGTGTGCTAGAGATGCCAGTCTCAAAGATTACCTTATGTTGTGCCACAAAGAGAATGTTGCAATGATGTTGTGTCCCAGATGTAGCATCATTTGTAATCAGAGAATTGCTGCAGACTTTGAAAAAAGACAAAGGGCACGAACAGGCGTTAACTGGCGCCAGGATAATCAGCTGTTCAGATGCTACCCTAAGGCTGGAGAAAGTCTTATGGGGTTTTTAGTTTGTTGTCACAAGGGGGCAACCAAATGCTTAGTGTGTCCAAGATGTTCTGCAGTATATGATCATAAAGTGGTTGAAACCTTCGAAACAACCCCTTTCGCCCCATGTTAGAACCACGGAGAAATTGGTCAAATGGGCCAACGTTTCGAGAACAACTACACCTAATGGAGGCCTGACAGCCCTTATCCTAGAGGCGCTCGAAGGGTAACATTTAAAGTTCCTGCTGACGCACCAACTGACAAGTGGCTACAAGTTAGAGCTGACAATGGGAGAGACAAGTGGAGGAATAATGAAAGGAACACATGCCATGCCATGACGTACAGAAGGCAGTTCAATATGGAAAAAAGAGAAGAAGTAAGGTTGGAAAACTACAAGGGAAAGAACCCTATGTCCAGGTCACAATAGCGAAGGCAACAAAGAGTTCGAAAAGCTGAGAGAGATGCTGCGCTAAACAAAGGAGTGGCTTCGAGCAAAGACAAAGAGGAATCAAGCACCAACAAACCTGCACCAAACAATCAACCTGGGGACCATCCTCCGGTTAGCAGGAGACTTTTCTTTGAAACAAAGCAAAATGAATCAAAGGAATATACGCCAGGACCAGAGGAGAATGAGGATATGCTGACTGACAATTTCGAATTAGAAGGGGAATCTTCACTCAACATCAACTGCAATGTGGTATCTGTGTTTCCTTGCGAATTTGGGCAAGAGACTGAAGTCGAAGAACACGAAGAGGATGATGCAATAGACCTGACGAAACACAGGCCAGTATGCTATTACGTGATGGATAATGGGGCTGTCGAAGAGCAAAATGCCTTCTTCGAATACCCAGAACCAGCCATGCAAATTCACCTAAAACCATTGTTTATTCGAGCAAAAGTTGGTACACATAGCATAAACAAAGTCCTGGTGGATGGAGGCGCTGCAGTGAACTTGATGCCTCATTTCATGTTGAAGAAGTTAGGGATACAAAATGTTGACATAAAACCACACAATATGGTACTGTCGAATTATAAAGGTAAAGTAGGCCACACATTGGGGGTGATCCAAGTGGATTTGACAGTGGGATCAAGTTGCAGACACACTATGTTCATGGTAATCGAAGCTAAGGCCAACTACAATTTGCTGTTGGGAAGAGAATGGATCCATGGCGTTGGAGCAGTCCCCCCATCAATGCATCAGAGGTTAGTATTATGGAGAGAAGATGGAATTGTTGAGAACATAGAAGCTGACCAAAGCTACTTCATGACAGCAGTCAACTTAGTTGATAAGAGAAATTATGACAAACACTTGGCCAAGATTGCTCCTTGTGCCCCTAACGACGAGATCAATGAGACCAGAAATACGCATTATTACATGACCCTTCGCCATGATGGAATGTATTGGGATCGAAGGATAATCAAGGGAGATGGAGAAGTCGAAGGCACTGCACAAAGACGGCCAGCAGGCTGGGAATTCGATAATCCTGCCCATGACTAAGTCCTCTTTCTTCAAAAAGATTTCGGCCTACATGGCTGAGAACGAATGGAAGGCGACCTTAGAAGCTGAAATGGATAGTATGGTTGCAGAAGTAAATGAAACAGATGGGGATGGCTCAAAAGGCTCACCCTTAGAAGAACAAGAAATGGTTGATATAGGTTGTTGTACCCCAAAATTTGCCCTTCCATATTCTTCAAGAAATTGCCAAGCCAAGCTTCAAAGTTCCCCAAGGGTTGCACAGTGCAAAGATCTCCTATACAGTCAAAATTAGGGTTTGTGTTCTGATCAAGAAAATGAAGTTTTCAAAGGTCCAATCAAGTCTCACATGCCTACAAATATGGTCAAGTATCCTCATATCAAGTTTCAAGACATTCAGCTCAAAATTGCACAGTCAAAAACCCTAATTGCACTACAGTCAACTATAGGGGCAAAATGGTCATTTGGCAGTCAAAAGTTCAAATTTTTGGTCAACATATCATTTTGAAGCCACAAACATCATTTGATCAATGCTTGATCATGATTCTCAAAATTTGGCTCAGAAATCATCAAGATGCAAAAGTTTCCTTATTTGGACAGTTGAAAAAGTCAACTGAAATTGACCAGGGCATAACTTTCACATGGATTATCAGAAAAATTCCATCCAAAGCTCATTTTGAAGAGAAAGACACTTCCTACAACTCATCTTCATACTTCAAGTCCAAGAAATGCTCTCACAAAAAGTTATCAATTTCAACATTATAGGTCATTTTCAAAAGTCAACAAAAAGGGACTTTAAGTCAAAGGCCATAACTTGAGATTGGTAAATCAAAATGACATGGGACCAAAGGCATTGGTTAGAGGATTCAAAGACCTTTCCAAAATGTCCAAGAACATGAGAAAAGCTTAAAAATTGAGCAAGTTATGCCTTGTGGAAGTTGGGAAATTTTTGGATATTTTGAAAAGTCAACATTAATTCAAAAGACCTAAAATTGCTAATGGGCCCATTTTTCTTCCATAATTCATCATCCATGACATGTGCACGACCACTTGGCCCAAAGGGAAGTATTTCTTCATTTTTTTATTTATTTATTTGAATTTTTATTTATATTAATTCATTTAAATCAATTAAATATGTGAAAATACTTAACTTAACCTAATGAATCTTTTTGTACATGTTTTAGTCTCAATAATTCGTGCACATTCAAATATGGGAAGATTTGGTTTGATTGGATCCTAATTGACACAAAATTGCATGGAAAAAGATATGGAAATCATGGTAAAAAATCAAATCTTCAAAACCATGATTGCAAGAGATTTGGAGCAAGTTTTTTGACCTAATGCACTCAATACAAAAGCCTGAATACAACCCTAATCAAAAGACACGCACGGCTGCTCAAGAAGGCCATTATCAAACTTGAAAAATTTGTCAAAAAAGTCAATTCTGAAAACTCCCTTTCAAGGCGATTCAAGGCAGAATTTCTATTCCAATAGCTTCCTTGGAGATTACTGAACATATTCCAATCAAAAACATTCACTCAAACTCCAAGAATCGGTATACAGGGTTCAAACTGTTTCAAAAAAAACTCATAATCGTGCATCATGATTTACGCATCTTTTGTGATTTTTAATACTTGATTCATGTTCATTATGAAGTTTTGAAGCTAACCAATGCATTCAATTATGTTTTTATGCTGTATACACGATTTCACCATGTTTGAGTTTTAGGGTTTACAGGACCTCCAATTGGGGATTTTGAAACCAAGAAAAATTGGCCTTCAAGAGTGTCGTGGTTGTAACCAGCAAGTCTGGACGAATAAGATACCATGCTCGCGCCTAATTTATGAACACTATAGGCCTAATCGCTATTTTCCTTAAAGCCACCTAAAACAACGCGTGAAAAACCGTTGCCCAATGTTTTTGTTTTCAGGAACATGAAGAAGATGAGTCTGTGGCACACGATGATAGGTTGATTCAAATCTCGCGCGCGTTTCCAAGCCATTAACCCGCTTTCTTTTATATTATTTGTTTGTTTATTATATATCAAACGCGTTAGTTGGCACAATTGGTTAGAGAAAGCATTGGCAATGTATATGACCTGGGTTCGAGCCCCAGGTCTTTGTTATTTCCATAATATTTTTCCATAAAAATTCACATGCAGATTCAGCATTGAAGCACATCATACACGCGCAAAAATCAACGTCCATCTGTCCAGACTCATCAGATCAAAGGTGCAGATTGGAGGAGTAGCATAGGGTCCAGTCAACGCTACAGCATACTACCTGGAAAGTCAAACGGATCAATAGGCTATTGGGCAAGAATTTCCAGGATCTAACCTCCATATTGGGGTCTAAACCCCCAGGTTTGCATATTCTTTTTATTTTCTTTACTTTTTTTTTTGTATTATTATTTTTTATTCCTTTTAATTATTATTTGTTTAAATTAATTAATTATTTTTATAAAATACAAAAACATCCCAAAAAATCAGAAAAAGATAAAAAATATAATAAATATTTTTATTTTAATATTTCTTGTAAATAAATGCATGTGAATTAATTAGTTTAAATTAGGGTTTTAATTTTAATTCCTTTCATAACAAAAATCTAAAAAATATAGAACTAGGTTTAATTAATGTTTTTATTCCTTTTTAATTTTTCTTTTTTTTACCATAATATTTATTTTATTTATTTTCATAATTAAATGTGCATGTAAAAATTAGGTTTAATTTAGGTTTAATTCTAATGTTTTTTTTAATAAATTAAAATAAAATAGAATTAGGGTTAGTAGTTGATTTTAATTAATTCCTTCTTTTTTCTATTAAATCTTAAAATACGTAAAAATACCAAAAAAGCAAAACCTTTCTTTCTTTTAATTAATTTCACCATGTTAATTTAATTTTGCAAAAGGGTCCAACGCCCTCGTTCGTAATTTCTTATTTCTTCGCATGTTTATTTTATCTCGCTTAAATACTTATGTATCTCTCCCGAAGCCTTGTAATTACTTCTCGCACTTTTAATTCTTTTAATTTCTTTATTTTTCTGTCAAATCGGGTCCTGGTTAATTTTGGCGATGTGGACCCGCGCCATTTGTAATAGCTTTAGATTTACTTTTCCTCGCAACTTTTAATTGTTAAACAAAGCATGCAAGAATGAATGGCCTTAAATAAAATCAAGCGTAGAACACCAAAAACATGACAAGACAAATACAAATGAAAATGACACACGAACCGCACACACCACCCCTAGGGTACGCCTCACTGTTGCCTTGCCTCGAAAGGTGATCGTCGAGTTGAGGATGTCTTAGTAAGTCCTCATGATCCGGGAACCTGGCATGAGGGTAGCTTCTAAGGTGTCTTCCCATTACTCTGGTGATCACCATGTCCCGAACCTCGAATTGACCCGAACACCTCCAACGGTGGTGCTACCTACCTCTCAATGGTGGGATGACACTGCTTTAAAGGACATCTACACAGACGAATTCCTTAGGGTAGGTAGACGACTCTAGATACTTGCTCTAAATTTCAAAACAAAACAAAATACTTTTCACACCAACACATTTTCAAAAAGCTTTCGAAAGCAATTTTTCAAACACTCTTGAGGACTGATACAAGAGTCGAACTGGAATTTTCAAAGAAACTTTTTAAAACTCACTCACAATTGAAAAGCAAACATTTTTGAAAACACAAATGAGCAAGTATCTAAGAGCCCATGGATAACCATGGATAGAAAGGGTGCTAACACCTTCCCTTTCTATAATCTACCTCCCGAACCGAGAGCAATCTCTATAAGGAATTTTTCTGTGCTTTTGTCCTTTCCATTTGGAGAAAATAAAAGACGGTGGCGACTCTTGCTTCCGCGACATTTCGCGAACCAGCGTTAAACAGTCAGTTCCAGATCCACCGATCACAGAACTAGCGACTCTGCTGGGGACCCTTTATAAAGTGGGGTGTACCTTAGGACTAAGATCACTGTGTTCTCAATTGCTTTCCTTGCTTGCTTTATTATTGTGGGTTGCTTGGGAGTTCTATAGATCCTAACCCGAATCTGGGGGATACCTTCTTAGAAAGTAGCAACAAGGCTGTGAGGGAACTGTGCGGGGTATACCGACATGGTTGAAACAGTCTGCTACGTTGATGTGGCATTTTGGTGTGTACCGGTAACCCTTGAGTTCAGTCAAGGAGAGTACGGGGCCTCCGCGTGGTGTCGTGAAGCATCAACAGACCTTAGGAACCTTAATTGAACTATCTTGGCCTCTTTAGGGTAGTGAGATAACTGACTTTGGTGCAGTCCGAGGTTGGTTGATACTCGATACTACACTCAATTGAGGGTTGCTTTCCTAGAATATTTCGGTCGCCAGTTCAGTGGATAAATCGAAACGATGAACAATGAAAGCAATCCCGTGATATTGGGAACCTTAGAACCCGATTACTTTGATTAGGACAGGTTGAACCCACCAACTTCAAGAGGGTACTACCCAGACCCCATGTTGGCCTTAAACCTTAAGGGCCTGTCTTGTGTGCCTTGTGTGCCTTACGTGTTTGTAAATATCTGTGGTGTGTTTAATCATAGCATCATGACATCATCCAGCATCATATGCATTGACTAACCATTTCAGGGGTTCGAATTTTCATCTTTGTTCTTTGTTTTGTAGGACATGGAAACTGTTCGTAGAAAGACAATCCAAGTCAGTCTTGTAAGGATCCCTCCTCAGCTTAAGGAGCTTATATCCAGGATTCCTGAGAACTCTTCATTCAGTGAAAGACATGGAAGCCTCATCAGCTTGGTCAATACCAATATTGAGGAAGATATGATAAAGGTCCTGTTCCAGTTCTTTGATCCTCTGCATCACTGTTTCACCTTCTTGGACTATCAGTTGGTACCTACATTGGAGGAGTTCTCCCGGCTCCTGAAGATCCCTATCCTTGATCAGCTACCCTTCAACGGTACAGAAAAGGAACCTAAGCTTGAAGAGATTGCTAAAGCCTTGCACCTACAGTCATCTGACCTCAAGGGACATTGGGAAGTTAGAAGTGGTATCAAAGGGTTCTTAGCCAGGTTTCTGTTTGAAAAGGCCCTTAAATGTTGGAACTCCCTTGACTTGCAAGCTTTTGAAGAGGTTGTGGCCCTCATTGTCTATGGTTTGGTGTTGTTCCCTAACCCAGATCAGCTTATTGATATCAGTGCTGTCCAGATCTTCATGTCCAGGAATCCCATACCTACGTTGCTGGGGGACATCCTTCACTCATGTTACACTCGAACCATGAGAAAAAGAGGTGTCCTTATGTGTTGCACTCCTCTCCTGGGAAGGTGATTTATTTCGCACCTTCCACAATCAGTCCTGAAGAATGAGCGGGGTTTGAGATGGTCACAACGGTTGATGACTCTTACGTATGCAGATATACATTGGTGCTCTAGGTCCAGAGAAGATGCCACCATCATAGATCGTTGCGGGGAGTACCCTAATGTTCCTTTACTTGGAATCAGAGGGGGTATTACTTATAGCCCATGCCTGGCTTGGAGACAGTTTGGTTATGCTCGGAGGGATGGTCCTCATGACATGTTAATCCCTGACATAGTTTTTGACTTCGACAATGATACTCAAGGACTTCGCCAGAGATTTATCAGAGCTTGGAGGATGCCAAGTAGGATAGACAGCAAGACACTGGGGCACAGGAACTCCATCCCGTTGGAACCTTATCTCAAGTGGGTACGAGCCCGCTCCCAGAAGTTAGTAATGCCTTATCCTCATATGCTCCCAGTAATCAAAGAACCAGTCTTGGAAGGGGAAGTGTCCTACACTATTCAGCACCCTGATATGCCCACATCCTGGGAAGAGATGCAGAAGAGCTGGATCCAGCTTAAGGAGGAAAGGAATTCTCTTGAGACTAGTCTACATGCCAGTGAAAAGAAGGTCTTGGAGCTCACCCGTCTGTTGTATGAGGAGAGGACTCTCAACACTTACATAGCTCCAAAGAGGATGCGCAGTGTATTTTGGGATTGATTTGATTTTGTACTTTTGCCCATGAGGCCTTAATGTATTAAACAATGATTTCCTTAATGATAACGTGTGTTCCTTTTTGTCTACAACAAATTTGAACTTTCGAACCCTTGAATACATTGCATAAACACATATCATTCATCATGTGCATAGCAGGTTTTTCCTCTTTTCAGGTTGCTTACAGTTCTTCGCTGTTTATTTCAGCATCATGAATCCCGAATCTGCATCAACTGAGACATCAATCAAGGCTCTTCAGGTGCAGAATGCACAATTCCAGGAATTAATCAAGGGTCTGGCTCAAGGCCAAGAAGAACTGAAGGCTATGCTCCTGAAGAAGGAGAAGAAGAAGAAGAGAAGAACTGTTCTGTTCAACTCGGGCCGAAGGTTTGGTAATGCTCTGCAGCAGGAAGAGGCTGGTTCTTCTGTTGACAAGAGTAGTCCTTAGGCAGAAGCAAGGATTCCTAGTCCGGTAGTCTCCGACAACGAGACTGATTTTGATGAAGAGCAGTACCCTCCTGCAGACGACAAATACAAGCAACTAGAGGACAGGTTGAAGGCTATGGAAGTACAACAGGTACTTGGGCTGGATTTCGGAGATCTGGGTTTGTCAACTGGTGTGATCATCCCTCATAAGTTCAAAGCACCATCCTTCTCTAAGTATGACGGGGCGTCTTGTCCCAAGCTGCATTTAAGGTCCTATGTTCGGAAAATTCAACCGTACTCTGCGGATAAGAATTTATGGATCCACTTCTTCCAGGAGAGTCTTTCAGGGACTCATCTCGAATGGTTCTATCAGCTGGATGGGACCAAGGTTCGTAACTGGGAGGAGTTGGCTACTGCTTTCTATAAGCAGTATTAATATAATGCCGACCTTGCCCCTACACGTACCCAACTCCAGGGTATGTCGTTAGGTACAAGCGAAGGTTTTAAAGAGTACGCTCAGAAGTGGAGAGACCTGGCTGGTAGGGTGCAGCCACCATTGACTGATCGGGAGTTAGTAGACATGTTCTTGGGGACCCTATCTGGGCCATTCTTCAACCATCTCATCGGGAATTCATCTGCAGGGTTCACTGATCTAATTCTGACTGGAGAGAGAATTGAAGCTGGGTTAAAGTCTGGGAAGATTGCGAAGGGTGCATCGTCTAGTTCGGAAAAGAAACCCTTCAAGAAGGAGTCTAGTGCCGTGTATGGTTCCAAGAGATCAGAGAGACCTGAGCGCCGCCAATCTGTCAGTGCGGTAATGATTGCTAAGCCTGTTGCCGCTCCTCGGCCGACCAATCCTCAAAGGGCTGAAAGACCCCGGAGGGAGTTTACCCGGTTAAACATGACCCTATCACAGATCCTGCCACAGTTGCTATCCACCAATTTGGTGACTGTCAGGGAGGCTCCGAAGTTCCCCAATACTGCATCTCCTAAGTACAACCCGAACGCTTGTTGTGCTTACCATTCAGATAGCTCGGGGCACTCTACCGATGATTGTTGGGCGTTAAAGAACAAACTGCAGGACCTTATTGACGCCAAGGAGGTACAGTTTGAGGCATCTGAGAAGCCTAATGTAGTGACAGCTCCCCTGCCTGCTCATGGAGTGAATGCTATTGGGGACGAAGAGGAAGTTGATGAAGCTGAGTTTGATAGCTGGATCTACCCGGCAACCGACGGTGGACTTAACAATTGGAGCGCAAAAGACAATCTCCCTGTTTCTCTTGTTACTGAGTAATGAATTCCTATGTTTTTGGTATTTGTAATAAACAATGATAAACTCTATGGCCCGGTGTCTTACCCGAGGCACCGTGGTTTCATTTGTGAGGGCATATAAATTGTCATTTCATATATCATGAATAAAAATCTTGGACGTATTTTCGCATTACAAATTTTATGCTCCTTTTCTGTCTTTCTTTCCTTTACATATCTTTCAAAACAGCTGTATTTACACACACACTCACTCATACAGGTTTCAATCCACTCTGGATCTCACTGATAACAACCCTGCTACTGCCAATTATGACTTCGAAAATCCGATCAACTTAGCCGAAGACGAAGGTGAAGATGATTGCGAAGTGCCTGGCGAGCTTGCAAGACTGTTACTTCAGGAAGAGAGGGCAATTCAACCCCATGAAGAGCCAGTGGAAACAATAAACTTGGGTACCGAGGAAGACAGGAAAGAGGTAAAGATTGGTGCCAACCTAGAGCTCAGCGTGAAGCAACGGTTGACTCAGATGCTGCATGATTATATGGAGATCTTTGCTTGGTCCTACGAAGACATGCCCGGATTAGATACCGATATTGTGGTCCATCATTTGCCAACTAAGGAAGACTGCCCTCCAGTTAAGCAAAAGGTCCGTTGGATGCGTCCAGAGATGTCTGAGAAGATTAAAGCCGAGGTCATGAAACAGTTTGATGCCGGGTTCCTTGCAGTGACTTCTTACCCTCAGTGGGTTGCTAATGTGGTGCCGGTACCTAAGAAGGACGGTAAGGTCAGAATGTGTGTCGATTACAGGGATTTGAACAGGGCCAGCCCCAAGGATGATTTCCCCCTACCTCACATTGATGTCCTTGTTGATAATACAGCTCAACACAAGGTATTCTCTTTCATGGATGGCTTTTCAGGTTACAATCAGATCAAGATGGCACCTGAAGACATGGAGAAGACTATATTTGTTACTCAGTGGGGCACCTTCTGTTACAAGGTCATGCCATTTGGATTAAAGAACGCTGGGGCAACCTACCAACGTGCCATGGTTGCTTTATTTCATGATATGATCCATCATGAGATAGAAGTATATGTTGACGACATGATCGCAAGGTCCCAGACTGAGGAAGAGCACCTAGATCATCTACAGAAATTGTTTGACCGATTGAAACTATACAAGCTGAGATTGAATCCGAACAAGTGCACCTTCGGGGTAAGATCTGGGAAATTGCTAGGCTTCGTGGTCAGTGATAAGGGAATTCAAGTGGACCCTGCTAAGGTCAAAGCTATTCAAGAGATGCCAGTCCCTAAGACAGAGAAGGAAGTCAGAGGCTTTGTAGGACGCCTGAATTACATTGCTCGGTTCATCTCACATCTGACTGCTACCTGTGAGCCAATCTTCAAGCTGCTGAAGAAAGATCAGGTAGTACGTTGGAATGATGAATGTCAGGCTGCTTTTGACAAAATCAAAGAGTACCTCCAAGAACCACCTATCCTTATGCCACCGGTTGAAGGGAGACCTCTGATACTATACCTGACAGTGCTTGACAACTCAATGGGGTGTGTGCTGGGGCAGCATGACGAGTCTGGCCGAAAAGAGCATGCCATTTATTACCTTAGCAAAAAGTTTACCGACTGTGAGACCCGATACTCACTGCTTGAGAAAACTTGTTGCGCTTTGGTATGGGCTGCTCGCCGGCTGAGACAGTATATGCTGACTCACACTACCTTGTTGATCTCAAAGATGGATCCTATAAAGTACATATTCGAAAAGCCTGCTCTGTCTGGGAGAATTGCAAGATGGCAAATGATCTTGACGGAATACGACATTCAGTACACAACCCAGAAAGCCATCAAGGGAAGTGTATTGGCAGACCACTTGGCACATCAAGCTGTAGATGACTATCAATCAATGAACTTTGAGTTTCCAGATGAAAGCATCATGATAGTAACTGACTTTGAAGTACCCGGACCGGATGAAGGACCTGAACTAGGATCCCGATGGTCTATGCACTTTGATGGAGCTTCTAATGCTTTGGGTCATGGTATCGGCGCCATCATCATATCTCCACAAGGTACTCATACTCCACTCACTGCCCGACTATGTTTCAACTGTACCAACAACATGGCAGAGTATGAGGCGTGCATCATGGGTCTTCAAGCTGCGATCGACCTAAGGATCAAGTTTCTAAGTGTCTTCGGAGATTCCGCTCTTGTGATCAATCAGATCAAAGGAGAGTGGGATACGAAACATCCAAACTTGATTCCTTACAGAGAATGTGTGTTGACCTTGATCCCCCACTTTACAGAGATAACCTTTGAGCACTTTCCAAGAGAAGAGAATCAGTTAGCGGACGCGTTAGCTACAATGTCTTCTATGTTCAAAGTTAAATGGGATAATGAGGCTCCCCGGATCATCATCTGGAAACTGGACGAACCGGCATACTGTTATGATCTTGAAACTGAATTGGTGACTGAGAAACCTTGGTACCATGAAGTGAAGAGATATCTGGAAGCTCAGGAATACCCTGAAGGTGCATCTGTCAATGATAAGAAATTCCTGAGAAGGTTCGCAGCAAAATTCTTCCTTAGCAACGGCATCTTGTATAAGCGAAACCATGATTCAACCATACTGCGTTGTGTGGATAAGACTGAAGCAGAAAGAATCATGGAAGAGCTACATGAAGGGACCTTTGGTACACACTCCAGTGGACACACTATGGCTAAGAAGATCCTACGGGCAGGATATTACTGGTCCACGATGGAAGCTGACTGCTTCCAACATTCCAGAACATGCCATAAGTGTCAGATCTATGCAGACAAGGTGCACGTTCCTCCGGTTCCCCTGAATGTTCTGACTGCGCCTTGGCCATTTGCAATGTGGGGCATAGACATGATCGGCGAGATTAAACCTACGGCATCTAATGGGCATCGCTTCATCCTAGTGGCGATTGATTATTTTACGAAGTGGGTTGAAGCAGCATCCTATGCTACGGTAACCAAGACTGTTGTGGCACGGTTCATTCGGCACAATCTGATCTGTCGGTACGGCGTCCCCGAGAGAATAATTACAGACAACGGTACCAATCTGAACAATAAGATGATCGCTGAGCTCTGCGAGCAGTTCAAGATACAGCACCACAATTCTTCTCCTTACAGACCGAAGATGAATGGGGCTGTAGAAGCAGCAAATAAGAACATCAAGAAGATCGTGCAGAAAATGACAGTAACTTATAAAGATTGGCACGAGATGTTACCGTTCGCTCTACATGGGTACCGTACCTCAGCTAGGACGTCAACCGGGGCAACTCCTTTCTCTCTGGTTTATGGCATGGAGGCAGTCTTGCCGATCGAAGTGCAAATACCATCTCTTCGGATAATGAAGGATGCAAATCTGAACGAAGATGATTGGATCCAGACACGACTTGATCAACTCAACCTCATTGACGAAAAGAGACTTGCTGCTATTTGTCATGGTCAGACGTATCAGAAACGGATGATCAGGGCATTTAACAAAAAGGTCAGACCACAGGAATATCAAGTTGGGGATCTGGTAATCAAGAGAATCATCCTTCCTCAGAGTGATCCAAGGGGCAAATGGACCCCTACGTACGAAGGGCCATTTGTGGTTAAGCATGTGTTCTCAGGAGGAGCCATGATATTGACCAACATGGATGGTGACGACCTTTCTCACCCCGCCAATGCAGACATAGTAAAAAGATACTACGCATAAAAAAGACCCGCTAGGCTGACATGCCTAGGCAAAAATTAGGGCTTCCCGGCGAACCAAAAGGGTTCGGGCAAAATGAAGGGATGAAATGAAAAAAATCTGTACACCCGGCAAGTCGAAAACCTGAAAAGGCGGCTTGGGCAAAAATGGGTATCCCGGTGGACTGAAAACCCGAAAGGGCAGTCCAGGCAAAAATTAGGGATAAAAGCGTAATACTATGTCTCATTGGATCACTTTGCATCCAGAATCCGGTATCTACATCAAGTTCAGACGGCATCGATCAGTCAGCTTCACCTTTAACCAAGGTCATCAAGTGATGAGACGCTCGGAGTTATAAGGGCAATAGCAGAGTTGAAACCCAGTGGGATCATATTTCACACAGCTGTTTTATTTTCTTTTGTACAAAACTTGTATAAACTCTTTTGTTCGGCGGCGTTCCTCTTATTAGGACGTCAGCCTCTTGTACACAAAACGCCTATTCACAGGCCATTCAAAATCAATACAAATATATTTTCAGTTAAACGTGCCAAGTGTTTTTCTTTTTCTGTTTTGCTTTGCGAAGAACGTCCAAGGTTCAATTTGTGACATATGCATTGACAATAATTTGCTAACTCATAAATATTTGCATACGAAACAAAGGAATTAATTGCAGGTGACACTAGAAACAGGGGCAATAAAGAGTTGTCTGAGCAGTCTAATTGTTCTATCCTCCAAGGTACCAAGGTAGGTTCGGCTAAAAAATACGACCAGTACATCTTAATTCCCCAAAGAGTAAGTGCATTCTTCTCCAAGCGGAGTTGATAAATCTCAAGGAAATTGGGTATGCTCCCGCAGATCCCAACATTCCCCAGCAGTACGCATATATTCTTAACAAGCATCCCCGGCAGTCTTGGTCTAAAGATTGTTCCCCGGCGGCAGACCAACATTCAAAGGGATCACTTCCCCCAGCATATCAAAACTTCCCCAAGAGAATCCAATCTAGTTCCCCAGGAAAGTTGGAATTCATCTCCCCAAGCAGTAAGTTTATCCCCAGTAAATTCTGGAAGCTTATCCCCTTGCAGAGCACGAACGCGTCTCCCGGCTTTATTCAAAGAGTTATTTCCTTAACAGGATATAACTGGGTTATCCTCAGCCAAAAGCCATGGAAAGATCGTCGTCGACAGAGTCTTCCTACCCCAGCGAAGTCTATCAACACTTTCAGTACAGCAAGGATATCGCCAGCAAAATACTACTAACAACACTCAGCAAAGCATCCCTCTTCCCACAGAGTATTGCTTCCCAGCATGGTCGCTAGAGTATCTTTTCTCCCCGCAGAATCTTCCATTCGCCAAGTTTATTCCGCAACGGAGTCATCTTCTCCTACCGGTATTCTTGCAATTATTATCCCCAGCGGAAGCAAAAGCTATTCTTCAACATCAGCCCAGGATATGACTTCCCGGCACCCGTCAAGGATTTACTTTCCTAGACGAAAACAAACATGCATAAAACGTCACATACATCATTATAGCATGCATAGACGCATCATATCATACAAATCTCATTTATGTTGAGAACATCATTGCTTGATCCATATCATGCATTGCATATGACTGACCTTTACCTTTCAGGAAAGATGCAGTTGAAGTTCTCAATCATATTTCAAGACCTAGACCGGTTCAGGTAATCGACTCCAAAGATTTCTTATCCAGTCCCAGGCCTTCTCTAGTCCAGCTAAATCGACTCCCAACAGATTTTCTCTGATAAAGACTCAGCAGAAGTTATTCCAGATTATAATTTCCTATGGTTCCCTCTCCAACGGTGAGTGAGGTGGTAAGTCCTTTTCAGATGTTTCCCTCTCCGACGGTGAGTGAGGTGATAGTCTCCTATGGTTCCCTCTCCGACGGTGAGTGAGGTGGTAATCCCTTTTCAGATGTTTCCCTCTCCGACGGTGAGTGAGGTGATAGTCTCCTATGGTTCCCTCTCCGACGGTGAGTGAGGTGGTAATCCTTTTTCAGATGTTTCCCTCTCCGACGGTGAGTGAGGTGATAGTCTCCTATGGTTCCCTCTCCGACGGTAAGTGAGGTGGTAAGTCCTTTTCAGATGTTTCCCTCTCCGACGGTGAGTGAGGTGATAGTCTCCTACGGTTCCCTCTCCAACGGTGAGTGAGGTGGTAAGTCCTTTTCAGATGTTTCCCTCTCCGACGGTGAGTGAGGTGATAGTCTCCTACGGTTCCCTCTCCGACGGTGAGTGAGGTGGTAAGTCCTTTTCAGATGTTTCCCTCTCCGACGGTGAGTGAGGTGATAGTCTCCTACGGTTCCCTCTCCGACGGTGAGTGAGGTGGTAAGTCCTTTTCAGATGTTTCCCTCTCCGACGGTGAGTGAGGTGATAGTCTCCTACGGTTCCCTCTCCGACGGTGAGTGAGGTGGTAAGTCCTTTTCAGATGTTTCCCTCTCCGACGGTGAGTGAGGTGATAGTCTCCTATGGTTCCCTCTCCGACGGTGAGTGAGGTGGTAAGTCCTTTTCAGATGTTTCCCTCTCCGATGGTGAGTGAGGTGATAGTCTCCTATGGTCCCCTCTCCGACGGTGAGTGAGGCGATAATTCCTTTTCTTATGGTTCCCTCTCCGACGGTGAGTGAGGTGATTCCCTTTCAGATTATAATGACCTATGGTTCTCTTCCTGATCCTGCGAAGATGGTATTTCCCACCAAGATTTTCTCAACGAGCGTTGTTGAAATTAAAATCACCCAAGGTTCTCTTATCATTCATGCTAAGGTAGCAACCATCCCTGGTTCATTCATCATCTTGTGAAGCTCCAGACTCAGCTCCTGTAACCAGTCAGGACACATCTATATCAAGCATCTGAAACCAGCTCCTGCAATGTGTCAGGTACTCATTGTTTCTTTTGCAGGTATGCGGGTTCTCGCTAAGGAATCTCTTACGCGATCAACATCCAGATGGCATCTATAAGCCCATCATCCTATTCATCAATCTCCAAATGGCATCTATAAGCCCATTCCCATCATCACTGCTACTATGTGGGCGCAAATTTCTGGGCTCTCTAGTGTTCAATCATCTTCCACCCTCGGATTACGAAAGGCACGTCAGCCAATCTGCATCCTCAGGTCTAAGAAGATTGAACAGGGGCAACTGTTGTACCCCAAAATTTGCCCTCCCATATTCTTCAAGAAATTGCCAAGCCAAGCTTCAAAGTTCCCCAAGGGTTGCACAGTGCAAAGATCTCCTATACAGTCAAAATTAGGGTTTGTGTTCTGATCAAGAAAATGAAGTTTTCAAAGGTCCAATCAAGTCTCACATGCCTACAAATATGGTCAAGTATCCTCATATCAAGTTTCAAGACATTCAGCTCAAAATTGCACAGTCAAAAACCCTAATTGCACTACAGTCAACTGTAGGGGCAAAATGGTCATTTGGCAGTCAAAAGTTCAAATTTTTGGTCAACATATCATTTTGAAGCCACAAACATCATTTGATCAATGCTTGATCATGATTCTCAAAATTTGGCTCGGAAATCATCAAGATGCAAAAGTTTCCTTATTTGGACAGCTGAAAAAGTCAACTGAAATTGACCAGGGCATAACTTTCACATGGATTATCAGAAAAATTCCATCCAAAGCTCATTTTGAAGAGAAAGACATTTCCTACAACTCATCTTCATACTTCAAGTCCAAGAAATGCTCTCACAAAAAGTTATCAATTTAAACATTATAGGTCATTTTCAAAAGTCAACAAAAAGGGACTTTAAGTCAAAGGCCATAACTTGAGATTGGTAAATCAAAATGACATGGGACCAAAGGCATTGGTTAGAGGATTCAAAGACCTTTCCAAAATGTCCAAGAACATGAGAAAAGCTTAAAAATTGAGCAAGTTATGCCTTGTGGAAGTTGGGAATTTTTTGGATATTTTGAAAAGTCAACATTAATTCAAAAGACCTAAAATTGCTAATGGGCCCATTTTTCTTCCATAATTCATCATCCATGACATGTGCACGACCACTTGGCCCAAAGGGAAGTATTTCTTCATTTTTTTATTTATTTATTTGAATTTTTATTTATATTAATTCATTTAAATCAATTAAATATGTGAAAATACTTAACTTAACCTAATGAATCTTTTTGTACATGTTTTAGTCTCAATAATTCGTGCACATTCAAATATGGGAAGATTTGGTTTGATTGGATCCTAATTGACACAAAATTGCATGGAAAAAGATATGGAAATCATGGTAAAAAATCAAATCTTCAAAACCATGATTGCAAGAGATTTGGAGCAAGTTTTTTGACCTAATGCACTCAATACAAAAGCCTGAATACAACCCTAATCAAAAGACACGCACAGCTGCTCAAGAAGGCCATTATCAAACTTGAAAAATTTGTCAAAAAAGTCAATTCTGAAAACTCCCTTTCAAGGCGATTCAAGGCAGAATTTCTATTCCAATAGCTTCCTTGGAGATTACTGAACATATTCCAATCAAAAACATTCACTCAAACTCCAAGAATCGGTATACAGGGTTCAAACTGTTTCAAAAAAAACTCATAATCGTGCATCATGATTTACGCATCTTTTGTGATTTTTAATACTTGATTCATGTTCATTATGAAGTTTTGAAGCTAACCAATGCATTCAATTATGTTTTTATGCTGTATACACGATTTCACCATGTTTGAGTTTTAGGGTTTACAGGACCTCCAATTGGGGATTTTGAAACCAAGAAAAATTGGCCTTCAAGAGTGCCATGGTTGTAACCAGCAAGTCTGGACGAATAAGATACCATGCTCGCGCCTAATTTATGAACACTATAGGCCTAATCGCTATTTTCCTTAAAGCCACCTAAAACAACGCGTGAAAAACCGTTGCCCAATGTTTTTTGTTTTCAGGAACATGAAGAAGATGAGTCCGTGGCATACGATGATAGGTTGATTCAAATCTCGCGCGCGTTTCCAAGCCATTAACCCGCTTTCTTTTATATTATTTGTTTGTTTATTATATATCAAACGCGTTAGTTGGCACAGTTGGTTAGAGAAAGCATTGGCAATGTATATGACCTGGGTTCGAGCCCCAGGTCTTTGTTATTTCCATAATATTTTTCCATAAAAATTCACATGCAGATTCAGCATTGAAGCACATCATACACGCGCAAAAATCAACGTCCATCTGTCCAGACTCATCAGATCAAAGGTGCAGATTGGAGGAGCAGCATAGGGTCCAGTCAACGCTACAGCATACTACCTGGAAAGTCAAACGGATCAATAGGCTATTGGGCCAGAATTTCCAGGATCTAACCTCCATATTGGGGTCTAAACCCCCAGGTTTGCATATTCTTTTTATTTTCTTTACTTTTTTTTTGTATTATTATTTTTTATTCCTTTTAATTATTATTTGTTTAAATTAATTAATTATTTTTATAAAATACAAAAACATCCCAAAAAATCAGAAAAAGATAAAAAATATAATAAATATTTTTATTTTAATATTTCTTGTAAATAAATGCATGTGAATTAATTAGTTTAAATTAGGGTTTTAATTTTAATTCCTTTCATAACAAAAATCTAAAAAATATAGAACTAGGTTTAATTAATGTTTTTATTCCTTTTTAATTTTTCTTTTTTTTACCATAATATTTATTTTATTTATTTTCATAATTAAATGTGCATGTAAAAATTAGGTTTAATTTAGGTTTAATTCTAATGTTTTTTTTAATAAATTAAAATAAAATAGAATTAGGGTTAGTAGTTGATTTTAATTAATTCCTTCTTTTTTCTATTAAATCTTAAAATACATAAAAATACCAAAAAAGCAAAACCTTTCTTTCTTTTAATTAATTTCACCATGTTAATTTAATTTTGCAAAAGGGTCTAACGCCCTCGTTCGTAATTTCTTATTTCTTCGCATGTTTATTTTATCTCGCTTAAATACTTATGTATCTCTCCCGAAGCCTTGTAATTACTTCTCGCACTTTTAATTCTTTTAATTTCTTTATTTTTCTGTCAAATCGGGTCCTGGTTAATTTTGGCGATGTGGACCCGCGCCATTTGTAATAGCTTTAGATTTACTTTTCCTTGCAACTTTTAATTGTTAAACAAAGCATGCAAGAATGAATGGCCTTAAATAAAATCAAGCGTAGAACACCAAAAACATGACAAGACAAATACAAATGAAAATGACACACGAACCGCACACACCACCCCTAGGGTACGCCTCACTGTTGCCTTGCCTCGAAAGGTGATCGTCGAGTAGAGGATGTCTTAGTAAGTCCTCATGATCCGGGAACCTGGCATGAGGGTAGCTTCTAAGGTGTCTTCCCATTGCTCTGGTGATCACCATGTCCCGAACCTCGAATTGACCCGAACACCTCCAACGGTGGTGCTACCTACCTCTCAATGGTGGGATGGCACTGCTTTAAAGGACATCTACACAGACGAATTCCTTAGGGTAGGTAGACGACTCTAGATACTTGCTCTAAATTTCAAAACAAAACAAAATACTTTTCACACCAACACATTTTCAAAAAGCTTTCGAAAGCAATTTTTCAAACACTCTTGAGGACTGATACAAGAGTCGAACTGGAATTTTCAAAGAAACTTTTTAAAACTCACTCACAATTGAAAAGCAAACATTTTTGAAAACACAAATGAGCAAGTATCTAAGAGCCCATGGATAACCATGGATAGAAAGGGTGCTAACACCTTCCCTTTCTATAATCTACCTCCCGAACCGAGAGCAATCTCTATAAGGAATTTTTCTGTGCTTTTGTCCTTTCCATTTGGAGAAAATAAAAGACGATGGCGACTCTTGCTTCCGCGACATTTCGCGAACCAGCGTTAAACAGTCAGTTCCAGATCCACCGATCACATAGGTCAAAGGCTAGATGCCATTTATGATAAAGAACCTTTAGGCTTCGAAAGGGATCCCACAGACTCAAGTGCTAAAATGTTAGCGCAGGATCCATTAGAAGAAGTGAACTTGGGGGATGAAAACACAAAAAGAGTAACCTACATGAGCGAAAAACTCAATTCAAGCCTCAAGCAGAAAGTGATCGAAGTCCTTAGGAAGAACAAAGATTGTTTCGCGTGGGATTATGATGAAATGCATGGTTTGAAGAGGGAGTTAGTGGAACACAGACTTCCAATCAAGGATGGCAAGAAGCCCATCAAGCAGACCCCTAGAAGATTCGCACCAGCAGTTCTCACGAAGATCAAAGCTGAAATTGAAAGGTTGTTGCGCTGCAAATTCATCAGGACCACAAGGTATGTCGAATGGTTAGCAAATATAGTACCTGTTATTAAGAAGAATGGCTCTCTGAGAATTTGCATAGATTTTAGAGATTTAAATACTGCCACCCCCAAAGATGAGTATTCCATGCCTGTGGCGGAAATGTTAATAGATTCGGCTGCAGGATTTGAGTATTTAAGTATGTTAGATGGATACTCTGGATATAACCAGATCTTTATTGCTGAAGAAGATGTTGCTAAGACAGCATTTCGTTGCCCAGGAGCCTTAGGCACCTACGAATGGGTAGTAATGCCTTTTGGTTTAAAAAATGCTGGAGCAACTTATCAAAGGGCAATGAATTCGATTTTTCATGATTTCATTGAGACTTTTATGCATGTGTACATTGATGATATAGTCATCAAGTCAGTATCTGCAGAAACTCATTTGCATCATTTGAGCCAATCATTCGAAAGAATGAGAAAACATGGCTTGAAAATGAATCCCCTTAAGTGTGCGTTTTTCGTGCAGGCTGGAGATTTTCTTGGTTTTGTGGTTCATAAGAAAGGCATTGAAATCAACCAAAACAAGACCAAAGCCATTGTTGAAACAAAATCACCTACATCAAAAAATGAGTTGCAGTATTTGCTAGGCAAAATAAACTTTTTAAGAAGGTTCATTTCGAATTTAAGTGGAAGAACCCAGGCTTTCTCTCCGTTGCTTCGTTTGAAGCAAGGACAAGCTTCGAATGGAACGAAGCACATCAGGAGGTATTTGACAATATAAAAAGATATCTTACTCAGCCTCCTATCTTGTCTCCACCTTCGTGGGGAAAACCCATGAGATTGTACATATCCACCTCCGAATTTACTATAGGTAGTATGTTAGCACAAGAAGATAGCAATGGCATCGAAAGAGCCGTGTATTATTTAAGTAGGGTGTTGAATGATGCAGAAACCAGATATAGCAACATAGAAAAGCTATGTCTCTGTTTATATTTCTCTTGTATGAAACTTAAATATTATATAAAGCCTGTTGATGTTTATGTTTCATCTCATTTCGATGTTATCAAGCACATGCTTTCGAAACCAATAATGCATAGCAGAATTGGTATATGGGCTTTGGCCTTGACAAAGTATTCTTTGACTTTCATGCCTTTAAGAGCTCTGAAAGGTCAAGTAATTTCTGATTTCATTGTTGATCATTCACTGAGCAAAGACGCTGTCATGGGTTACGTTGAAATGCAACCTTAGAAATTGTACTTCGATGGTTCGACCCATAGAGATGGTAGTGGTGTTGGAGTTCTTATAATTTCTCCTGAAGGAATTCCAACAAAATTCAAGTATAAGCTAGACGGTCCTCGTTGCTCGAACAACGAAGCTGAGTACGAAGCGCTTATCATTGGACTTGAAGCTTTATTGGAATTGGGGGCAACTAGAGTCAAAATTAGAGGAGATTCAGAGTTAGTGGTTAAGCAAATAACAAAGGAATACAAATGCATAAAAGACAATTTGATTACATATTTCGTCATAGCTAATAGGCTAATCAAAAAATTCGAATATATGGATATTAAACATATTCCAAGAATAGAAAACCAAGAGGCAAATGACCTAGCACAGTTGGCTTCAGGGTATAAAGTTTCCACCAAAAAAATAGAAGATTTGGTTGAATTGAAAGGAAGAGTTATGGCTACTAGACTCATACCATCAGATTTAGAGAATGTAAAGTTAGGTTGTGCTGACAAACAGAAATTCGGAGTATTTGCCATAGACACCTTGACAGATGCAGATTGGCGAAGTCCAATAGTGAGTTATTTAAAAAACCCAACACTGAATGTTGATAGGAAGATAAAATACAGAGCGTTATCATACATCCTCATGGGAAATGAATTGTTCAAGAAGACCCGGGAAGGCGTATTACTGAAGTGCCTAGGAGAAGATGAGGCATACTTAGCATTATCAGAGGTTCACAATGGGGCATGTGGGGCACATCAAGCAGGCCATAAAATGAAATGGTTGTTATTCTGATATGGCATGTATTGGCCTAACATGCTCAAAGACTGTATAAATTTTGCTAAAGGGTGTGAAGAATGCCAGAAACATGCAGGAATTCAACATGCTCCTACAAGTGAGTTACATTTGATCATTAAACCATGGCCCTTTAGAGGATGGGCATTAGATTTAATAGGAGAGATCAATCCTGCTTCGTCTAAGGGACATAAATATATCTTAGTGGGAATTGATTATTTCACCAAATGGATCGAAGCAATACCATTAATAGTTGCTGATCAAGAGGCCATTATTGGGTTCATACAGAAGCAGATAATTTATAGGTTCGGATTACCAGAGAGTATAACCACAGACCAAGGTTCTGTGTTTACTGGTAGAAAGATGCAGGAATTTGCTCAGGAGATGGGTTTCAAGTTATTAACATCAACGCCATATTACGCTCAAGAAAATGGTCAGGTCGAAGCAGCAAACAAGGTGATAATAGGGTTAATCAAAAAACACGTGAGTAAGAAGCCAAAAAATTGGCATAAGACTTTGGACCAAATACTCTGGGCTTGTAGAACATCTCCCAAAGAGGCTACTAACACCACACCTTTCCAACTAACATTTGGCCATGATGCTGTTTTACCAGTGGAAATTCATCTGCAGTCAGTTCGAATTCAAAGGCAAAATGAGATCCCATCTGCATTATATTGGGAGATGATGATGAATGAGTTAGTTGAGTTAGACGAAGTTAGATTGCATGCATTGGAAATCCTGATGAGGCAAAAGGAAAGGGTAGCCATGGCATACAACAAAAGGGTGAAAGGTAAAACATTCACTGTTAATGACTTAGTTTGGAAAGTCATATTGCCCATGGACAAGAAGAATAAAGCTTTAGGTAAATGGTCACCTCATTGGTAAGGAACCTTTCGAATACTAAAGAATTTCTCAAACAATGCGTATGAAATCGAAGAGCTAACTGATGACAAACGAATCTTAAAGGTTAACGGAAAGTATTTGAAAAAATATAGACCTCGCCTGCAAGAGATTCGAATAATAGCAACATAGTCGAAATATAACAAGGAGGTGCCAAAATGGTGTCATATATTGCCAAAATGGCATTGTTTAAATATTACAAAACCAAGTGTAAATCAATTCAGATAAGCAAATGTTTAAAAATAAACGTTGTTTCTCAGTCTTGCGAAGGTGCTTCTGAAAGACTCAAGCCTTTGCTGGGTGTAACGTCTTGCTCCTTCCAGAGTATTTACTTCCACTTTGATGCGCTCTGCTGCTTCTGTTTCGGAAAGGCCCCTGTTAAGAAGTTCTTCGAATTGGTTACTTACGCTGCCAGTTTCGTAAGCCAATTGCTGTTGTTGAGCTTCTTTGATCTTTTGCTGGAGCTCTTGGATTTTTCCTTCCCAAAAGAGAACAGAGCGCGCTCGAACTTCATAGTCAGCCTTCGCTTGTTTTAAACGCGTTGCTTGATCTTCAGCCTCTGTAGAAAGTTTCGAAGCGCGCTCATAAGCAGCATCCATGGCATTCCGTTTCTCCTGAACTTTAGCAGCAGCCAATTCATCTTGAAGGAGACATTCAGTTACATCGTCCAATAAAACTTGGAGATAGAACAGAATGGTGCTGATTGGCAAGGAGCAAGTTGTAGAATTAACCTGAGTAAGAAGTTCCTTCATGGTATAGCAAGCGGTGCTATCCTTTTTGAGAACTTCGAATAGGTCAACATCAAGGATTGTTTTCCTGACTTGGTTAAGAAGCTCAGTTCTAGCATCTGGGGACAATGTGTTGCTAGTTGAACTTGTGCCAACCCTAGTGAGAGGAACGTCCTTCTGAGCCAGTTTAATTTTCATATACTCAATGGGGTCATTAAGCTTTAGGAGAGCTAGTTCCTCTTCAGTCAGTCGGGGCTGGGAAGTTGGGGAAAGTTCCTTGTTTAAAGGAGTCACGTCCGTTTCAACCTCCATAGTTTCTTTAGTCTTACCCCCATCATCTTCATCCTTTCCTTGCTCGTCGCTTTCTCCTTCGTCACATGGATCCACCACATCGATGGTATTGGTCTCGCTGCTAATAGCCTCAGATTTCGTTCCACCAGCTGAACCACTTTGGGTTTCGTTTCCACCAGAACTTTCTTCTGTAGTTTCTTCACTCTCTTGAGAAGAATCAGTCTTATCCTTTTCAGCTTCAGTGATTGTTGGAGTCTCTTGAAGGGTTTCAAGAGGAGATTTCAGAAGGGAAGTTTCTGGTGGATTTTCTTTGGACTTGTGGGATGACCCTTCGTTTGCTTCCTTCAAAGGGGGCGAGGTGCCTTGGTCATCATGTGCCTCCGAAGCTCCAGTCAGGACCGCCATGTTGGAGGATCCTTTGTTTTGCACATAGTTGCTGGAGTCCCCATGAATGGAGGAAGTGATTGGAGCATGAATCCCGGTTAGAGGATTTGAGGCAGTGGGGTTTGCATTCGAAGTATCCTGCATAAACAAAATTAATTAAGAATATGCACTAAGGTATGAACAACTATCTTTGCTATGAATTCGAATTTAATTACCTGTGGGTTATCGGAAGGAATGTTGTTGTCAATATGTTCCAACGTTACATTGGAGGTCGAAGGTGGAATTTTGGATGTTGTTGAGGGAGCAACATCTTTGGGATCAAGCCCAAGAACGTTAGTAGGCTCAGGGCCTTTGGAGCTTTCTTTCTTCTTCTTCTTCTTAGAAGCTGTAGGAGAGTTTTCGCCAGTTTTGGGGTCTTTGTCAGAAGGGCCTTGTTTCCGTTTCTTGGGAGTTGTTGGTGGAAGTTTGCTAGTCTGAAAAGGGTTAGACAAAAGTTAGATCTAATTCATAACTTCGGTTTACTCGAAACAACAGGGTTAGTTGATTACCTTTGGAATGGAAATTTCTGCTGCAGCCAGTGTTGTTGTTGCAGTGGTTGTTGTTGTTGTTGGTATTGTTGGAATTGCATCATCACTGACTTCAATAGCTTGTTGAGAAGTGTCCCCTTCCTTAGGTTTTGAAGTAACACTCTTTATCCTAATAGCTGAAAAGTGAGACAATTGAGGTAAAGTGTTAAGGATAAGGGAATTAGAATACAATTGGAATTTTCCCAAGCATTCGCACCTGTGCCTTGATTAGATGTAATCGAAATGGCAGGAAGGTCGTAGAGAAGATGTCCTGGGAAATTATGAAGCCAGTAACGAGCCCATGTCACAGTCTCAGATGGCTTTGGTTTCTTTTGAAGGTATTTGAACATTTCTTTGCAAGTGAACCACCAAGGGTATGGAGGAAACCAAGCCAGAGCCAGTTCTGAGGTAGGCAACCTAGGAAATTTAGGTGGATGCATTTCGAGTGCCAACCTATACCTATCCTCAGGTGACAACCCTGAAGGAAGTTTGAGCTTAGAAATTTTTTCTTTAAATTTTTCCTTCAAGGTCTCAGCCGCTTGATGTACAGTGGTTTCCAAGTGTGTGGGATCATAAGGGGTTTCGAAATAATTTTGAAAAGCCATAATTTCTTTGACGTGAGTGAACATACCTTTCTTGAAGTGTACCTGCACATTGAACCCGTCAGTTAGCTTTTCCTGAATGGTGAGTGTGTCAAACATATAGGTCTGGTAGAACTTAGTCCACCATTCAAGAAACCCTTTTGCTGTGAAGTGTGTTGGCTCGAAGGATAAAAGCTCGAACTGAGCGAAATCTTGGTATTGTTCCTGTTGCAATTTGGCCTCTCTTGCTTTGTATGTTTTGCCTGAGGTGATGGCACTTTGTGTTTGGAACAAAGGTTCAGGGATTAATTGGCACAGGCCAAATTGTCTAGAAACAAAATTGGGTTGATAAGCTAAGAGGAAAATCTTATTCTTGTTTGGGGTAATTCTTGAGGAGATTAACCTAGGAAGAAGAAACGCTTTCCAGATATTTTGCATCTCTTTGCTCTTGGCAGCTTCTGAGAGAGGCATTGTGAACCATGAAGGTCCGCAAGTCCTTTGAGCAAAAGGTGTCATGGATTCTTCAAACTTATGTCTTTTGGAGAAGATCATGATGTATTTAGAAAATTGGATTTTGAAATCATCCTTGTCATCATTCGGGGTGAGCTTTCGAAGTCTCGTGCCTTCGATACTCCTGTCAACTATTTCTGGATCTTGTTCAAAGATGGTATCAGCGGTTGACAAAGAAGATTCGAACATGGCATTAAGCCATAATTGGAGTAACCAAAAGGGTCCAGCCAGAAGAATGTTTTTTAGAGTATGGGATTTTAAACTAGAAACTGCTGACCTTAAACTCTCATAAAGGTCAACAAGTAACAGTTCGCTCAGGCAAACTTTCCTATTTTCATGGAAATCCCTGGCTAGAGGAATGAACCTACTTGCTACTTGTAAAGATCTACTGCAAAACACATATCGTGATAGCCACAGGGTGAGGAAAGCGATATGTTCTACATCTGAGACCTCATCCCCTTCAGTGTGATAATGGCTGATAAATTTTGAGAAGCTAGCCAGTTTGACATCGAAGTCAATAATGCTGGAGTGTTCTTCGCTGTCAGGAATGTAAATTTCCCCCACTGGTGAGAGACCAGTGATGGCAGCTATATCAAAGAATGTGGGTGTTATCATTCCGCCTGGAAGATGGAAAGTGTTGTAAGTGCTGTCCCAGAAGTACAATGAAGCGAATAACAATGGGTGGTTGTAGGTAAAACCTGGTTTCGACAGTTTGATTAAGTTATAAATCCCTAATTTTTCCCATTGTTGAGACTTTTTGGATTCCACCTTGGTGAACCAGTTTTGGTATGCTATGTCTGAAGTGGGGCAGGATCGAAAGGGTTTGAAATTACTTTTGATATAATCTAAGATAAAAGGGTCTTTTGGAGGTAAGGTCGGAGTTTCAGTTATTTTCAAATCAGATGATTCGCTTAGGTCTTCAGTCCCTGCCCTAGGGGCATCCATTTTGTTGAACAGAGGTTTGAATTTATAGCAAACAGGGAAAATTTTCCTAGTATCTTTCAGAATTTCAAAAACTGTTAAAGGACCCATTAGGGCAAACCTTTTTCCAGCAACAGTGGTAGGGATTAATACCTGAGAGGCGAACAACATTTCTTTCTCCTTGGAGATCATTTGAGGATTGAGTACAGATTGATTCTGATAAATACTCACTTTGCTCTCCATAATGGTCTCCATGTTGGTTTTCTTGTTCTTCTTCTTTGATAATTTCTTCAGTTGTGATGATGTTGATGAAGACATTGTTGAGATTGCTGGAAGTTTTGGGGTTTAGCAAAGAGGAGGGGGATTTCAGAAGTTTTGGAGAAAAAGAAGGAAAGACTAAACTGATAGGTTTTATAGAGTGAGTGTAAGCATCCACTAAAAAGACTAGGAGTACGTGGAAGTTGTTGATTGGATTCAGAGGGAGGTGGCGTAAGATCCAGTGTTGATAATAAGTGTGATTAATAATAATCATAATTTTTAACCACACCATGCTGTGGTAACTGGTCCAAAACAGTTGAGTACTCAAAAAGGCGTCTTGATTGACGTGGGTAAAATCATGTGCAATAAGTGTCATGATTCTTCAAAAAGGGGTTATCAAAATCTTGTGAATCTGTTTAAAATAAGTACTTCTCAAAGGGTTCGAAATACATATTTTAAAGGGGCATTTTGTTGGCTGAAGATTTTGATACTGTGATTCGAAATGAAATTACTATGGTTGAGTTTTGTTTGGATAAAGCAAATTTGATGATTTAGAATGGAAGAGAATGCTTGTTTCTAATAGGAAATATTAGAGTTCAAGGTTTCGAATGATAAGTTGTGGAGTGTGAGTCCAAAGCCTTGTTCGAAATAATCATAAGAGGATATTTGTGAAGGTCATTTTTGGAAATAACCTATGAACAAACTCGGAACGAAAAGTTCCAAAACATTTGAAATTCAAACATAAGCGGGATATTGGAAATTCAAATACACAAGCGTAAGAGTGTTCGAAGACGCGTGGAGGCTAGAGGGAAGCAATGCTCTGCATGCTTCGAACGTGGCAGATTCTGATAGCAAGACCGTTATGGTCGAATAGTATAAATAGAAGTCTTATTGTTAGGATTTAAGGGTGTCATATCAGTTGTATAAATTCAATAAACATTCAAAATACCGCATGGATAGGGAAATGAATGCTCGAAAGATGTACGTATGATAACACCAGCATTTACAAATCAATGAAAACTCTTTACATTTTCCAATTTTATCTTTCACTTCCGTTTCATTTGTATTTCAAGCAATTTTATGTTTATGCCTTTACATTAAAGCCTTTGTACTCGAAGTCATTTATTCCTTTCTGTATTCAAATACTTTTCTTATGGTCGGAACCTCTAAACATTTAGTCATTTTTACATTAACCCATTTAATCCTGCCATTTATCCAATTTCAAATCTTTAAACCTTTCTCATGAATACTCCTAATACCATATAGAAGTTGTCCTTCGAACCATTCAGTATAGTAATCGAAGCAGATTAGATATCTTTGGAACAACTCTAATTCGAAATCCTAAATATAAATGTCAGTTTTACAACTAGACTTAGCCAAACAACTATGTTCCATATGATCAATCTAGTCGATCCTGTAAGTGACCAGAGAGATTGAATAATAGTAATTAAGTTTATTTGATAGTTTGGAAGACTAGCGGTTGTTTACCAGAAATCACTGTGAACAAAACCTAAGTACTAAACAAGAATAGAAGAAGAGATGGTAGAAACCTAAGATCAAATATTCCTTCCACTACACTGATTTTATGGCGCAAGGACAATATTATAGTATGATGTTGCCTATCACTCACACTGACTGTTATACAGTAATGCAACTATAATTTTTAATTCCCATTCTATCCTCCAACATACATTTCTTTAGTTATATAAAGAAAACTTGGAAGAATGGAAAATAACTCTTGGAAAAATAACTTTGCACCATTGAAAAGAAACTTTGCGCAAAATTCTTTGATACATAATTCTTTTGTAAAAAGCTGTAAAGCAAGGAACTTTTTATCATTAAATTGCTAGAAACACTTTTGTGTTTATAATTATATTTTAACTTGTATAAATATGATTTCTTAGAAGCATATTGTAAACACACCTTTTGCATCTCAACTTTTGAGTTGATTGTTCCTTGAGAGACTAGGATAAAAATAATTATTTTCATTTATTTTTTTTCTTGTTCCATCTTTGCTTGTGTTGGATAGAAAAATTTTCAAATTTAGAAACCCAATTCAAACCCCCCATTTTTTGTGTTTCATGTAACTTCAACATCTTGAAGAAAAACACATAAGTTAATAGTGTGAGGGTTAGTGGAGAGAAAAGTGAGCTTCTTCTTATCACCATTTCCAGTGTCTATCGCTGAATCCTGGCGCGAATGAAGTCGTCACTTTCTGGCTATCAATCACAAGGAGCTTCACTACTTTTAGGTTTTCCTTTCTTTTTCATAGTCTGTTTAAGAATGTTTCCTTTAAAAACCAGTTTGGTAGTTTGTACTCAGCTCGTCATGAGCTAAACCTTTTATTTTTCGAACAATGAGAAGTTAATATTACGTTGCTTTGTTGTTAAGTGATGTGTTGATAGTTCCTTATTTTATGATGTGTTAAATTTTCATAAATCTGATTCTTTGAATGATCATCTTAGAAAAGGATAACATCTTGTTGTTGTGAGAGATCCAACAATAAGTGGATTTCATAATAGAAGTAGTTAAAAATAGTGGGATAGAGATATTAAATTAATTAGCTCACTTAGATATAATGGAATACAACTATAAAATATTTTCATAATATAAATAGACGTGTTGTCACAGTGAAAAATCGGAGACCAAGCTATTAACTAACTTGACTCACAAATTAAGAAGTCACCATCAAACTTTATCATTTTCAAGAAAAGGTAAAAGATCAAAACCCTATATTAAACATGCACATGCAAAAAAAAAGCAAGTAAGAGATCAAAGGTACGGGGGTTGGTTATACAAAGGGAATGTATTAGCAACTTATGTATCTATAGTACTCTATAGGAACCTCTTGTAATATCAACGTTTTAGCAAAAATGGCTCATTTGCAAAAAAGAGTGTGGAGATGAGAAAAGAAATATATTTTAGGCAAAATACCCTTTTTGATCTCTTAAGTTTACTTGGGGGTCCATTCTGGTCATTTATCTTTAAAAAGTTCCAAAGTGGTCCTTTAATTGTTCAAAAAGGTCCATGTTAGTCTTATCCGTCCAATTTTTTGAAATAACATTAACTTTTGCTTGGGTGGCATCTGATGTGGCACTTGGTCATACGCGTGGCATGCGAGATTATTAAATACCTAGAAAGTTTCTAAAAAAATTGTTGTAGGTAGGATTCGAACACAGATTCACTTGGTTGATAGACATCATATCAAACCACTACACCACTTCACATTTATTTGTATGTGTTACACAATAATTTGGCTTCATTATCTAAATCTTTCTCTCACTGCACTATTTCCACTCGTTTGTTTTTGGAATAGCTTATAAAAGTACTTATGAAAATAACATGTGATATATCAGCAAGCTCTTTTCAGTTTATGCAGAGTTAATCCTCATTACAACAATTACTACCATTTTGCAACTCGCACGTCACATGTTCAACAAAATGTTTGAACCGGTTTCTTTCCTCATTTCGCTTGTGTTTTGATGTGCATTGTGATGCTGAATATCTTTGTTATTGTTGTTGAACTCTTGAATTTCTATTTGATGCTTGAAATATTGACACTTTAGTTTTAGCAATTTTTTATATGATAACTCTCCAAGACCAAAGTGTTTTATTATGGTGGTAGTCTTAGTACTTCGCCCTCTCATGTTTAACTTCGACTACTAGTTGGTGTTCTTGTAATTTTTATAAATGTTATTCATTATAAAACTTAGGTGCGTGTATTACTTAGAAATAATTATACATGCACCTAGTACATTCAATGTTCATTGATCTGGCCACCAAATTACAACAAAAGCAATATGAAGCCTTATTAAGCTTGGTTGTGGAAGATTTTTTTAAACTAATATGTTTAATGCTCATTGGTTTGGCCAGCATATCAATCCAAGATTTAAATATCATCATAATTTTGAAATGAGCAGAAGAATGTTTTAATTTTGTCCAATGGTTGTAGGGTTGAGATAAAACTTAATTCGAAATTAACACTTGCTTTTAAAATTTCACTGCTTCCATTTCATTACGAGGTCTAATATTTTGTCGCATATCACACTTTTTATGTCATTCTATATGCAATATGGGAGAAACAAGTTGTTCATGCAAGTAATTTGTCTAACGGCAGGTTGTTGCAGCCGGTGATCTTTGTGCTATTTGTCAAGAGAAGATGCATGCCCCAATATTACTTCGTTGTAAACACATTTTCTGTGAAGATTGTGTATCAGAGTGGTGAGACTTGCTTTGCTATTATCTTATGTAATGGTATGCATAAGAATATACAATTTTCATTTACGTTTCCATTAAACTAGCAAGTATTATGCTTATAAAACAAACTAGCAAAGTACTGCATGAGTAGTTTACAAAACTTCAAAAATTAAGTTAAAAAGAAAATTTTCAAAAATCAACTGAATAAGTAAATATAAATTTATAGCTATTAAAAACATATGATATTTTTGACTCCTGATTACCTTATTTGGCAGGTTTGATAGGGAAAGGACTTGCCTGGTGTGCAAGGCTTTGGTAAAACCTGTAGACTCAGGTTATTAGGTGATGGCTCTACTAGTTTGTTTTTCAAGTTATTATAATAGTGCAGTGAGAGAAATATTTAAATAATGAATCTAGATTATTGTGTAACACATACAAATAAATGTGAAGTGGTGTGGTGGTTTGATATGATGTCTAGCAACTAAGTGAATCTGTGTTTGAATCCTAGCTACAACAATTTTTTAAAGAAATTTTCTAGGTATTTAATGATCTCACATGCCACACGTATGACCAAGTGCTACGTCAGATGCCACCCAAGCAAAAGTTGACGCTGTTTCAAAAAATTGGACGGAAAGGACTAACATGGACCTTTTTGAACAATTAAAGGACCACTTTGGAACTTTTTAAAGATAAGGGACCAGAATGGACCCCGAGGTAAACTTAAGGGACCAAAAAGGGTATTTTGCTTATATTTTATTATATTTTTATGTTTGGAAAGACATAAAGTCTTATACCTACATACCAATGAAGGATCAAAACCTCGTAGTTCGTGGTGAAAAATAACAAAAGATTTGTTGTGATTGATTTTAGGAGAAGAGACAAGTTGTCATCTTAAGGAAAATATTCAACTAATCACCCATAAGTATGAGAATATGGATCTTTGCATCATCATGAAGGAAGGACTCCAACTTGGGTATAGAATCAACAGGCATACCTCTAACTCCCTCAAGTGGAAAAGAATCAACAACATTTCAATCAATATTATAGGTATAGGAGAATTATATCTCAACTATGGAGATGACTCATATCTAATATCTTTGAGAAAATATTTTAAATTGAAAAACCAAATGGCAAAAGGATTCTGGTGAGGTTGAATCTCTTTTAGTCTTTTGAAAATTTTTAATATGCGCAAGTGTATTGAAGCATTTATTAAAGAAAGTAAGTTTTAAAATGCAATGACATAAAGTTAAGATTTTTTTTAATGAAAGAAGTCTTAAAGTTTGAAAGTAAGATTAGGGTTTAGGTGTACAAGGGTAAACACAAGGGAAATATTCACAAAGGTAGCATACAAGGGTAAACACATGAATATGAACATAAGACAAACACATGCACATGACTATCAAGCCAATACTATAATATCTTTCCTTGGATTTGAACACAAGTACTAACACAATGAATGATGAACATAAATTATCACTACATAAATATTAAGATCAATATCAAAACAAGGAACATGCAAGTTTCATGGAATAAGATTTAAGATCACTTCTCACAATCCAATAAGGCACCAATCAAGACCTCAAGGCACTAGTAAGGACCAAATACACACGGTAAGAACAAACTCTAATGAGAAACATGGTGTATACAAGCCAATAAAAGAAAACATAAGTCTTAAACCATAACCCTAAAAAGGATTGAGCATATATCAATGACAAACCACAAACAACATCAAAATAATTTTAAAGATTAAACAAATGAAACCCTAAAGTTTTAACTAAACATTCACCTAAACAAAACATTTTTTCAAAGGAATAATATTTAATTATGGTATAAGTCCTTAAAATAAAATCATGCTTATTGTTGTACCCCAAAATTTGCCCTCTCATTTTATCAACATTTCTCATCACAAGACTCTTGGAACTCAGGATCAAGCTAGGGTTTGCTCTGCTCAAGACACCTCCTTGCACTGTTGACCTAAATTAGGGTTTGAGTTTGCACATGGATGTTTTGACCTACAATGCCCAAATTGACTTTCATACTTCATGTTGGACTCATAAGTTTGCCCATACCAAGTTTCAAGCCTTGAATCAAATTTTTGCCCAATCAATTGGACAGTTGACCTAAAAATCAGTTGTATTGGGGAAAAAGATCAGTTGTATTGGGGAAAAAGTCAACTGTGGCCAATTTACAGTCAAACCTCATGAATTTTGACCCACATAAATATTATGAACTCATAGGAACCATTTGATCAAGTTTGGACCACAAATCTACAAGAAATTTGATCAGATAACCAAAAGGGCAAAATGGTCATTTTAGGGTTTTGACTGTACAAAGGCAATTTTTGACTGTTTAACCTAGCCAATGGCAAATCAAGTTCAACCATGGGCTCAAGGACTTAATGACATTATCATGACCTATTCAACAAGTTCAAAAGATCTCAAATGCATATGATTGACAGATGAATTTTTCAGTCAACTAATCAAAATTTGACTGTACACTGAAAAGTCAAACTTTGACTTTTTGGTTAAAATCAAGTGCCAAGGGTCATTTTTAATCAAGATGTGTCAAATTATGAAACTTGTTCATCAAGAAACCCAAAATTGCAAATTAGGGTTTGAAATTGAAAATTTTCATAACTTATAAATTTTCAAAGTTATGAAATTTTCTTAATTTTTCCTAACTTTGTCCCACATTTTCACCAAGATGCAAATGGATTCAAACAAAACTTACAACATGAAAGTTGTAGTACATCACAAAGTATACAACTTTTATTCACAAAGTTTTCTCAAAAGAAGCTTGGATCTCAAGTTATGATTTTTGGAACAAGGGTCCCTAAAACTTTTAACTTAGAGAAATTTTGCCCTAGTTTAGGCAGGATTTTGACCCATCTTCTTGGCCATTTTTCACATAGTTCCACTTAGATTCTTAAGTTGAATTTCAAATATGGATTATAGTACATGTTGCAAGCTTTCCAAATTGTCCAAGAACTCCTCAAACACATTTGTGGTTAGGGAGAATCGAATGCTTGAAGTTGGCAAAAACTCACTTTGTAACCATGGCCAATACATGTTCATACAAGTTGCAAAATCTGACCAAGATAGCTTTGTACTTGATTACAGGTCTCTAAACCAATTTAAACTCAAAAATTGAATGCAAATACATTGGTTAGAGGCATTGTTCTGATCAAGGGAGCATTATACAATGGACAATTCCATTTTGGGCATAAAGATAACACTTCCATTTACATAAAGCATGCTTTATGTAAAGTTTCATTTCTTGAGCCATACACCAAGCCTTTTGCTGAAAACAAGGCTCCCTAATGTCAGGCAAAGCTCAACCACTTTGTGCAGCTAGGTTACAAGCCAGTACAGCCCTTGCATTGTCAACTCCCACTTTTTGCTTCAAAACCAAGTCATTGTGCCAAAAGTCCATAACTTACACATCTGATAAAATCAACTTAAGCCAACATTTGAAACAAGTTTTTACAAATCCTTGTAAGCCAGAAACACGAGCCAATCATCCCTCAAACACCCTTTAACACCAAAACACCAAAAACTTGCAAAACAGGGCAGTTGCTGCAACTTGAGTGCCATAGCTCATTTTGCTCGTGCGTTTTGCTCCTTTCCACTTCAAACACCTTCCATTCAACTCACTCAAGCTATCCCAAACCTCCATTGCCAACTGTAACTCCATTTACAGTGTTCACCATTTCTGTTTCAAGCTTATGCAGGTTGACTTCTAGAGGTTGATTCAGGCCATTTCAAAACAAATTAAGCATTGGGAAAGGTTCAGGGAACATCAAGCAAGCTCAAAAGAACCTCAGGCCTCACTAAAAGTTGCTGCATTGTCCAACTCGAATCCAACTGAAACAGGTTTTTCATGAACTTATATCTCTCTAATTATGAACATTTAGCCTTAGGTTTGTGAATAAAAGATGTAGTACTCATTGCCCTGAAACCATACATATGCTCAGTTTTCATTTATATCAAGTGTGCTAGGAGAATTTCATCCATGAACATGTTGAAAAAGTTAGGTTAGATTTTAGGGCCAGAGAAATTCTCTCTGGTCTTTGAGAGTTAAGTTTAATGTTTTATATGGTTAGATTCGTATTTAAATTCTCTACAAGTTTGATGTTGTGAGTTTTGGTAAAAAGTCACGTTTCCAGGATGTCCAAAGTTGGATACAGGGCGCGCGTTTTCTGTTGTCACAAGGAAGAAGATGAAGTTGATGGGCTGGGCTTGGCTTTCTCACTTTTTGCACCCCTATGCTTGCTTTTCACACCCCTTGGCCCAACTTCTTGTATTTTTGTTATTTTTGTATTTTAATTTCATTTCTGACTTTATTATTTTATTTCCAAACATAAAAAATGCATAAAAAATATTTTCATAATTTTTTATATTTATTTAATATTTATTTTAATTATTACTAGCATTAAAACATTTTATATACTTTTATATTATTTTGTTTAAATTTAAAAATAATGTAAATAATACTTTTATTTTTTTATTCACATTGGAAATATTTTCTTGAATATATTTTATTTTTGTAAATATTTTATTTTATTTTATATATACTTAAAATATTTAATATATATATATATATATATATATATATATATATATATATATATATATATATATATATATATATATATATATATATATATATATATATATATATATATATATATATATATATATATATATATATATATATATATATATATATATATATATATATATATATATATATATATATATATATATATATATATATATATATATATATATATATATATATATATATATATATATATATATATATATATATATATATATATATATATATATATATATATATATATATATATATATATATATATATATATATATATATATATATATATATATATATATATATATATATATATATATATATATATATATATATATATATATATATACACACACACACACACATATATACTTTATTTTATTAAAAAACATAGAATAAAAATACAAAAATATTACATTTTTATTTTTATTATTATTTATACTAAAAAACACCCTTTTTTAAAATATATTTTATTTTTATACATGTTAATATATTTTTGTATATAAATAACATATAATATTATTTTCTTAAAGAAAATTAGGGTTTACCCTAAAATAAATAAAATTAACTTTTTTTGTTTATTTATTTCTTCATATTTCTTTACATTGAAAATATTTTTACATACATAAAAACTTCTTTTTGCATAATACATTTTTATCCTATATATATTTATGGTGTTTATTTAAATATTGTGCATTTAAATATTATGCATTGTAAATTCACTTTGGTTGTAATAACTTAGGATTTAAATTTCTTGCAAAATAATCCCCTATTCAAAATTGTACCCCCCTCCCTATATCAAAGTTGTAATAGCTTAGATTTATTTTTACGCACTTAAATGCTTTCAATTATGCCATGATTAGAGAATTAGGATTTGTATGCAAAAATCCAAATCAACAAATAGTTTGACCTAATCAAAGACAAAAATGCATGAAAAACAAACACAATGCACACTTGCATCCCTAGGGTTACAATCCACTTGTTGCCTTCAAAAATGGGTCATGGTATGCATGTTAAGTACTTGGCAAAACAAAAACAAACAAAAGATCATAGTCCCTCGATGACGCTATATGAGTTGCCTAAACAAAATGATCAAGTCCCTCAAGGAAATTGCCAAAAATACTTGACACAATTACTATCATGGTCTATACGATGACCCGCGCCTGTCCCGTTTAAACATCCTAACACAAGGTTGTTCACCAAATACAATGGTGAAACAACACTGTTAAAAGGGTTAAAAACATAAGAAAGATCTTTGAGTAAAATAGGGTAGATAGCTCTTAGTTACTTGATCAAAAGCTTGCAAAAACATCCTTGCTATCTTCAAACACACTTCACAACACAATTTCAAAACCCTACTTTCAAACATTGAAAACTTTTCAAAAGACAAAAACACATTTGTATACATTCAAACAAGAATCATTACAAAGGTTGCCACAATGATGACCTCTTTTCAAAAACATTTTTCCAAATCACACACAAAGTACCATTTCAAACAATTGAAGAGCACCATTTCAAAACAATTGAAAAGCAAAGCAAGTGATCTAAACAAGTAACTAAGAGCCCATAGATAACCATGGATAGAAAGGGTGCTAATACATTCCCTTTCTATAATCTACTCCCCGAATCCAAGAAAACATCTCAAAGGCATTTCCTGTGCTTTTTGACCTTTCCTTAGGATAAAATAAAAAGTCGATGGCGACTCTTGCTAAATTGAAACATTTGCGAACACAAACGCAAAATCCCAAGTCAGTTCTCCCACCGTATCACATTTATGTAAACACCTTAAAGTATCATGACATTAAGAGATCCATTTAAGAAAAATATTTCACAAAAATTTAATAAAAGAAAACATCAAGATTTAAATAAATTAAAACAAATAAACTATTTTTTTTTATTTTTCTAATTAACATATTAAACAAAATAAAATAAAATCAAAACTTGATTAAATAAAATATGTTTGGTGTTTTTTAAATATTAAGTTTGATAAAATAAAATCAGAAGAGAAAAATAAAATTAATAAACAAAATAAAAATAAAAATAAAATGAAAAGGAAAGAAATAAAAACAAAATAAAATGGGAACAAGTAATAAAAAGTAAGAATAGGGGGTCAAGGGGTGTTGAACCCACGCCCTTGAGGTTCAAGGCCCAAAACACAAACCACTAGGCCATGTGTTGCATGGTGCTATCATAACACAACCATTTGATAAAATATGAAACAAGGTTCTAAGTACATAATGGAAAAAATAAACAAAACAAAACGTGCCACTGGGAGGATCGAACCCGTACCCTTATGCTCGCTTCACACAAAACCAACATGTTAACCACTGGGCGTAATGCCAACTCAATATAAAACACACATTCAATTAATTATATAATAAAACAACATTAAAATTTGAAATTTCACGCTAGCCATTTCATCTTCAACCTCGTGAATTCATCAATGGAGCAATTCATGTTTTCTTATTTTTGCATGAAAAATGATAAACTAATATATCAAATTACTAAGAATTTCACAAGCAATATAACCATACCATTTAATTAGATTAAAAGTCAAAGAATAAAGCATATGATCATCAAAACCAGAAAACCCTAGCTATTTCAAAATGAAATTAAATAGCATACATGAACAATAAATTGCAGTTGGCTTAGGGGTTTCACTTAACACATTGAAGGATACATTTTTGCTTCAAAAATTATTCACAAATGATGCATGTATGATAAAGTTCCAAGTCCATGAAAACTCACCTAACAGAGCAGGTTTGTTGCCTATTCTCAAGTTCTTTCAATGATGGGAAATGATCTCTTTAGCACCCTTGGACCTCCAGGAGTATAATGGCACAACTATTTTGCCTTGAAAGTGTCTCAAACTTTCTGAACAACTCAAGTTGCAAGTGAGAAAAGTGAGAGTTGGAATATGGCAATGGAAGTGTTCCAGCAACAAATCAATGCATACAGTAGTTCACTTATGACATATTGATGAGGTTTCAATGGAAAGTTTGCACAAAACTTGAGAGAAATAAGAGAATCAAATTTAAGGATTTGAAAGCATGAAAATGGAGTTTTTGAGTGAATTTTTGGATGAATAAGTTATGAGGATTAAAGGGTTTTTATAGAGGTCTCATTTGGTCTTCATAAGTGAATGAGATTGAGCTTGGTTTATTTCTAATGTTAGTTTACACATCAAGTTTCAGAGTGGTTGGAAAAAGTATCATGGTTCTAAGGGGAAGATGGTAAGTTTTATGTACAATAGGGGAAAGCTTTTCTACATGTATGAGAATGCTTCTAAGCATGGAGATACTGTGTGATCAGAATAAACAATGTAGAATCTCAATGCAAAAGTTTTGGAGAAAAGGCACTTTATCAAAATAGATATGAAGCTTTTTGGCAAAATGCTTCAAGAACAAAATGAGGTTTTGGATAAAGCTTCAAATCTTTGTGTAATGCACTTAGGACTTGTGTAAAACATCAATTATATGGAGATTTAGAAGTAACATAGCCTGCAAATAAATATCTCTTGGTTAAGGCATAAGTTTGGACATGAATTTGAACATGGAATCTGGCCTTCAATTCAGCTCTAGCATGGCTACTTCATCTCTTCGAAACTTGGTACTCAAGTAAAATAAATTAATGCTCTTGGTACCATTGGAAAGATGATATCATCCTCTAAAAATTCCATGTTGATCACCTGGCTCGAATCATCTTGAATCAATAAGAAAACTGGCCAACAAAATTGGACTTTCAAGCTGAAAAACACTTAGAATTTTTTTACGTATTTTGCAGTTTTCACAATTTTGAGATGACACTTTTCCAAGGTCCTATGATCAAATGGAGGATGCTTCTGGATTCAAACTTTTTTCTATGGTGTAGCATTATGTATGATCTTGAAATGCAGCCTGTGTTTGCTCATTTTGGTTGCTTGGGGAAGAAGTTACAAGCTTGAGAAGTTGGCCACTTGAACATGAGTTTTGACACTTAGAAAAATCTCAAAGTCATCTCAATTTTGTTTGCTCATATTTTCCCTTTTTATAACTTATCTCAATTTTTGTGATTTCACTTGATCAAATTCAACTATCAACGATTTTTTTATGATATTTGTCTTGAGAGGTCCATATTTGACCAAAAATCTCAAAAGTCAAAGTTTGACTCTGAGTAGTTGACTATTCCAAATGAATTCAAATCTTCCAATTTCAATGAAATCTTGTGATCATGATGTAATCTTTTGTACATCGAGACATCTTGAGGACTATGAGATGATGATATTGAGGACCTCTTGAGTGATGTACATTGGAGCTCAACCTTCAAAACCCTAATTCTTAATTTCTCAACCGAGGGTGCAAAAACCCTAATTCTCTTCAAGCACTTGATAAATCCATGATGAAATCCTAATAAAATGAGATTGTGATGAAGATGATGATCCCTTTAAATTGGGAAAACCCAAAGCACAAGCAATATGTGATCCAAACATTTGAAGGCCAACTTGTGTGAGATAGACAGATGAATTAGATGATATGTATGATTTTGAAGCCAGATGACTCATATGATGATGCATATATGGTGTGGGACCTTAGGTAAAAAAATTAGGGTATAACACGTGTTTTAAGGTTATAAGTGTGACTTATAGATTTGTTTCCTTGCTTTGAAACACATGCTTTTGATGTTGTAGAAATACACACTTAGATCACTTTCTGACCTTCTCTGACACGACACTTCACGTCATGTACACATAATTGCTTCACTAATATTAATGGATCATAACTCAACTTACACTCTTTTGAAATATTTACAACACACCTTTTACATTCTTCGGGTTTTGTTTAGGGGAAAACTGAACTTGAACCCCTTATATATCCTTGCTCATGCTTAAATTAAAAAGATAGTTTCTTACATAATCAACCTAAGTAACTTTAACTCTCCGTGTGTATGATATCCTTACTTTTTTATCACTTGCTACTTTCAAACATACATGTGTACTTGCATGTGACACATTTTTAAGCAACAATCACTCAAGTGAATAGTGAAGAACGAGAATCGTGAATCAATTGAGAAAGAGATTGAATCTTATCCTATCAAGATCGGTTCCAACACGAGCCTCTTACGTAATTAAAGCACATAATCATACAAGAGTTCAATGAAAAATATTTGATTCAAGTAATTATAAGTGTAATATCGACGTCTCTTTCTCAATTACTCATAAAAACTGACATTAGTGTTTGCAATCATAGTGATCAAGACCATTTTGTGCTAGCTAGAATGAAGTGATTTTCCATCCTCAGGTGGACACTGGAGCTTTAGTATTCTTAAGTGCTCTAATTGAATCTATAATGACTAGTTTTTATCTCTATATTAACATTCCACATGTATTTTTAACTTATTATCATAAATGAATTATTCAAAGACCATAAAAAATTAAGATTTAAAATGGTCATAACCATTGGAGGTGGTAAAACGGATCAAGTCCGTCAGCTGTCTTTTAATTTATCCGAATTTTGTTTAAGACACATCATCTAATATATCACCTTTTTCTTTTGTGGAGTTTCGTGATCGAAAACTTTAACATAATATTTGTAATTTTTAAGATTTAAAAAATTAGGATTTTATTTATGCGACCTCAAAAATATCAGTCCATTCTGTTTTTTAAATAATTTTTATAGAACAAACATGTCAGTTTGCCATCTTAATCCTTATTTTATCAAAACATTTGAATTTTATCATAAGTATGAATAGTTTGACATGACATGTGAATAGTATGAATAAACTATCTGCGTCTATAGCAATGGGGAGGGAAGTACGTACGATTAGCAAATGTGAGATAGGGAGTTACATGCTGTACATGTAAAAAAAAAGGTTATAGTGTGAAAGGTTATACTGGATAGTTATCATTTAAGATATGTGTGGTTGGATTTTTAAATAACTCAATTGAGATTTTAATAATAGTTAAAGAGAAACAAGTTATGCGAGGTAATAAGTGATTAAAAAGATAAAAATGCGGAAAATGGAGAAAATAATATTTATTTATTCCAAGACGAGGAAAGTGAGTTGGGTGCATGCGTGAAGAAGGGAAGTTGAAAACATCAAAACTCATAGACACAGTGAACGATTAGATCAAAATCGAAAATCGAAAATCGAAAAGGGGAATGGGTTTATCTTCAAGTTCAAACGAATCGATTCAACTATGCATCTTCGATTTGCGAAGAGGCCAAAACGAAGGTCAAGAACTCGATAAGATCTTGTTCTTCTTCCCTTCCGGTTTACCTTTCTCCAAACAACTCTCCGTTATCGGTCTCAGTGAAGGACTCATCACTTTCACTAGGTTTTGCATTTCACCATACCGATATTCAATTCACTTCAATCGATTCGATTCGATTCAATGCTTGCTTATTCCTTTCTTTTCTATGCTTCTGTTGCAGAATTTTCTCTCCTGAAGCTGCTTGCGATTCCATTGAAGCTGAAAGACATTCTCATGTTTTTCATGAACCTGAACCGGATATTTGGATGGTTATGGTTCGTTACTTGTTTCATTCTTCATCCTTATTAACCTCATTTATTGCTTTGCATTATGAAGTTTGTTGAATCTCTTGTAGGTGGTCGCCAAAAGCAATGATTCCGAGCCTATATGGAGAGATGATGCTTTGAGAAAGGTTCTTAAGGAAACTCACTCCCTTTTTGTCATGTTTCATGGATCTGTAAGAGCTATGCTCGAGAAAGAACCCGCTGGAGGACTGGTCAGACGCCATCTGTATTCCTTTATCATGGATTATTTACGCGGTAAGCAATATGTTTGTGAAACTATTACATCATCATATTTTTTCACTAGAGTTATGATTCAAAATATTTCATTGTAAGTCAATTGTCAGCGTGTATAAAGCGCTCTCCCTCGGATGATTGCTGCTGTGGTAATGGTTAAGTTGCTGTATCAAATGGTTTCCTTTGGATATGTGCTATCTGACTCATGCCCAAGGAGCTGTCTCTCATACCTTTCTTATGAGTTTTCTCTTTGGGGCAGATTTTCTTGTTGGGAAAAAGTTCCTCCTACCTTCATTCCGTGATTGCTTAAAGGAACGTGGAACTGTGCAGATGCTGACAATAACTCGCGAAGCTGCAATTGAGGTTCAGGTTAGATAAGCTTTGAGTTGTGACAAGAAAAACTACAAATGTCATATAAAATCAGGCAATAGAACTTTGAATGTTTTGTGTTGTGTGTACTGGTGATGGTAATATCATGTGTTGTATCTCTGCCTTTCTGCCCTACTCTTTCTCATCTATTTTCCTTGCTATAGTTAAGGAGTACTGCTTACAGTTATGTTACTAAGGGATTTTAGTTTCAGTTTATTGAAGATGACGTTTATGTACTTAAGTTATCTTCAGAAGACTAAATGCTGTTTATGGAGTCAAGTCAACTACATGAAATCTGATCAGAGAGGCTCAGTTGGTGCTTTGATGTCTTTCTAAGTTCACTTAACTTAATGAGTCCTTGCAAAGAACAGAAAGTTCTCTAGTTATCTAATATACAGTTTCAGACATTCTTGACTTCACTTTATCATGCAAATATATTAATTTCAATTTATCCACGGGAAGTTGTCTAGTGTGTCACTTCACTATACAAGTTTGATTATTTAGCTGTCACTGGATAGCAGTAATTACTCACCGATAACTAGTTGATTATGATGACATATGGTTTTTGGTTTATATTTCTTGCACGTACTATTAAGTGTTTAAACTTTTCAATCGCTCTTATCTAAAGATGTATATTATTTCTCATCCTGCACTTTGGATAGATTTTGGCTTGTTGCTGAAGTTCCACTTTGTTGACTTCTTGTTTTGGCAGTCGCTTGTCAGGGCTTTTGAATCTTCGGCTGTAACCACTCCCTGCTACTCGTTGATTTTATTTCAAGACCTATTGGTGTCTACAACACTATCTCCTGTATGGTTTAACTCTCAAGTTCAATGATTTTTTTTTATCTTGGTAAGGTTGTTTGCTCATTCATTAAATCACTTATAACCTTGACTTTTAACTCTTTTGTCAGGATGACACCATAAACTTATTCACATATGCTGTGCTAAGGTTGACTCCGCATGCTCTATCTTCTGGAGCAAGTTCATGGTCCTACTTACGGAAAGGAAATGTTACATCCAATGTTGTCACAGAGACTAATGTGACCCATCCAAGCTCTATGTCTGAAAGTTTTTATGGATCATCTGATGCATCACCTGGGGAGGATAACAACTATCATGTTGTGAGACCCTTGCAGAGTGACAAATGGTCTAAGGGAAAGGATGGTTATCTTGTCACTGATTTATGGGGTGCAGAGGTTGGCACGTGGGTGTTTGCTACTCCAACAGTTTTACTTCAACAGACCGGAGAGAGAATGTATCTTTGTGCTTATCAACATAGAAGCCTTACTTTGATGCTTCTTATTCCCATATCCTCCATACCTAATGGGGAGCAAGGGGTGTCAGCAGTGAAGCAACAAGTTCTTGAAAATGTTAGTTTCTATTATAGTGAATATTTTTCTTCTTAATGAATTCTCGTAAGTTTATACACATAATATGAACTGGCACATAGTGAAACAAAACATCTGGTGTCTTCCATTGTGTTAAATTTTGTCTGGCATCTCTCATTGGGTTATGCAAGGGGTGTCAGCAGTGAAGCAACAAGTTCTTGAAAATGTTAGTTTCAATTATAGTGAATATTTTTTCTTCTTAATGAATTCTCATAAGTTTATACACATAATATGAACTGGCACATAGTGAAACAAAACATCTGGTGTCTTCCATTGTGTTAAATTTTGTCTGGCATCTCTCATTGGGTTAGGCCTAAGTCAACCTCAAAAGGTAGCTCGTCGGGTGAGAATTTCTCAAGCCTTGTGAGTACTACTTTAGTCAATATGGAATCTCAACACATCCCTCATGCCTAAGACTGAATATCTAAAGAATAAACAAATGTGAGTGGCTCAACAACAACACCTCTCAGACCTATGATTTGACATCTTGAGCATGGACAAATATGGGTGATTCGACAATACGTCTAAGATATACTCTAACCTATGATTTGACATCTTGGGCATGGACAAATATGGGTGATTCGACAATACGTCTAAGATAGACTCTAACACTATCGTAGAATTTGGTCTAGACAAAGTTTAACCCTAAAAGCTAGCTCATTCAGTGAAATTGCCTGAACCTTATAAAGGACTCATATGGCCTCTCTAGCCGATTTGAGATCTCAACAAACTCCTTGAATATTGAGCTAATAGGATCCCTATTTTGTGTGGTGTAATGCCTAAACATATCATTGGGGATTAGTTGTTATCCCTTCTGTTCTGTTCCCTTTCACAGAAAAGAATTTGCAAATACAGGAGAGCGAACAACTTTACTTTCTCATTTCCTTTTCTTTTACCGCATACCATTGAAACAGAGAACTGCCTTACTATTTTCTTTGAATGTTTTTATTAACTGTTTATTTATCCTTTGTTATTTTATTGAATTTTATTTTAGTTTTATTATGATTTGTTTGAACGACACTAGTATTTTTTTTTGCGGGTGTAAGCAGTGCATATTATTTTGCTTTTTCCTCTTTTGCTTAGTGTTGCTTTTTGAGCATGGTTGTGATAACTGAAAGTATATAATGAAGCGTGTTTTTGAGAACCTTGTTTTTTGAAAAGGGTATTTGAGAACCTTGTTCATAAATACTGATGGAACTTTGTGCCCTCTTGCATAATTGTCCTCTAGTAAAGTACGTGTCATGTTGAAGCTGTGGATAACCGGAAAATGGTTGTCTTTTTAACCATTTGGTGATATTGAGTGTATATTTTTCTCTTAACATCTACTTTTCTCTGCTGAATGAATACATCAGGCATCACTTAAGATATTAAAAATTGAAGAGAAACTATCCAAAGGATGGGGTGGTGAGAACGCATATCATGTCGGTGGGTACCGCTATTTATTAGTCGATGGTGATAGAAATGTATCCAGGGCTTCTCCGGCAACAAAAGTTACAACTTTAACTAAGGTAGGGTGTTGGTTTTTTTGCATGTTATAAATTGAAAGATTTATTATTCAAAGTTCTACTTTACTCAAACTCTAGGGATCAAAATTCTAATGGAACTGCTAGGTGGTTGGTGCTGTAAAATTTTCTCGCGACTAGTGCTCTCATTGCCTGCAAAGTAACTAACTTGAAAATTGAAAACGGATTAACTTTGATTGTTAAACCTTGTACAGGAGTCCTTACTTGCTATGAATAAGCTCAGGCAGGAGGTTGAGTTGGAGAAGAGTCGAGCAAAACTAGGTGACCATAATTGTGAGAAAGATCTAGAGGTTTGCATAAGAGCAAAAAATAATGCCTGGGTTATTTCTCGAGTTACAAGAGGGAAGGAGCTTTACATGGTTCTAGAGAAAGCCAATGAAACCCTTCTATATGCCTCAGATGCTGTTGAGAAGTTTAGTAACAGGTACTCTATTGGTTTCCTATCATTAATTGTTGCCTTACATTCCTATTTACAGATTTCAAGTTAGTAACTAATTTACCTGTTTGACACCATCTGCATGCAATTTATGAGTTGTTTATGGTTCGAATTATTAGTTATTGCAATAATTTCCTACCGAATCTTGTTTCTTTGAGCTTTTGAGTCTATGAACCTCCTCTCTCTTTAATAACAGAAGTGGACAATGTAATTAAGAGAACAAAATTGGCAGGCCTGGATGGTTTTCTTACATTAACAAATCCCCTATTGTGGAACCGACTATCCTTACACAGAAAACACAAGTTGTAATTTTTGTTGGTTTGAATATTTTTCAGGTATTGTGATGGAACTTTTTCACTGGATTAAGGAAACCCCAGTATGTGCAAATGGAAGAATAGGAAGCTTAGCGGTTTTGAGACCTTGTTTTCCCTAATAAGGTCAAAAAGTTTTCCACTATTGAATTTTCTGACCTGTAAATTTTTAGAAAGTAAGAAAGAAATTTACTGTGTACATCTTTCTGTATATTAAGTGTAATTTTTACTTGTTAAATTTAAAAGGCTCTGCCAAATCAAACTGTTATCAGTAAAAAAAAAAAAGAATGAAATTTCAAATAGAGAGTAACTTGCTAAGAGGAGTGTTAGCCACACCTTTAACACATATTTTCCGGCACACTTTTGTTATCAGTTAAAATTCATATGAATTTCACAATATAGTGGAATGTATATGAATTTTAACAAATACCACAAGAGTGGGTTAGAAAATTGCGTTGTTAAATCAATTTAATTTCGTAATCTGAGAGTTTTTTTTATCAAGTATCTGCAAATGGCTACTTTTTCTCGCCTGCTGACGCTACAAGTGGTCAACTTCATATTTGTTTAACTTAATTTTGAATTTTCAAAACTACTATTTCATGAATTTTAAACAAAACTTCCTTCCTCGAGTGTTGGATTATCTTGACAAAATTTGTGGGAATTAAAAAATTTATGGTAACATTAAATTTATTAATAGTTGTATTATTTTATAAGTTTTTCTCACAATTGATTTATTATTGATTGTTGAAAAAGATGTAAAATAAATTGAGATATATTAGGTTTGTAAAGGAGTAATTAAGGTGAATATCTGAATTTTACTTTTGCCCCTATTGTTGAACTTTATCTAATTGTCTTTTCAATAATTTCTCATATCATGCATGAGCTACATGGAATTATTGAAACGAGTCGTCTAGCCCGTTTTATCAAAAAATAGTTTAAAATATACTCTCGGACTATCTCAAAATATATTTCGTATGAGATATACTTGACATATGAAGAATTTTAAAAGAAAGTTACCATCCAATTATGATTTCCTTTTGGTTCACTTTTTTGTTCATTTTTTGGCGGGACAATAACATATTATGGTGGTACTCTATGTTCAAAGCAATTCGGTAAAATGTTGAAAATTAGAACAATTGTTTTTGAATTAAGACAAATAATAATTTCATGTAGCTTAAGATAAGAAGAAATATATATTCACTTCATCGGTTCTACAATCCGGATTTAAATGTTCGGATTTATCATATTAAAATCTTTGATAGATATATCAATTCTTCAATAAGTCTAAATCTGTTTGTGAAATAATATGTTGTTCTTAGAAGTCAGACATAAAAGAATTTTGAAACTGATTTTAATTCAATGGGTACAACAATTCTATGTGGGTCCAACTCGTCCATTGAGAAGAAATTTCAAAGTGAGTTTATTCATGCCAAATTCAAGGAAATTCAAGTGAAACTCAGATCCAAAACGAAATGTTTCACCTTATTGAATGACATGGAGAGTTGTTTTGCTACTTATCATGTGTTGGAGGAAAACTATGATTCCAAATGTGAATGTCCATTGTTCGAGTTTAGATATATTGTGTGTCGTCATGTGTTATTCGTGAGTAGTCAACAAATGATTAAAAGCCAAACATTCATATATCAACAGTAGTTATGATGTAACAAAATTAAAGCCAGAAATGGACATGTGTATATAAAACTTGGTTAATATACCACAAAATTGTTAATAAAATTAGAAGTTTGGTTACTTCATACTTATACATAAAAAAGTATAGGAAGTTGGTTAATGCAGTATAGGAAGTTGGTTAATTTATTTTAAAATTTGGTTAATAAAGGCTCAAACATCAAAACATAACAAAATTGGTAGGTCAAAGTTGGTTAATATAGTACATGAAGTTGGTTAATGACAATTAAGCTTTGGTTAATATGAGCTCAAACATTAAAACAACATATTGATAAGGAAAAGTTATTTACTGCATTGCAGGAAGTTGGTTAATGGCATATAAACTTTGATTAATATAGGTCCAGACATCAAAACAACAAAATTGTTAAAGCAATGGTTAATACAGTGCAGGAAGTTGGTTAGTGACAATTAAACTTTAGTTAATGCAGATCCAAACATCAAAATATAGAAAAATTGTTAAACTAAAATTGGTTAATGCAGTTAAAAAATTTGGTTAATACTACTTAAAACTTGGTTAATGTAGATAGAGACATCATAACATATCAATATTTGATTTCCTCGACAGTGTCACCATAAAATAAACTATAACATAATAAACACATTAAGCACATAATTGTGTATAACATGATCAACACTCTTCTTCCTCTTTATTTTTGGAACACGCGGAGCACGACGGTGGAGCGGCGGTGGTCAGTGGGTCCGCACGGACGAGTCCGAGTCGGTTCGGGCCAATTTCAGGATTTTTGACTTTTTCGACAATTTCTCAATTTACGTGTTTCAGGCTCTTTCGGTTCAGTCCATGGATCCACATGTGAATGAGTTGTATTTTTGGACTTTGTTTGTTGGATATTTGCTATTATAAATATGTATCTCTTATATATTTACAGGTGTGCCAATCTTAGAGTTTATAGCAAAAAGAAGAACAATGGTTTAAGGTCTTCTCAAGGGAAACTTTATAAAGACAAAGATTTAAGGAATATTTGGGGTTGTTTAAGGTTATTGGGAAACACTAGTTACACCTTGGGTTTGAGTTATTCATATATTGAGAGTTGGAGAGGTTGAAAAACACTTGGCTAGAAATTGATGTTGTTTTTGGGCGCCTTCAGGGTTGTTCTTGGGAATCTGAAGACGAAGACTATTTTCTTGTAACTCATATGTAATCTCTTGTAACAACTTTCCGAGTATAGTGAATTAAAGAGTTGCTCTCTCCCTCAGAGTAGACCATTTGATCAAACTGGATAAACAAACATTTCATATTTTTCTCACCTTATTCTTTTTTATATTATTTGTGTATTATTATTATTATTATTGTAGGCCATTTATTTTGGTTGTTGTTATTCTTTGCCCCACAAATTAAAATTGAACCTTGTCGTTAATCACAACAAGTGGTGTCCACTATGGGGGCAAAGGGGTATTGTTTACAAGTGACCACCATGTGCAAATGGGAGATCAAGAAATTTTTCAATAACAACGGTTTGGGTTGTGGAAAATTAAGATGCAAATAATTTTAACTCAAGAGAAGTGTATTGATGCTTTGAAGAGTAAAGTATTGATGCCAGAAGGGCTTACACAGGTACATAAGACCGAGATGGTGGATAAGTCCAAGAGTATTATTATCTTGTGCCTCATGGATAAAGTTCTAAGAGAAGTCGCCAGGGAGAAACTACGACTGTTATGTGTGAAAAACTTGAATCATTATATATTGCTGTCTTTGGCTCAGAGGTTGTGTCTGAAACAATAACTTTATTCATTCTAAATGGTGGAGAACAAATTCATAGTTGAGAAGCTTACAGAATTTCACAAGATTATTGATGATCTTTAGAATATTGAAGGGAAGATTGATGATGAGGACAAGACTTTACTCTTTTTGAATTCTTTACCCATATCCTTTTAGAAAATTAAGAATGCCCTCATTTATGGTAAGTAAGGTACTATCACTTTGGATGAATTCCAAACGGCGGTAAAATTCAAAAAAATTTCAATGGTAAAAGATTTGAAGATTGGAGATAGTGGTGAAGGCTTGAGTGTGTCAAGAAAAAAAGGTGAGCGTTAAGGGATATACAAATCAAAGATAAAATATTTTAATTTTTAGAAAACCCGTCACTTTAAGAAGGATTTGAAGGTACATGAAACACAAGAAATGGGAGGTTTAAATTGAGTTTCAAGATTTAAAACTTTTTCTACCCAACACGAAGAACAACGAGACAAGAACAAAAATAAATGAACACAATTATTTTTATCTTGGTTCACTGTTAACGAAGATACTCCAGTCCACCCGCCAAGTTGATTTTGTCTTATCAACAAGGACTTAATCCAATATAACCAAACTGATTACAACTACAATGATAACTTGTTAATGTCTTCTTGAGAAATTTTGACTATACCATAGCCTCTCAAGGGACAGACAACTTAAAAGTTGAAATACAAAAGTTTGTGTTTACAAAGATGCTTCTAAGAATGTATATTACACAAGTTGAAATACAAACAGAAACACAAACGTGTTCTTAGCAAGTTAACGAACAAAAGTTCCTTTCTTTACAACTTTTATTCACAAAATGAAATATTTATGTATTAACGTTCTTGCAAGAGTTGTTTCAGTGAAGTTGGAAAAAGTTGTTATTCATTCTTCCATGTCTTCCTTATATAGCCAAAGAAAAATCTGTTGGAGGGTAGAATGAGAATTCCTGATTCCAACTGTATTTATCCATAATGATCAGTGAGAGAGTGGTAGACAATATCGAACTATAGTACAATCCTTGCGCCACAAATCAGAGTAGTGGAAATATTTGATCTTGTACCATATACTATTCACTCATGTAAAACATTTTTATCTTATCTTCTAATATTCAGAGGCTTTTGTATGGTTTGTTGATGAAGCATGCTTAGAAGGACCAAAACTTGAAAGAGAATATTCATATCCTTTGTCTTTAGAGTCTTCAAAACATGTTCTTCCAGAACCTTGTCTTCAGAACTTGGTCTTCATAATATCATAACTTGGAAGCACAGAAACATCAAAGCTTAAGAAGTCAGAAGCTTTAGACTAAAAATCATCAGAACTGTTGTTTAGAAGTGTTCCAGAACTTGACTTGATCTTTGTAATTGCATATCTCAAGAGTCAGAGTGTGTTGACTCAAGAAACTAATGATGTCACACATTATTCTATCAGAGCCAAAACATGTTAACAAAATCTACACACTAGATAAAACCATTGGGGTACACAATTATTCTCTAAGAAACAAAGTATTGTTATCATCAAAACTAAAGGTCAGATGCATAACCAAATCTTGTTCTTACAGGATTGTCCTAAGAGAAAGGTCAAAGAAGATTACAGTTACAATTGCTTTAGATGAGGATGGTTATGAGGATGACAATGCACTAGTTGTATCGAGTTTGGAAATTGGAGATAGTTGGATCATTGGCTCAGGTTGGATCATCGACTTTGAAACTTTGAATATTGTGCAAGGTGGATTTGTTTGCCTTAGTGATAATAAGGCTGCAAGGTTCATGGTATTGGTACGATCACACTTAAAAATTTTGATGATCATGAACTTCTTAATCACAATGTGAGGTATGTTCTAAAATTCAAGCAAAGTTTATTATCTATAAGTATATTTGATGATGTATGCAACCTCACTAGAGTTATACATGGAGAATTGAAGATTTCTCGTGATGAATTGATTATTTCTTAAGGGTCTAAAATATTTGGCCTATATATTTTAGAAGGTTCAAATATTGTTATTCATTCATCATTAACTAGTGGAGACTTTCTTGACAAGGAAGAGCTATGAGATTTGAGGTCAAGGCGATATGAATGCATTGAGATAGTTTCAGAGGAGTATAATGAATTTTATATAAAGTAAGAGATAAAAATGTATGTTACTACTGAGTTGTTATTGAGTTTTTTTTGGAAAAGCTGATGTTAAAACAACTTAATTGGTTGGTAGAGAATTTATTCAGAGGAAGAATAGTGAAAACCAAGGGATAAACCTGTTAGAAACTATAACGGAGAAAATTCTGTTTGAGGTGGGGTTTACTACTATGGATGATAAAAGTAGTGAGAGAACAATTACAGAGATCTCTAATTATCATTTGACTCACGACAAGGTAATGAGGGTGATTGTAACATCTCAAAGGGGAGATTATGTTAGCCTTGTATGTTATGCTTTGAATGTGATTGAAGGGTTGTAAAATTCAGAAAGAAAGACCTTTAGAGAGGCATTTGAAAGCAGGTGAAGTCATCGATGGTTGAAAAAGCATACTTGTGATTGTTGTACCCCAAAATTTGCCCTCCCTTTTTTACAAGAAAATCACAACCCTAGGGTTTTCTCTGATTTTTAAGATTGGCTCAGGAATTGATCAAACAGACCTTTCTTTGGCAACAAATCAAGAATTAGGGTTTTCTCTCACATTTCTCAGAAGAAATTGAATCCTCAGAAATCAGTTAACTGTTACATTGTTTTCACGCTTGTTCAAATTTATTGGTTGTTCTCAAGGCTTGATTAATCTGGGATAAGGGATAGAAGTTGAAACTGTCTAATCCAGATTAACCAGGTAATGTGTGTCTGTTAAGACATCTGCTTGTTAATGGAATGAAATGATTTCCAGTTAATGGAATGCTTACTTGCTTGGAATACAATGCGTACTATGATTAGAATGCTGTCGCAAGTTATGAGATTGCAGAGTTTTTAGGGATTACTTGGATTTTAAGTTATCTGTATTGGAATTGGTGGAATGCAATTTCAGTTATTTTTAATCAGAAATCTTAAATAAAAAGTGAAGAGGAAAAGGGAAAGATTGAAAGATATTTGACAGTAGAAATATTTCTTTTGGATAAAGACTCTTTTATTCATTTTCAGATAATTGTTACAAAAGAATAATTTATTATTTTTGAATATTGTTAGTTTTTACAACTTATAGTATTTTAAAAAGAAATAAATGTTTACAATAAATGAAAAAAGAGTCTATCTAATTCTAAGCTTAAATCTCCTAAGCTTCAGTGCTCCCATGCTCAAGGTCTCCGGCTTCTACTGCTTCCTCTATCATCCAATTGATACTCACCTGCAAAAGACAAAGGAAAAGAAAATTAGTACAAGAATTTTCAAATAGAAAACGAAAGAAAATCATCATTAAAGTTTGCCGGCCAGAATCAGGATGCTATTTTGTTCATCATGTTTTTATTTTTCTCTTTGCAAATCACAAGAAGATTGCTCTTCTTGGTTCACAAAGAGAAAAGTAAAAAATAAAATGCAAGTATACAATTGGTTCAAATGCAAAAAAAAACATGGGCCATGCTGTACAAAAGCAAGGTACAAGGCAAGCATACAAAGACATCCTGCATACAAAGCCAACTTGCAGCAAAACTATACCAAACTGTAGTGACTAAACCAAAATGCCAATTGTACTGCAAACTAAGCAAACTAAGCATGGCAAACCCAAACTAGATGCAACATACAAGTACAAAAAAGTACACAATGCAACAGGCAAATATAATGCAGAGAGAAAACCAATTGACAAGCCAAAGGCTTGTCATAGATGTCATCATGTTCCAAGGCCTAGGCAAACTTTTCAGAAGATATAATATAATAAGAAAAAGTGCTTATTTGAGAGAGAGAGAGAGAAAGAGAAAGAGAGGACCTGGTGAAAAAAAGTTTGCAGTTTTGGCTAAGGCAGGCTGGCATAAGTAAACAAAAAACAAAAAGATATAAAAGAGAGGACTGCATAACAGTCTAGGAGGAGAAAATACTTGGAAAAAAACCCTACACACCACAAACCTGTAGTTTCAAAACTGCAAAACAAAATCATCAAGCCTGGACAACCTGCAAACTTGCAAACCTGCTATTAAAACACAAACAGAACAACCCAAGCCAACCTTTTATTAAAAACAACAAACACTCCCAAAAATCTGCAAGCATAGCCAAAACAGAACCACAACCAAACCTGCCTAAACAACTTGCAAACAGGACAAACTACAAAACCACAACAGTTTTCCAACCAACCACCAAACTGTTATCAAAATTTGCCAAACCTGCACAAGCTGCCTTAAACAAATCACAGCCTGCCTGTGATCGGTGGAAATAGAACTGACTGTTTTTTAAGCTGGTTCGCGAAATGTCGCGGTAAGCAAGAGTCGCCACCGTCTTTTATGGTCTCCAACATGGAAAGGACAAAAGCACAGCAAAATTCCTTCTTTGAGAATGTTTCTCGGTTCGGGAGGTAGATTTATAGAAAGGGAAGGTGTTAGCACCCTTTCTATCCGTGGTTATCCACGGGCTCTTAGGTACTTGCTCTTATGTTTTCAAAATTTGTTTACTTTTCAAATGTGTGTGGGTTTTGAAAAAGTTTCGTTTGAAAATTTTTTAAGTAACTCTTGTATCAGTCCTCAAGAGTGTATGAAAAATTTGTTTGAAAACTTTTAGAAAGTGTGAGTGCGAAAAGTTGTTTTGTTTGTTTTGAAAATAGCAAGTACTTAAGAGAAATCTACCTACTCTAAGGAATTAGGCTGTGTAAGAGTCCTTTAGATAGCGCCATCCCACCATTGAGAGGTAGGTAGCACCGTCGTTGGAGGTGTTCGGGTCAATTCGATTATAGGGACAGTGTGGTCACCGAAGCAATGGTAGGACATCTTAGAAGTAACCCTAATGTCCTAGATCCTTTTATCCGAGGCAACCGTTTCGAGGCAACTGGATCTTTTAGACAGAAGGGCGACCTCTAAGACACCCTATACTTGATGACCACGTTCGAGGCAACCAGTGAGGCGTACCCTAGGAGTGGTATGTGCATGTGTATTGTTTTTCAATTAATGTTTGTCTTTGCATGTTATTTGTGAGCTACAGATTGATTTTATTATTCATACATTCTTGCATGCATTTTTTTAACAGTTAGGAGTGCGGAAAATAAATTGTAGAAATGTAAATCTAGCTATTACAAGGCGCGGGTTTATACATCGCCAAAAAATAAAGACCCGTTTTGAAAAATAAAGTGCGAGAATTTAAATAAGGCGATAAAATTCTAATTAACTATTACATACCCTGTACAGATACATAAATATAATCAAAAGAAATTAAAGCGCAAAAGAAGATTGAATCGGGAACGTCTTAGGGTGTTGACCATTTTGAGAAAGAAATTGAATTTTTGTCTTTTTTTGTAATTAATGAAATTAAAACTAATAACTAATTAATTAATTAATTAAGAAAATGTTTTTGTGTTTTTTATATTTTTAATGAAAATAAAATAAAAAAAAGGAAATTAAAAGTTGAAAGTGAATGACCTAATTCTAAATTAATTTTACTTATTAAAAAAATGTTAAAATTGTCCTAATTACACAACTAATTAATTAATATTAGAATTTATTTACAAAATAAGTTAATAAATAATAAAATGTTTTTTTTAAAGGTTTTTTGAATTTATTATAAAAAATATTAGTTTATGAGGTAATTAAATAACAATAATAGTTAATAATAATAATTAGTTAAAAGAAAATAAAAAAAAGGAAAAGAAAACAAAAGAAAATATAATAGAACCATAGGGGTGTTGGGCCAGAATTGAGGGTGTATTGGCAATCTGAGCCCATCAAGAAGCCAGCCTTGTTTGACTTTTGGAGTTGTCTGGGGCGCTGGTTGACCAGGAATAGGGTAGTCATCACCTTTTGGCCAATGGATTTGCCTTGCCAGCCACCTGGCGGTTGGATAAATGGGGTGTATGATGGGTCACGTTTGAGCGCCTGCATGAGATCAAGTTAAGCAAAATAACATGGAAATTATGGGGGACCTGGGATTCGAACCCAGGTCCTGTAACCTTTTCAAATAGCATGGCCACCAACTAAGCTGCGCGTATTAGTTATTATTAAAACAAAACATGATTATTATATTGGTAAACAAACATATGCCTGAAAATAAAATAAAAGCGCGCGATTGTTTTTGAACGGGCCAATCATGCTGTAACACCTAATCATCTTCTTCATCAAAGTTGCAGGTTTTTTACCTGCGGATTTTATCCGCAGGAAGTTTCACAGGCCTTTCGTAAAATCATCCATAGGCTTCCAAAATTAATTCCAAAACCATGGTTGGTTTCGTTTCCATCTCCTGATCACTTCTATGCCCATTATGGTGGCCAATTTTTCCTGCACTGAAAACGCCTAAAAACCAAGCAAGCAAAACCTAGAATCGTGTATCACAGTATAAGGCCTAAAAACAAAATTGGCTATTGTCATTAGATTAGAAATCAAGCAAGAAACAAAACCATGCCAATATTTTTGAGGAAAAATGCAAGAATGGAGAATTCACATTTCGTGTACAAGGGTGACTTTGTGAATACTTACAGCGCGGTATGATGGATCTTAGGGCTTGGCAAGGGTCTCTTTAGCTTCAGGGTATGGCAATAAAGAAGACTACGTGCTTCTTTTGATCTCAAAGTGCCTGCAACCTTGTTCTAGAACTCTCACTTTTTGGACAAATCTTGAACTTTGCTCTGGCCATTTTTGCACACTCTAGGTCGTGAATGCTATATGGCTTGCTTGCATATGTATGTATCAATGAGAATTAAGTCACATTAGGAGCCTTAAACTTGTGCCATTATGTTTTGGATTTTGTTTGACCACCATTGAAGAACATTCCTTTCTTGGCCCAACAACCATGATTTTGTGTACAAAAATAGCTTGCACGAATTTGGCAGCTAGCAAATGCTTCATGAAGGCTATTCAAACCACAAGATACCATTTAATTAATTTTTTTGATTTTATTTGAATTATTATGGATTAAAATGAATTAAATCCATAAAAATTAAATAAAAATAGAAAAATAATTATTTGGTCTTGAAATTGATCATGGGACACGTGGGTGGCATGACAAGGCTGAATCAAGTGGAAGAAAGTGGGCCCTTTTGTCAAAAAATGAAGTTTTAGGGATAGTTGACTTTTGCCATTTCACAAAAAATTCCCAACTTCTCCAATGCATATCTTGCTCAATTTTGATCATATGAACATGTTCTTGGACATTTTGGAAAGGTCTTGAAGTCCTCTAACCAATGCCTTTGGTCCCATGTCATTTTGATTTACCAATATCAAGTTATGGTCTTTGACTTAAAATGCCTTTTTGTTGACTTTTGAAAATGACCTATAATGTTGAAATTGATAACTTTTTGTGAGAGCATTTCTTGGACTTGGAATGTGAAGATGAGTTGTAGGAAATGTCATCCCCTTCAAAATGAGCATTGGATGGGATTTTTCTGATGAACCATGAAAAAGTTATGCCCTGGTCAAGTTACAGTTAACTTTTCAGCTGTCCAAAAATGGAAACTTTTGCATCTTGATGATTCTTGAGCCATTCTTGTGGAATCATGATCAAGAATTGATCAAATGATGATTGTGGCTTCAAAATAATATGTTGACCAAAAATTTTGACTTTTGACTGCCAAATGACCATTTTGCCCCTGCAGTTGACTGTGAAGTAATTAGGGTTTTTGACTGTGCAACTTGATGCTGTGAGTCTTGAAACTTGGCATGTAGATGCTTGGCAATGTATATAGGCCTATGGGACTTGTTTGAGTCATTGAAAACCTCAACTTCCTTGAGAGAAACAAAACCCTAATTTTGACTGTGCAATCCCTTGAGTGGTCTTGAGCCATTTGAAGATTGATCTTAACAAATCTTGAAGAATATGGGAGGGAAAATTTTGGGGGTACAACAGTTGCCCATGTTCAATCTTCTTAGACCTGAGGATGTAGATTGGCTTGCGTGCCTTTCGTGATCCGAAGGTGGAAGATGATTGAACACTAGAGTGCCCAGAAATTTGCACTCGCATAGTAGAATATCAACAGTGTGATGTCAGGAATGGGCTTACAGATGCCATTTGGAGAGATGGTGGATAGGAGGATGGGCTTATAGATGCCATCTGGAGATGTGATAGAACCTTGTCGGGAATGGGCTTATAGATGCCATTTGGAAATGTGATGGATAGTTGTGGAGATGGGCTTATAGATGCCATCGGAAGGTGTCGATCGCGTAAGAGATTCCTTAGCGAGAACTTGCGTAATTGAGAAAGAAAGATAATTTCTTGGCCTGTTACAGGTGTTGATCTTCAAACTCTTCATGCAGATATGCCCTAGCTGGATACCGGTGTCGAATCTACAATCAGTTGCTCACAGATGTGCCCTGGCTAGATACAGGAATCAAATCCGGAACTTCAAAAGGTTGCTTACAGACGTGCCCTGGCTGGATACAGGAATCGAATCTCTAAACTCTTCATGCAGACATGCCCTGGCTGGATACAAGTGTCAAATCTACAATCAATTACTGACAGATATGCCCTGGCTAGATACAGGAATCGAATATGAAATTGGTCGTCTACAGATATGCCCTGGCTGGATACAGGAATCGAATCTCTAAACTCTTCATGCAGACATACCCTGGCTAGATACATGTGTCGAATCTACAATGAGTTAATCATAGATATGCCCTGGCTGGATACAAGAATCGAATCTGGAATTGGTCGTCTACAAATATGCCCTGGCTGGATACAGGAATCGAATCGCTAAACTCTTCATGCAGACATGCCCTGGCTAGATACAGGTATCGAATCCACAATCAATTTCTCACAGATATGCCCTGGCTAGATACAGGTATCGAAACTGGAATTAGTCGTCTACAGATGTGCCCTGGCTGGATACATGAATCGAATCTCTAAACTCTTCATGCAGACATGCCCTGGCTAGATACAAGTATCGAATCTACAAACAATCGCTCATAGATGTGCCCTGGCTGGATACAAGAGTCGAATCTGGAATTGGTCGTCTACAGATATGCCCTGGCTGGATACAGGAATTGAATCTCTAAACTCTTCATGCAGACATGCCCTGGCTGGGTACAGGAATCGAATCTACAATCAGTTACTCACAGATATGCCCTGGCTAGATACAGGAATCGAATCTGGAATTGGTTATCTACAGATATGCCCTGGCTGGATACAGGAATCAAATCTCTAAAATTTTCATGCAGACATGCCCTGGCTGGATACAGGAATCTAATCTACAATCAGTTACTCACAGATATGCCCTGGCTAGATACAGGAATCGAATCTGGAATTGGTCGTCTACAGATATGCCCTGGCTGGATACAGGAATCGAATCTCTAAACTCTTCATGCAGACATGCCCTGGCTAGATACAGGTGTCGAATCTACAATCAGTCACTCACAGATATGCCCTGGCTAGATACAGGAATCGAATCTGGAATTAGTCGTCTATAGATATGCCCTGGCTGGATATGGGAATCGAATCTTTAAACTCTTCGTGCAGACATGCCCTGGCTGGGTACAGGAATCGAATCTACAATTAATCACTCACAGATATGCCCTGGCTAGATACAGGTATCGAATCCGGAATTGCGACAGTTGATAGTAATCATCTTTGTATTGACCTTTTTCCTGAAAAGGTAAAACGTCAGTTGTATGCAATGTCATGATGTATGAAATGCATGATGTCATGATGTTCTCAAAAATAAATGAGATCGTGTGATGTGATGCGTATATGCATGCATTATGTATGTAAGCAGGATGTATGAAATGTGAAATGTCCATGAATGTGTTTTCGTCTAGGAAAATAAATCCTTGACGAATGCCGGGAAGTTGAATCCTGGGCTGAGGTTGAAGAATAGAGTTCTTCCTTTCCGCTGGGGATGATAGTTGCAAGAATAAACCGGTAGGAGAAGATGACTCCATTGGGGAATAAACTTGGTGAAGAGATTACTCTGTGGGGAATTACTCTGTGGGAAGAGATACTTCGCTGAGGTTTGACGATAACTCCGCTGGGGATACCGTTGATAAGTTTTGTTGGAGGATTTGATGAACTCCGCTGGGGGATAGGAAGAACTTCGTCGAGGACGATCTTTCCGTGGTAATTAGCTGAGGATAACCCAGTTATAAGCTCTGGTGGGTAATAACCTTTGAATAGAGCCAGGGAGATGCGTTCGTACTTTGCAGGGGATAAGATTCCAGAATCTACTGGGGATAAGCTTCCAGAATCTACTGGGGATCAGCTTCCAGAATCTGCTGGGGAGGATGATTCAACTCTCCTAGGGAAACTTTTGGACTGTACTGGGGAAGTGACTCCACTGGGGGATGTCTTGTATTCTGCCGGGGAACAATCTCATATTTCCATCGAGGAATATTAAGACTGCCGGGGATGCTTGCTTAGGAACATCTGTATACTCCGCTGGGGAATATTGAGATCTTTTGGGGTACCCAACTTCCTTAAGGCTGACAGTAGGCAAACTTTTCTTGGGGAGAGTGTTGACTTGTTGGAGATACTGTGCCTTGTTAGGGCTGCCGGGAGACCAACTCTGCTTAGGGAGAATTGTTGAATCTTGTCTTACTCTGCGAGGAGTGAAGGTATCATGGTTGCGTTCTTCAGCCGAACCTACCTTGGTACCTTGGTGGACAGAGCAACTAGATCGCTTAGACAACTCATTATTGCCCCTGTTTCTAATGTCACCGGTAATTGATCATTTGTTTCGCATGCAAGTATTTATGAGTTAGCAATTAGTGTCAAATGCATATATCAAAAATGAACATTGGACGTTCTTCGCAAGACAAAACAGATAAAGGAAAAACAGTTGGAAATTTTTCTGAAAAAGTGGATTTGTATTGATTTTGAATTTGCCTGTAAATAGGCGTTTTATGTACAAGAGGATGACGTCCTAGTAAGAGAACACCGCCAAACAACAGAGTTTATACATTTTGTGAAAAGGAAAACAAAATAGCTATGTGAAAGAATAATCCCACTGGGTTCCAACTCTGCTATCGCCTTTATGTCTTCAAGCGTCTCATCACTTGGTTGCTTTAGTTGAAGATGAAGCTGATTGATCGATGCCATCTGAACCTGATAGTTAATACTAGATTCTGGATGTAAGGTGATCCAATGAGACATAGTATTATGCTTCAATCCCTAACTTTTGCCTGGACTGCCCTTTCGGGTTTTCAGTCCACCGGGATACCCATTTTTGCCCAAGCCGCCTTTTCAGGTTTTCGACTTGCCGGGTGTACAGATTTTTTTCATTTCATCCCTTATTTTTGCCCGAACCCTTTTGGTTCGCCGGGAAGCCCTTATTTTTGCCTAGGTGTGTCAACCTAGCGGGTCTTTTGTTCATGCGTAGTATCTTTTTACTATGTCTGCATTGGCAGGGTGAGGAAGGTCGTCACCATCCATGGTAGTTAGAATCATTGCTCCTCCCGAGAAGATATTCTTAACCACAAATGGCCCTTCGTACGTAGGGGTCCATTTGCCCCTGGGATCACTTTGAGGAAGAATGATGCGCTTGATTACTAGGTCTCCAACTTGATACTCTTGTCGTCCGACTTTCTTGTTAAATGCCCTGATCATCAGTTTTTGGTACGTTTGACCATGACAAATAGCAGTGAGTCTCTTTTCATCGATTAGATTTAATTAATCAAGTCGAGTCTGGATCCAGTCATCTTCGCTCAGACCTGCATCCTTCATTATCCAGAGAGAGGGTATCTGGACTTCAATAGGCAAGACTGCCTCCATGTCGTATACCAAGGAAAAGGGTGTTGCCCCTGTTGACGTCTGTGCTGAGGTACGGTACCCATGAAGAGCAAACGGTAACATCTCGTGCCAATATTTGTACGTCACTGTCATCTTCTGCACAATCTTCTTGATATTCTTATTAGCTGCCTCTACAGCCCCATTCATCTTCGGCCGATAAGGAGAAGAGTTGTGGTGATGTATCTTGAATTGCTCGCAGAGCTCAGTGATCATCTTGTTGTTAAGATTGGTACCATTGTCCGTAATGATCCTTTCTGGGATGCCGTATCGACAAATCAGGTTGTGCCGAATGAACCGTGCCACGGCGTTCTTGGTTACGGTAGCATAGGAAGCTGCTTCAACCCACTTTGTGAAGTAATCAATTGCTACCAGGACGAAATGATGCCCGTTGGATGCTGTAGGTCTAATCTCGCCGATCATATCAATGCCCCACATTGCAAAAGGCCAAGGTGCTGTCAAGACGTTCAGAGGTACTGGAGGAACGTGCACCTTATCAGCATAGATCTGGCATTTGTGACACGTCCGAGAATGCTGGTAACAGTCAGCTTCCATTGTGGACCAGAAATATCCTGCCCGAAGGATTTTCTTTGCCATGGTATGTCCACTGGAATATGTTCCAAAGGTAACTTCATGCAGCTCTGCCATGATCCGTTCTGCTTCAGTCTTATCCACACAACGCAGTAAGGTCGAATCATGGTTTCGTTTGTAGAGAATGCCGTTACTGAGGAAGAACTTTGCCGCGAACCTTCTCAGGAACTTCTTGTCGTTAACAGATGCACCCTCGGGGTATTCTTGAGCTTCAAGGTACCTTTTCACTTCATGATACCAAGGTTTCTCAGTTACCTCTTCAGCCTCAAGATCGCAGCAATGTGCAGGTTCGTCCAATTTCCAAATAATGATCCGGGGAGCCTCGTTGTCCCATTTGACTTTGAACATAGAAGACATCGTAGCTAACGCGTCCGCCAACTGATTCTCCTCTCTTGGGAAGTGTTCAAAGGTTATCTCTTCGAAATGGGGGATTAATCTCAATGCATACTCTTTGTAAGGAATAAGATTTGGGTGTTTCGTATCCCACTCGCCTTTGATCTGATTGATCACGAGAGCGGAATCTCTGAAGACACTCAGAAACTTGATCCTTAAGTCAATTGCAGCTTGAAGACCCATGATGCATGCCTCATACTCTGCCATGTTGTTGGTGTAGTTGAAATATAGCTGGGCAGTGAGTGGAGTATGAGTGCCTTTTGGGGATATGATCACAGCGCCAATACCGTTACCCAAAGCGTTTGAGGCTCCGTCAAAGTGCATAGACCATCGGGATCCTTCCTCAGGTCCTTCATCCGGTCCAGGTACTTCACAATTAGTCACTACCATGATATCCTCGTCTGGAAATTCAAAGTTCATGGACTGGTAGTCGTCCACTGCCTGGTGTGCCAAATGGTCTGCCAACACACTTCCCTTGATCGCTTTTTGAGTCGTGTATTGGATGTCATATTCAGTCAAGATCATCTGCCATCTTGCTATTCTTCCGGACAGAGCAGGCTTTTCGAATATATACTTGATTGGATCCATTTTTGAAATCAACAGAGTGGTGTGAGTCAACATATACTGTCTCAGCCGGCGAGCAGCCCATACCAAAGCGCAGTAAGTTTTCTCGAGCAGTGAGTATCGGGTCTCACAATCGGTAAACTTTTTGCTAAGGTAATAAATGGCGTGCTCTTTTCGGCCAGACTCGTCATGCTGCCCCAGCACACACCCCATTGAGTTATCCAGTACTGTCAAGTATAAGATTAGAGGTCTCCCTTCAACCGGTGGCATAAGAATGGGTGGCTCTTGGAGATACTCTTTGATTCTTTCGAAAGCGGCCTGGCATTCATCGTTCCAACGTACTACTTGATCTTTCTTCAGCAGCTTGAAGATTGGTTCACAGGTAGCAGTTAGGTGTGAGATGAATCGGGCAATGTAATTTAGACGTCCTAGAAAGCCTCTGACTTCTTTCTATGTCTTGGGAGTTGGCATATCTTGTATGGCTTTCACTTTGGCAGGATCCACTTGAATACCTTTGTCGCTTACGACGAAGCCTAGTAATTTTCCAGATCTCACCCCAAAAGTGCACTTGTTCGGGTTCAACCTCAGCTTGTACAACATCAAACGGTCAAACAACTTCTGTAGATGGTCAAGGTGTTCCTCCTCAGTTTGGGACCTTGCGATCATATCGTCGACATATACTTCAATTTCATGATGGATCATGTCGTGAAATAAAGCAACCATGGCACGTTGGTAGGTTGCCCCAGCATTTTTCAACCCAAAAGGCATGACCATGTAGCAAAAGGTGCCCCACTGAGTAACAAAAGTGGTCTTCTCCATGTCTTCAGGAGCCATTTTGATCTGATTATAACCGGAGGAACCGTCGATGAAGGAGAATACCTTATGCTGAGCAGTATTGTAAACCAGAACGTCGATATGAGGCAGAGGGAAATCATCCTTGGGGCTCGCCCTATTCAAATCCCTGTAATCAACACACATTCGGACCTTACCATCTTTCTTTGGTACTGGAACCACGTTGGCAACCCATTGAGGGTAAGAAGTCACTGCTAGAAACCCGGCGTCAAATTGTTTCATAACCTCAGCTTTGATTTTCTCGGACATCTCTGGACGCATACGGCGAACCTTCTGTTTAACCGGAGGGCAGTCTTCCTTGGTAGGCAGGTGATGAACCACAATGTCAGTATCCAACCCAGGCATGTCTTCGTAGGACCAGGCAAAGATTTCCACATAATCATGCAGCATCTGAACCAACCGTTGTTTCACACTAGGCTCCAGATTGGCACCAATCTTGACTTCCTTTCTATTTGTCTCAGTACCCAGGTTTACTGTTTCCACTGGCTCTTCATGTGGCTGAATGGCCCTCTCTTCCTGGAGTAACAGTCTTGCAAGCTCACCAGGAACTTCACAATCATCTTCACCTTCGTCTTCGACTAAGTTGATCGGATTTTCGAAGTCATAACTGGCAGTAGCAGAGTCGTTACCAGTGAGATCCAGAGTGGATTGAAACCTGTATAAGTGAGTGTGTGTAAATATAGCTGTTTTGCAATATATAAAGAAAGAAAGGGAGCACAAGATTTGAAATGCGAAAAAACGTCCAATGCTTTTATTCATGATATATGAAAGTGACAAATAACAAGCCCTCACGAATGAAGCCACGGTGCCCCGGGTAAGACACCGAGCCATAAAGTTTTCAAATTATTGTTTGTTACAAATTCAAAACAAAGGAGTTCATTACTGAATGACAAAAGTAATAGGTGTAAAGTCTTTTGTAGTCCAGTTGCTTGATCCACCGTTGGTTGTTGGGTAGATCCAGCTGTCAAATTCAGATTCCTCCACTTCGTCATCAATAGCATTTACTCTCGGGTTGGTGATGAATACAGGAGGTTTTCCTATCCTTGCCTTACGCACAACCTTCTGAGCTTCTGCAGTGAAACCCAAGCCAAATTTGTCAGTCTTTGGAGTGAAATCAGGAAGTCGGCCCCAGTTTGCACACTCACCCTTCTTAATCACAGCCCAGGCATCCTTTAAGGAAGCCATCTTCAAAGGAGAACCCTCTTCAGTCACAGTCTTCGCTGCTGCCAATGTCTGAGGCACCTCTTCAAAGTGTTGAAAGGGGGTCTCAATAAACTCCCCATCCATCTCTACATACCGGAACGAGTTAAGGTGGCTGACCATATATTCTTCCCCCCCCTGCACTGTTACGATCTTTCCTCTGACCATGTACTTAAGCTTCTGATGTAATGTGGAGGTCACAGCTCCAGCCTTGTGGATCCATGGACGACCCAGCAAACAAGAATAGGATGGTCGGATGTCCATTACATAGAATGTAGAGTCAAAGACCTGAGAACCAACCCTGATTGGAATGTCCACTTCACCATGTACCATCCTTTTGGACCCGTCAAAGGCCCAGACAATAATGTTACTCGGCTTGAGCTCTAAACCCTCACAATCCGGCCTGTCTAAAGCTTTCTTGGGTAATACGTTCAACGAAGAACCAATGTCTACCAACACATGGGCAAGAGTAGTGCCCCTGCATTCAATGGAGACATGCAGGGCGTTGTTATGGTTCTTTCCCTTGGCAGTCAGATCGGCGTCAGAGAAACCCAACCCATTATCAGCAGTCAAGTTGGCCACACAATCGGTAAATTGATCAGCAGACGTTTCTTGTGGCACATGGGCCGTCTTCAGGAAGGAAATCAGGGCCTTGGCATGGGCCTCTGAACACAACAACAGTGATAGCATAGAAATCTTTGATGGGGTGTGCCCCAGCTGCTCAACGACGTTGAAATCACTCTTCTTGATAATCTTGAGGATCTCTTCCATCTCTTGCTTGGAAGCTTCAACAGTGGTTGTCTTTGGTGCCTCCGTCCGGGCAGGCACATCAGTAGCAATCCCTTTGCCCCGAGCGTCAGATGACTCGGCAGCAGGGGTAGAAACTTGATCAGGAGGGGAAACAGGCACACTGGCAGGTGTGATAACAAGAGGTCTCTGAATGGCTGGTGGCGCAATATCTGGTGAGAACAGCCTACCACTACGAGTAACCTTGGCAGGCCCGGTGATGTTGCTGACACCGATACTAGTATCAAACTCTTGTTTTACTCCCAGAACATAAACATCTGCCCCATAGTGCCACGGGACAGCTTTGTCAGACTTATAGGGGATGGGCCCCAGAACAGTGATGATGATAGGAGCAATCTTTGGTGTAGACATGATTTTGACAGGCTTCTTTGAGGGAGCCTTGGGAGGGTTGTTGAAAATGGTAACAATAGAAACCTCTTCGATATGGACAGCAGGAACATCAATCTTCTTGAACAAGATCTCTTTGCTATCCATCAGGTTTTGGACGCCTGACTTCAGCAAAGGACAACCAGCAGGTGAAACAGCACATAAATGGCAACCTTTACTACATCCCGGAAATAAACCGGCCAGCAACAGGTTCCTCTTGACGGTCAACAGTGGAGTAGCAATATCATCCACAGAAGCTACATACATATCCTCTTCCACAGCATTCACTCCATGCTGGGGCATGGGAGCAGTCACAACATTGGGCCTTTCGGGCGCCTCGAACTGTATTTCTTTAGCATCAATAAGGTCTTGAACCTTATTCCTTAGAGCCCAACAATCATCAGTAGAATGCCCCGGGCTATTAGAGTGATAAGCGCAGCGGGCGTTGGGGTTGTATTTTGGAGAGGTTGTGTTCACTACCTTCGGAGCTTCTTTGACAATTACCAGATTGGTCGATAATAGTTGCGGCAAAATCTGAGACAGGGTCATGCTGAGCCGAGTGTACTACCTCTTGGTTCTCTCACCCCTTGGTTGGTTATATTGCTGAGGAGCAGTAGCAGGCTTTGAAATTACTACCGCGTGGACAACTTGGCGGCGTTCCAGTTTACTCTGTCTTCTGGGACCATAAACAACACTAGCTTCCTTCTTGAAGGGCTTCTTTTCAGTACTCGAGGAGGCACCTTTCTGTATCTTCCCCGATTTGATACCAGCTTCGATCCTCTCACCAGTCAGGATCAGGTCTGTAAACCCAACAGAGGAATTACCAATCAGGTGATTAAAGAACGGACCAGACAGGGTCCCCAAGAACATGTCCACGAGTTCACGATCAGTCAACGGTGGCTGCACCCTGCCAGCCAGGTCTCTCCACTTCTGCGCGTACTCCTTAAAACCTTCACCCGTTCCCAGTGACATACCCTGGAGTTGGGTACGCGTGGGAGCGAGGTCAGAATTATACTGATACTGCTTATAAAAAGCAGTAGCCAAGTCCTCCCAGTTACGAATGTTGGTTCCATCCAGCTTATAGAACCATTCGAGATGAGTCCCTGAAAGACTCTCCTGGAAGAAATGGATCCATAAGTTCTTGTCTGTAGTGTAAGGTTGAATCTTCCTTACATAAGAACGAAGGTGCAGCTTAGGACAGGAAGCCCCGTCGTACTTCACAAAGGCAGGCGCCTTGAACTTGTGAGGGATCACCACCCCAGAAGATAAACCTAGATCTCCGAAATCCAACCCAGGCACGCGTTGAATCTCTATAGCATTTAACCGGTCCTTCAGCTGTTTGTACCTGTCCTCAGCAGGAGGGTACTGCTCATCATTGAAATCTGTCTCGGTGTCGGAGACCACAGGACTAGGAACCTCTCTCCCTTGGTGACTGCCTTCCCCCACAGATGGAGTAGTCAGCTCAGCTTCATTCTGCAGTGTATTCCCGAGTCTGCGTCCAGTGTTGAACAACACAGTCCTCCTCTTCTTCTTCTTCTTCTTCAGGAGCAAAGCCTTCAACTCCTGTTGCCCTTGGGCTAAGCTCATGACCAGCTCCTGGAACTGGGCATTCTGGGCCTGGAGGGCCTTGATAGCTTGTTCAGTAGTAGGCTCAGGATTCATGATGATTGAGTGCTGAAATAAACAGCGAAGAAGATTAAGCAACCTGTAGAAAAAGGGTACCTGTTATGCACATGATGCATGATATGCTATTTATGCAATGCATTCAAGGGTTCGAAAGTTCAAATTCGTTGTAGACAAAAAGGGAACACACGTTATATTAGGAAATGATCTGTTCAGTACATCAAGGCCTCATGGGCTAAACATTACAAAATAATTAATCCCAAAAGACACTGCGCATCCTCTTTGGAGCAATGTAAGTGTTGAGAGTCTTTTCCTCGTGAAGTAGACGGGTGAGCTCCAAGACCTTCTTCTCACTGGCATGTAGACTGGTTTCAAGAGAATTCCGTTCTTCCTTGAGTTGGATCCAACTCTTTTGCATTTCTTCCCAGGATGTTGGCATGTCAGGATGTTGAATGGTGTATGGCACCTCTCCTTCCAAAACTAGCTCCTTGATCACAGGGAGAACATGAGGATATGGCATCACCAGCTTCTGGGAGCAGGCTCGTACCCACTTGAGATAAGGTTCCAGGGGGATGGAGTTCTTGTGCCCCAGTGTCTTACTATCTACCCTGTTGGGCATCCTCCAAGCTCTGATGAATCTCTGGTGAAGTCCTTGCGCATCATTGTCGAAGTCAAAAACAATGTCAGGAATCAACATGTCATGAGGGCCATCCCTCTGAGCATATCCAAACTGTCTCAAAGCCAGACATGGGTTGTAAGTAATGCCCCCCCTAATTCCAAGTAAAGGAACATTAGGAAACTCTCCGCAACAATCAATGATAGTGACATTTTCTCTGGACCGAGAACACCAATGTATATCAGCATGTGTAAGAGTCATCAATCGTTGTGACCATCTCAAGCCCCGCTCATTCTTCAAAACTGATTGCGGAAGGTGCGAAATAAACCACCTTGCCAGGAGAGGAGTGCAGCACATGAGAACACCTCTTTTTCTCATGGTTCGAGTGTAACATGAGTGAAGGATTTCCCCAAGCAATGTAGGTATGAAGATCTTGACAGCATTGATATCTATAAGCTGATCTGGATTCGGGAATAACACCAACCCATAGACAAGGAGTGCCACAACTTCTTCAAAGGCTTGTAGGTCAAGGGAGTTCCAACATTCTTGGGCCTTCTCAAACAGGAACTTTGCCAAGAATCCTTTGATACCACTTCTAACTTCCCAGTGCCCCTTGATGTCAGATGGTTGTAGGTGTAATTCTTTAGCAACCTCTTCAAGTTTTGGTTCCCTTTCCGTACCGTTGTAGGGTAGTTGATTAAGGATAGAAACCTTCAGCAGCTGGGAAAACTCTTCCAAAGTAGGCACCAATTGATAATTCGGGAAAGTAAAACAGTGATACAGGGGGTCAAAGAACTGGAACAACACCTTCACCATATCCTCTTCAATGTTGGTATTGACCAAGCTGATGAGTCTACCATGTCTTTCACTGAAGGAAGAGTTCTCGGGAATCCTGGATGTAAGCTCCTTAAGCTGAGGAGGGACCCTTACAAGGTTGACTTGAATTGTCTTTCTGCGGATAGTTTCCATGTCCTACAGAACAAGAACAAAGATGAAGATTCGAACCCTTGAAGTGGTTAGTGAATGCATATGATGCTGTATGATGCTATGATGTTATGATAAGGACACATCACAAGTATTCACAAAAGGCAAACATGATAAGGCACACAAGTCACACCAGACAACCCTTAGAGTTTAGGCCAGCATGAAGTTTGGGGTACTACCCTCTTGAAGTTGGTGGGCTCAAAACCTGTCCTATCAAAAGTAACCGGGTTCTAAGGAGCTCAATATCATAAGGTTGTTTTCTATGTTCATTGTTTTGATTTAGCCACTGAACTGGCGATCAAAATATTCCAATAAAGCAACCCTCAATGAGTGTAGTATCGAGTATCATCTAACTTCGGACTGCACCAAAGTCGGTCATCTCACTACCCCTAAAGAGGCCAAGATGGTTCAAGTAAGGTTCCTAACGTCAGTTGATGCTTCACGACACCACGCGGCGGCCCCATACTCTCATTGACTTGACTCAAGGGTTACCGGTACTCACCAAAGTGCCACATCAATGTAGCAAACTGCTTCAACCGTGTCAGTATACCCCGCACAGTTCCCTCACAGTTTGTTGCTACTTTCTAAGAAGGTATCCCCAGATCCGGGTTAGGATCTATGAAACTCCCAAAACAGGCCCACAATATTAAATCAAGCAAAGCAAGCAATTGAAAACATGATGATGAACTATTCCTAAGGTACACCCCACTTATTAGTGTCCCCAGCAGAGTCGCCAGTTCTGTGATTGGTGGAAATAGAACTGACTGTTTTTTAAGCTGGTTCACGAAATTCCACGGTAAGCAAGAGTCGCCACCGTCTTTTATGTTCTCCAACATGGAAAGGACAAAAGCACAACAAAATTCCTTCTTTGAGAATGTTTCTCGGTTCGGGAGGTAGATTTATAGAAAGGGAAGGTGTTAGCACCCTTTCTATCCGTGGTTATCCACGGGCTCTTAGGTACTTGCTCTTATGTTTTCAAAATTTGTTTACTTTTCAAATGTGTGTGAGTTTTGAAAAAGTTTCGTTTGAAAAATTTTTAAGTAACTCTTGTATCAGTCCTCAATAGTGTATGAAAAATTTGTTTGAAAACTTTTAGAAAGTGTGAGTGCGAAAAGTTGTTTTGTTTGTTTTGAAAAGAGCAAGTACTTAAGAGAAATCTACCTACTCTAAGGAATTAGGCTGTGTAAGAGTCCTTTAGATAGCGCCATCCCACCATTGAGAGGTAGGTAGCACCGTCGTTGGAGGTGTTCGGGTCAATTCGATTATAGGGACAGTGTGGTCACCGAAGCAATGGTAGGACATCTTAGAAGTAACCCTAATGTCCTAGATCCTTTTATCCGAGGCAACCGTTTCGAGGCAACTGGATCTTTTAGACAGAAGGGTGACCTCTAAGACACCCTATACTTGATGACCACGTTCGAGGCAATCAGTGAGGCGTACCCTAGGAGTGGTATGTGCATGTGTATTGTTTTTCAATTAATGTTTGTCTTTGCATGTTATTTGTGAGCTACAGATTGATTTTATTATTCATACATTCTTGCATGCATTTTTTTAACAGTTAGGAGTGCGGAAAATAAATTGCAGAAATGTAAATCTAGCTATTACAAGGCGCGGGTTTATACATCGCCAAAAAATAAAGACCCGTTTTGAAAAATAAAGTGCGAGAATTTAAATAAGGCGATAAAATCCTAATTAACTATTACATACTCTGTACAGATACATAAATATAATCAAAAGAAATTAAAGCGCGAAAGAAGATTGAATCGGGAACGTCTTAGGGTGTTGACCCTTTTGAGAAAGAAATTGATTTTTTGTCTTTTTTTGTAATTAATGAAATTAAAACTAATAACTAATTAATTAATTAATTAAGAAAATGTTTTTGTGTTTTTTTATATTTTTAATGAAAAAAAAAAGGAAATTAAAAGTTGAAAGTGAAGGACCTAATTCTAAATTAATTTTACTTATTAAAAAAATATTAAAATTATCCTAATTACACAACTAATTAATTAATATTAGAATTTATTTACAAAATAAGTTAATAAATAATAAAATGTTTTTTTTAAGGTTTTTTGAATTTATTATAAAAAAATATTAGTTTATGAGGTAATTAAATAACAATAATAGTTAATAATAATAATTAGTTAAAAGAAAATAAAAAAAGGAAAAGAAAACAAAAGAAAATATAATAGAACCATAGGGGTGTTGGGCCATAATTGAGGGTGTATTGGCAATCTGAGCCCATCAAGAAGCCAACCTTGTTTGACTTTTGGAGTTGTCTGGGGCGCTGGTTGACCAGGAATAGGGTAGTCATCACCTTTAGGCCAATGGATTTGCCTTGCCAGCCACCTGGCGTTTGGATAGATGGGGTGTATGATGGGTCATGTTTGAGCGCCTGCACCAGGTCCTGTAACCTTTTCAAATAGCATGGCCACCAACTGAGCTGCGCGTATTAGTTGTTATTAAAACAAAACATGATTATTATATTGGTAAACAAACATATGCCTGAAAATAAAATAAAAGTGCGCGATTGTTTTTGAACGGGCCAATCATGCTGTAACACCTAATCATCTTCTTCATCAAAGTTGCAGGTTTTTTACCTGCGGATTTTATCCGCAGGAAGTTTCATAGGCCTTTCGTAAAATCATCCATAGGCTTCCAAAATTAATTCCAAAACCATGGTTGGTTTCGTTTCCATCTCCTGATCACTTTTATGCCCATTATGGTGGCCAATTTTTCCTGCACTGAAAACGCCTAAAAAACAAGCAAGCAAAACCTAGAATCGTGTATCACAGTATAAGGCCTAAAAACAAAATTGGCTATTGTCATTAGATCAGAAATCAAGCAAGAAACAAAACCATGCCAATATTTTTGAGGAAAAATGCAAGAATGGAGAATTCACATTTCGTGTACAGGGGTGACTTTGTGAATACTTACAACGCGGTATGATGGATCTTAGGGCTTGGCAAGGGTCTCTTTAGCTTCAGGGTATGGCAATGAAGAAGACTACGTGCTTCTTTTGATCTCAAAGTGCCTGCAACCTTGTTCTAGAACTCTCACTTTTTGGACAAATCTTGAACTTTGCTCTGGCCGTTTTTGCATACTCTAGGTCGTGAATGCTATATGGCTTGCTTGCATATGTATGTATCAATGAGAATTAAGTCACATTAGGAGCCTTAAACTTGTGCCATTATGTTTTGGATTTTGTTTGACCACCATTGAAGAACATTCCTTTCTTGGTCCAACAACCATGATTTTGTGTACAAAAATAGTTTGCACGAATTTGGCAGCTAGCAAATGCTTCATGAAGGCTATTCAAACCACAAGATACCATTTAATTAATTTTTTTGATTTTATTTGAATTATTATGGATTAAAATGAATTAAATCCATAAAAATTAAATAAAAATAGAAAAATAATTATTTGGTCTTGAAATTGATCATGGGACACGTGGGTGGAATGACAAGGCTGAATCAAGTGGAAGAAAGTGGGCCCTTTTGTCAAAAAATGAAGTTTTAGGGATAGTTGACTTTTGCCATTTCACAAAAATTTCCCAACTTCTCCAATGCATATCTTGCTCAATTTTGATCATATGAACATGTTCTTGGACATTTTGGAAAGGTCTTGAAGTCCTCTAACCAATGCCTTTGGTCCCATGTCATTTTAGTTTACCAATCTCAAGTTATGGTCTTTGACTTAAAATGCCTTTTTGTTGACTTTTGAAAATGACCTATAATGTTGAAATTGATAACTTTTTGTGAGAGCATTTCTTGGACTTGGAATGTGAAGATGAGTTATAGGAAATGTCATCCCCTTCAAAATGAGCATTGGATGGGAATTTTATGATGAACCATGAAAAAGTTATGCCCTGGTCAAGTTACAGTTGACTTTTCAGCTGTCCAAAAATGGAAACTTTTGCATCTTGATGATTCTTGAGCCATTCTTGTGGAATCATGATCAAGACTTGATCAAATGATGATTGTGGCTTCAAAATAAGATGTTGACCAAATTTTTTGACTTTTGACTGCCAAATGACCATTTTGCCCCTGCAGTTGACTGTGAAGCAATTAGGGTTTTTGACTGTGCAACTTGATGCTGTGAGTCTTGAAACTTGGCATGTAGATGCTTGGCAATGTATATAGGCCTATGGGACTTGTTTGAGTCATTGAAAACCTCAACTTCCTTGAGAGAAACAAAACCCTAATTTTGACTGGCTTAAGAGGATGTTTGACTGTGCAATCCCTTGAGTGGTCTTGAGCCATTTGAAGATTGATCTTAACAAATCTTGAAGAATATGGGAGGGCAAATTTTGGGGTACAACACTGCCCAACTACACAAACAAAAATCCAAACTGAACATAACAAACTGCCAGGCCAAACAAGCTTGCCCAAACCTGTCAAACCAAACTGTGAAACCACAAAACTATAAACTCAGCAAGCCCACCAACAAAGCTTGCCCAAACATCATCAAAGCTACCCAACAAAACACCATAACAGTTTCACAAACTAACAACAACCAGAAGCTGCAAACCAGTTTTCAAACATGGCATACAAAAATCAGTAACAGTATCCTCATTAGCATTCAATCTCCAAGAAAGAGAAAGAGGTTTAGACACCACAATAACAGTTTCAGAGATTATCCATCATCATTAATAAGCCAAAAAAGAGGAAGAGATCCAGAAGCAAAGAAAACACAGTTTCAGAATCGTATCTATCATCATCAACCATCAGCCATCAACATTCAGAAAAGGAAGAGAGGTTCATAAGCAAAAACACATTGTTTCAGAATCAAGATCATCATCAACATCAACATCAACAAAAGTTTCAAAACAAGTTTCAGAGATTATCCATCATCATTAACAAGCCAAAATAGAGGAAGAGATTCAGAAGCAAAGCAAATAGGGTTTCAGAAATCAAGTTCATCATCAACAAAATCAAGCAAAACAAGTTTCAGAAATCAAGTTCATCAACAACAAAGAACAAACAGTTTTCAGAAAGTCATCATCATCAAACATCAAACAAATCAAGAGAATACAGAGGTACCAGAAAAGCGCGCAACCATCGTCACTTTCTCCTCTGCCCGGCCACCAAGGAGGCGCCACCAATCCCTCTTCTCTCCCTCCATTTTCCAGAAACAAATCTCTCAAGGTATGATTTTCTCAAACCTTTACTGCATATTAAGCATGTAAACATCAAAGGTTAAAAGATTAAACATGCAAGTAACTTGAAGAATCAAACAAACATTGAAACTGTAAAACCACAAAGAAAAAAGAAGCGAGCTATACCGTTTGAACAAAAGTCGTGGACCACTGTGAGAGGATGAGAGAGTGGGAGAGGGCGGCGCTCCGGCGACCTGGGGGTTTAAGGAAGAATCAGAAGCGCATGTGGATGAGAAAGATGGAGAGGAAGACGAAGCAAACGACACCGCTGTTGAAACCAAACACACTAACCCTAATCCTTTCAAAACTGATCAAACCCTAACAAAAAATTGTACAAACTTGTCATCTGGGCCTTCGCCCCAAACAAATGCTTAAGCCCAATATACGTTTTACCAGCGCACCCCCCTCTTGTCTCCATTCTGACCCCTTTTTGTTCCTTCTTCCATTTTTCACTTGGGCCCAACAATAAACCTAAGCTCATTTCCTTCTTTAATCTCTTTTGATTCACCAAACACTAACCTTTTTTTATTATTTCATTAATTCGTTTTTTTAATAATACTAGTAGTATTTATTTTCTTAAACTAATTTGTTTTCTTTCTTTTAGTTAATAAAAAGCACTAAATAAATTTTGTTTTACTTTCTTATAAGTTAATTTTATTTTTTCTTTATTAATCTTGTTTAATATAATGAAAATACAAAAAAAGAATATTTAGTTTGATTTAAATAATTTTGGTTTTCTTTAACCCTTTTTATTGATTAATAAAATATGGGAATAATAGAAGCATTAATTTAGGTAATTTTTCTTTAAAAAAACTTTTCTTTTCACAATTAATAAAATACAATTAATAATAATACTTAATCTTTCTTAGGTTATATTTTATTTGTTTATTTTTAAATAAATATATGCATCTCATAATATTTTTGATTCTCTTTACTTTCATGTTTTGTTATAGCTCTATATTTGAATTGCGATGATTCGATTTGGTTGTAACACATATTTGGACATTATTATTCTTGTGAGACTCATCCCCATTTGTGAATAATTGTACCCCCATCCCCGGATACTTTTTGTAATAACTTAGACTTTAAATTCTCGCAATTTATTGTTTTCAATATACTGTATAGTAATTAGGCGTGTATGGCAAGATTCAAAATCAATCGCTAGATGACCTAATCCTAGAATAAATGCATGAAAATCAATACACAATTCAAACTTGCACCTCTAGGGTAATCTCGCTTGTTGCTTCGGAAAATGTAATCATGTCCCTCGAATACGAGACACTCTAGCAAATGCCCCTTCGATAAACAAAGATCGTAGTCCCTCGATAACCCTCGATGTTGCCTTCGATAAAATGATCTCGCCCCTTACAAAATTGCTAGAGCGTCTCACAAGTTGCTTTCAATGATTGTATGCGATGACCCGCGCCTGTCCCGTTTAACATCCTAACACAAGGTTGTTCACCAAATACAATGGTGGAATAACACTGTCAAAAGGGTTAAAAACATAAGAAATATCTTTTGAGTAAAATATGGTAGACAACTCTTAGTTACTTGATCAAAAGCTTGCAAAATATCCTTGCCATTTTTAAACATACCTCACAACACAATTTCAAAATAAACTTTCAAAACATTGAAATATCTTTTCAAAAAGACACACACCTTTGTATATATTCAAACAAGAATCATTACAAAGGTTGCCTAGACAAGGCCTCTTTTTTAAAGCATTTTCAAAAACCACACACAAAGCACCATTTCAAACAATTGAAAAGCAAAAGCAAGTGATCTAAATAAGTAACTAAGAGCCCATGGATAACCATGGATGAAAAGGGTGCTTGTACCTTCCCTTTTCATAATCTACTCCCCGAACCCAAGAAAACATCTCAAAGGTCTTTCCTGTGCTTTTTGACCTTTCCTTAGGATAAAATAAAAAGTCGGTGGCGACTCTTGCTAAACCGAAACATTTGCGAACACAAACGCAAAACCTCAAGTCAGTTCTCCCACTGTATCACAGTGGTATTGTTGAATTACTAGGCAGAAAAGTGTAATTGGAAACAAGTGGTTGTAAGTGGAGAGATCAAGATTCAAGGGTGACTTAAATTTGATCAAGGTTATTGAATAGAGTTTTAATATGGTAGAGAACAACAAGGTTGTTGATGGTTAAATTGACATCAACACAGTTTCAAGTCAAGGTAGAGATTGTTGTAGCGTGCCTTAAAACCTTTGTTGATGAAGAGATAAAAGGTGGCGGCGGTAAAAAATATCGAATCGAGCGGCGCAGTGATCAAAGTTTTTCGGTAGCGGCGGGTCAGAACAAGGCGACGAGTCATACGACCGGGTCCGAGTTGGTTCAGGATGATCTCAGGATTTTAGACTTTTTTTCGGTAGTATCTCGATTTGCGTGTTTCAGTCTCTATCAGTTTGGTATATGGATCCATGTGTGAATGAGTTGTGTTTTTGGGCTTTGTTTGTTGGGTATTTGCTATTATAAATATGCATCTCTTATATGTTTGCAGATGAACCAATCTTAGAGTTTATAGCAAAAGGGAGAGCAAGGGTTTACAGTTTTCTCAAGGGAAACCTTATAAAGGCAAAGATTTAGGGAATATTTGGGGTTGTTTAAGGTTATTGAGAAACACTGATTACACCTTGAGTTTGAGTTATACATATAATGAAAGTTGGAGAGGTTCGGAAACACTTGGGTAGAAAATATGGTTGTTCTTATGCGTCTTCATGGTTATTCTCGGGGAACCGGGATGCGAATGCTATTTTCTTGTAACTCATCTGTAATATTTTGTAATAATTTTCTGAGTACAATGAATTAGATAAGTGCTATCTCCCCCAAAGTTAATCATTTAATCGAACTGAATAAATAAACATTTTATATTTTTCTCGTCTTATTCTGTTATATTATCTATGTATTGATTATTATTGCAATAAACTATTTATTTTAATTATTACTATTTTTTGCGTCACAAATTAAAATTGAACCTTTTCCTTAATCACAACATATAAAATTCTACTTCCTACATGATATGGTGAATGAAGGAACTATACAACTTAATTCTATGACACTAAACAACATATAAATGACATTTTCACTAAAACATTTCAACATCTTAGAATAAAACTTGGAGTATGTGATGCACCTAAGTTAAACTAGTATACTATCTAGTTTAAGGGAGGAAATGATAAGATCAATTATGAGTTGATTAGTTTGTTAGAATAAGTATCCTATTGTATAAGATTTTTAGCAAAGCACTTAAATTCACTACGCCAAAAAAGACCTATGAAAGCGCTTTTTTTGGCCTTTAAAAGCGCTTTTTAAGGTGGCGCTGCTATAGGTTTTAGCAGCGCTTTTTGTTTAATGAAAAGCGCTTTCGTAGATCTACCTAAGACAACGCTTTTTCTAAAAAGCGCTCTCTTAAGTAGGCTTTTGGCAGCGCTTTTTCTAAAAAGTGCTCTCTTAAATAGGCTTTTGGCAGCGCTTTTTCTAAAAAGCGCTCTCTTAAGTAGGCTTTTGGCAGCGCTTTTTTATGAAGAAGCGCTTTCATAGGTCTACCAAAGGTGGCGCTTTTTTCTGGAAAAGAGCTTTCATAGGTTGTCTTTTAGCAGCGCTTTTGCCTGGAAAAGCGCTGTCATATGTTTACCTTAGACAACGTTTTATGTGAAAAAGCGCTTTCATAGGTCTACCTAAGACAGTGTTTTTCTTAAAAAAGCGCTTTCATAGGGTGTTTTTTTTAGAGGTATAATTTATATAATTCATATACCTGCATTGTTTGTAGCATGTTATTTATATAAACCAGTTGCCATAACCTGTAATTCATAAACCGCGGTAATGCATTGTATACCATTGTAATCCAAAATATATATACACCATTTTTGTACCTCAAAATATATATAAACCATTGTTATCAGCATTGTAACTCAAAATCAGTCTTACAAAATCAACCCTAACAACAACTAAACCAGTCCTTATATGATTCTCTGCTCAATAAAATATTGACACAATTCCTCTTTGATTTCTTCCAACTGAAGTTTCGTGTAATATGCGCATTTGTATTCATCGAACTACTACATAACAAAACATAATATGCATGATTTAGTTAAAAGCAAAAAATTATATGAAATATCCGAGAAATAATAAAACAAATCCTAAGTTATAAATCCATACCGTGACTGGAATCTCTATTTGATTCAGTTGAATGATTTCTTTGATAAACCGCATAACGAAGTATCCGCAATCTATACCGTTTTGCTGTTGAGGACACTACATAGAAAAACAAATAAGAATATATAGTTGTATTGTTTTATCAAATAGCATAAATATTATAAGTAAAATAGTGGAAATTAATATACCTGCACTTTGATCCAATTAGTGTTGTTTGATTTAGACCGTCGTACCCGAGCTTCTCTTTGACACCGGAATACTTGTATCGCTCTAACAAAATAAAAATATATTTAGAACAATGTCACAGAAATAATTAAATATATAAATACACACAAATATTTAGAATAATCTCACTTACGTATCAATCATTAACTTCATATCCAGATAATTTGTCCAATCACCGTCAACCGAATTCAGATAATAGACCACTTCTTTTATAAGATCGATAGCAACCAACAACCAGTGACGTCTATAAATTAAAACAACAGTTTAGAAGAAAATTTTCTACGCAAAAATTACAAATATTAAAATGAACTTAGAATGAAAATTTAACCCTGTAGGAATAGTATTATACGCCCAAAGATATAAGCTTTCTGTACTGCCAGTTGCCATGAATCTTTCGACTAAGTGCTCTCTTACTGAATCTGGTTCCCTACTAATTGTCGCTCCGCTGACACGGGAGGAAGACACGAAATGGAATCTGTTTGACAATTGATTCCCGCGCATCAATTTGTCATATAACAGCCTTAAATAAAAACATAATTAATATTAGACTATATTCATTGAAATGTTTAAAAAAGATTTCAGCTAATTACATAATATAAAGATGGGGTTACCGAATGTATGCGTGCATAATACTGACGCCTAATTCTTTATGACGGAAAATCTGTTCCACGTCCTCATGTCCAATTATTTCGGTGCAAGGAAAACCAAAGATACCTTGATCCATATCCATTTGACGAATACCACCATCCATCAAATCTGTTGTTCCCACTATTGTTTCAAGACACTGCCGGTATCGAGGGAAAAATCTAGTAGGCACCCTTTTCTTGGGTGGTACGCCAATGATTTTCTGGCTCACTTGTTGTGACCCTTGAAAAGGTACCTAAAAATCATATAGACTCAGTTAAATTATAAAATTATGCAGTTTTTTATTCGGATCCTATAATTAACACTTTAAACGTACCTCTTTTTGTGATACATCAGACTCGTCGTGCCGCAAAATACCTTTAACCTTAGATGCGGGTGTTGTAGGAGTCTGTAATTACCGTGGAAATAACTGAGGTCAGAACTGACAGTTGAAGACTTAAAGATTCGTAATTATTTTCAACATACCTGATCATCTATGAAAATGAGGTTCGATGGCCATGCAACAAAAGATCCTATTGCATCTCGCAGCAATGTGGTCTCAGCAACAATGTCAGGTACCGGCAGCAACGCATCCATATCTAAAGCAATGTCAACCAATACTTTCATGTGTCCATCCGGAAGCGGTCTATGGTGAAGTAAATCTCCCGAAGTGTTATGGACTTTTCCCTTGCCAACTAGTCGATAAGTCGGCAATGATAGGTATAGCTGGCAAGATGAAATGCCCTAAACCAATAATAACCGTTAGAAGTGACTAAAAATATTCTATAATAATAACGGATATATATTGAAAATTACCTCGGGAAATTTATGCTGACAGTTGATACTAGCTTTGTCACTAGTTTCTTTCAATTGTGAACTGCTCTTTTCCGCCATATATCTCTCTTTATCCTTCTGCAATTCACGGACTTGAGCTTGTAAATCCTGCAATGTTTGCATCACTTCTGCATTGCTAGGATTTCTTCTCCTTGGATGCTTATACAAAGAGGTTGGAGTCACACCATGACTTTTATCCCTCACCTGACCCGGATACTCAGCAAAATTTAGTGCTCGACTAAGTACGCTCCTGGTATCCTGATGATCCTCACCTGGGGATACCGATTGCGACAAGGTCTCCTGTAATTCATTTACATATCAAAAATTATTAGTGGAGATAAAAAATTATTTAAATATTAATAAACATTAATTGATTTAACTAAAGACACAATCTTATACTTACACATTCATCATACACATGTTGAATATCGGGATTAACAGCTTGATCCTTGCCCACACGGGCTTCCTTCCACAACAAATGTGCCGGTAGTGATGTTGCGTCACTTTTCGTCTCTTCTAACTACGCATTGACACAAGTCTTAAGATCATCAATTATAACACATTGATAGAATTAATAAGATCATAAAGTTTATATTTACTTACAATTTTTTCCTCTAAGCGAGCATATCCCAAACGCCATTTTTTGTATGGATATGCGGGTTTTGACGCTCTCTCGCGATTGATAGCACTCACTTTCTTGAAATTCTCGTCTCTTCTTTGACCTACAAAACCAACCCATTCTTCAGGTGTAATGAAGTTCTCATATATTTTTGGACGTTTCGGATCCTCTTCAAGAAAATTTCCTTCATCATCTTTAAGATACTTGTTTGTTAAAAATGTTCTCCACCCTCTGTGTCTTTTTCCAGCCAAACCCATTATATAATTTTTACGGGTATCTTCAATGTTAAAAGACCTCTACAAAAAAAAATACGCATAAAGTGTGTTAGTAAAAGAAATTTAAACACATATTATCGTCAAGATAAAGCAAATAACAAAAACCATATATGTACCTTTATCTCAGTCCAAACTTTCTCCTTAGCCTCATCCAACTCTCCTCTTTTCCATCTAGGAGTGGTGATCGGAATGTGTATACGAACAAGCGTACCAATGTAGCTTGTCAACTTTGCAGCATTAGACCCAATTAGTTGGTCATTATCATTCCAATCTACATTATATGTTACTCCTCTATCTCTATCACAGATGATTCCCCTCATAATAGTTATACCTCATGTAATATCTTTTTCTGAAGTCTTTTCTGAAGTATTTTCTGGAGTATTTTCAGGAGCATTTTCAGGAGCATTTGCATCTTTTGAGTTTTCTTGATTACTAGCCATTTGACCTGTAATAATGAAAAAAAATAAAAATGAAATGACAAATAAAAAAAATGAAATGACAAATAAAAATGAAATGACAAATAAAAATGAAATGAAAAATATAAAAATGAAATGACAAATAAAAATGAAATGACAAATAAAAATGAAATGACAAATTAAATTTTATTGAATGATATAGGCTATAATTATATATACTGTTACCCTTTTCACTAAGGTCTCTTTCTTTTCTTGGTAGGAATGTGTTCTACTCGTCTCTTAACAATGCGGACAGTTGGATTGATCCAAATACCCTCATTATGATCGTTTCTAATACATGATTCATTATCATTTTGATCAGTTATGGTTAAAGATTCAATGTCAACACCAATATCACTTTGATCTCCAATGCTTTCATCAATTACTTTGTTAGATAATAGCACTATAGACCATTTCGTACTTGTCGGATCATTGACATAGAACACTTGTTTAGCTTGAGAGGCTAGAATGAAAGGCTCATCTTTGTACCCCACCCTATTAAGATGCACTTGCAAAAAACCTGACTTATCCATTCGTATGCCATTATTATTTTGGCAAAATACTCATTTTGGTCCCTTAACTTTTTTTTGTGTCATTTTGGTCCCTTAACTTTTTTTTGTGTCATTTTGGTCCCTTAACTTTCAAAAAGTTTCATTTTAGTCCTTTTTGTCTAAATTCGTAGCTAATTAGACGGAAAAACTTTGAAATCAACCGCTAAATTCGTAGCTAATTAGACAAAAAGGACTAAAATGAAACATTTTGAAAGTTAAGAGACCAAAATGACACGAAAAAAAGTTAAGGGACCAATGTGAACCCAAGGGTATAGTTAAGGGACCAAAATGAGTATTTTGCCTATTATTTTCAACCCACTTGCAACCAAATATAGGAATTTGAAACTTCTCGTAATCAAACATCCAAATGCGCTCGATAACCCCAAAATATGACAGATTTGCAAATTTTGGGTTTAAGTCCTTCACACTTGATATATGCATTGCTTCAGCGATCAAGGTGACACCACTATTTTGCATAGTACTTTTGTCATCCTGTTCTTTGGTATAAAATGTGTATCCATTAATTGCATATGCGCTATAAGAAAACACAACTAAACTTGGACCGTATGCTAAACATCTCAATCTTTCTGTTACTGAAGCATGATCTGAACGATACTTTGAATAAATATGTTCCTTAAACCATGGTATGAAACTTCGATTGTGCTCTCGTAAAATCCAATTCTCATTTCTATTCGGATTTAAACCTCGAAGAACACCCTTGTGAATTTCAACATACGGCTCAACTTCAAGCTCATTATGCAGAACATACAAATGCACTTGATCCCGTTCGACCATTGATACTGTCACAACTTTATTTCCAATTATCTTCTTACCTTCTTTTTTTTCAACAACATGAGATTTGGGGAGTCTAATTGATTGAACATTTGACAGATATTCAGTACAAAACTCAACCGCTTCTTCAACAATATATCGTTCAACAATACAACCCTCTGGTCGACTTTGGTTTTTCACATACCCTTTTAATATTTTCATATAACGTTCAGTAAGGTACATCCATCTCATATAAGCTGGTCCGCACAGTTGTGTCTCTTTGACAAGATGAATGACAAGATGAACCATTATGTCAAAAAACGAGGGAGGGAAATACATTTCAAGATCACACAAAGTAACAACTATTTCTTTTTGCAATGTTGGTAAGATCTCAGGATCGATCACCTTGCTACAAATTGACTTGAAGAAAAAACACAGTTTAGTTATTGCGCTTCTTACTTTTTCTGGAAGAATAGAACGTATACCTATCGGTAGAAAATGTTCCATTATAACATGGCAATCATGTGTCTTTAAACTCTTTAACTTGATAGACACAAGTCTTCTAATATCTGATGAGTAGCCTTCTGGAACTTTAACCTCACTTAGGAACTTACACAATATTTTTTTCTCCTTTCTGGATAGAGTGTAAACAGCAGGTGGTAGATATGTTCGTCTTCCTTTTTTCACGGGTCCCAATTCAGTTCTTATTCCCATCTCTACCATGTCCTCCCTTGCTTTAAGACATCCTTAGACTTTCCTTTTATATTGAGTAACGTACCAATAACACTGTCAAATACATTTTTTTCAATATGCATAACATCAAGAAAATGTCTTACGTACAAAGATTTCCAATATGGCAATTAAAAAAAAATCGACCTCTTCTTCCACCCACCTGTAACAACTTTATGTGCAAAAGGCTTGCCAAACTGAATACTCACATCTTTCACCTTTTCAAATAATTGATCACCTGTCAATCCAGGCGGAGCTCTACGTTGTTCGGTATCTCCGTTGAACGCTTTTCTCCATCCACGATATTGATGTTTAGAATTTAAGAATCTACGATGACCGAGAAAGACATTCTTCTGACAAAGTTTGAATCACATCGTATCAGTTCCATCTTCACAGATAGGACATGCTTTTTCACCTTCAATGCTATACCCGGATAGATTTCCGTAGGCTGGAAAATCGTTAATTGTTCCAAACAACATCGCCCTCAAGTTGAAACTTTCTTTCCTATACCCAGCATAAACCTCCACACCGTTCTCCCACAAAATCTTCAAATCTTCGATTAAAGGTTCCAAATATACGTCTATGTCATTTCCTGGTTGTTTAGGCCCAGAAATTAACATAGATAACATCATGTACTTACGCTTCATACATAGCCACAGAGGTAGGTTATAAATCATAAGAATCACAGGCCATGTGCTATGCGAGATACTTTGAATACCGTGTGGGTTCATTCCATCAGTAGACAATGCCAAGCGAAGGTTTCTTGCTTCTTTTCCAAATTCAGGATAATCATTATCAATTTTCATCCACTGTGGTGAATCTGCCGGATGTCGAAACTTTCCATCAACAATTCTTTCATCTGCATGCCAAGTTAAGTGTCTTGAATCGGTTTCACTACGATACATCCGTCTAAATCTCGGAATTATAGGAAAATACCATAAGACTTTTGCCGGAGACAACTTTTTCTTATATCGAGGGGCATCGCATTTAGGACACTCATTTAACGATGCATACTCGTTTCGAAACAAAACGCAATCTTTTGGACAAGCATGTATCTTGTCATAGCTCATGCCAATAGAGTACAACATCTTTTTGGCCTCATACGTTCGATTGGGGAGAACATTATCCTCTGGTAGCATATCTTTCATAAGGGCTAATAACTCTGTGAAACTTTTATCCGACCATCCATTGCCCGCCTTTAAGTTGTACAACTTTAATACCGCAGACAATCTTGTGAATTTTGTACAACCATTATACAACGGTTTCTCTGCATCGCTTACCAACCTCTCGAAGATTTCGGGACAATCATTAAGATCTTCTTCAAGCGCTTCTGCAATCTCTTCAACTCGATCATAATCGTATGTATCTGTGCCATTGTCGTTTGAAGCACAGGTCCTATTATCCCCCGATTCATCATTCCCGTCACTTTTCTCACCATGCATATTCCAACATGTATAACTTCTATCAATTCCATACCGTATTAAATGCGATGCCAACTGAACCGCATCAACCCGATTCCCATAACAGCAACACAAACAAGGACATGTCATTCAACTGGGGTCTTCGGCGTGCGCAACAACAAACTTAACAAATTCCGATACCCCGTTCTCGTACTCTTTCGACAATCGATTGGAATACATCCATGTCTTATCCATGGTTTACGGTTTCTGAGTCAATCTGAGCTAAATGATAAATTAGAAAACAAAACCAATACTCAAAACTTGCACTTGCTCTTGCACAACCATATAACAAAACCAATACTCAATACTTTTCACTAAATTCATTTTATTCTATCAACTACTTTAGTACACAAGTATAACACAAGAAACCATAAACAAGAAACCATCATTGCTCAAAATCAATCATAAAAAGCATACGGAAAAAACAATATATTAATAGAGTTAACAATATATATATATATGGCTACCTTTATTAAATATTTTGTTACGCTCTCTATTATTTCTCTCTTAGCTTGTTTTACCAATGCACAACTTGTTGATCGCGACTTTGTATGTCTATAAATCTGGAGACTGCAAGTGCACAGTCCTATCGCGTAGTCTTAAAAGATATCGAATCCACAGGGACTATGAATCGATCTACCGTAATTTTGGTTACTGGGTAAAGCTAAGGCTAATATTAATTTAATTGACGAAAGGGATCTAATTACTAAATTTAGTTATAAAATTTTTAATTATAAATACCGGTATGTATTTCACCTAAATTTTGGGTTCCGAATTTCCACTGGCCTTTACTTAAATTGGTCAAAAATTATCTTTACGCAAACTTTATTTGTCTAAAAACCTTCCCCTCACACTTTCGTTCTATTAGTTCAGGTTATACGATTAATACCCTAACGTGTGCTTCCGTCACTCCGCCGGATTCAAAAGTAATTTTTGAAAACAGAATAAAATTTAATTGTTTTTAAAATGCTTCCGCCTCTTGAAAAACAATGCCTAATAATCACTATCTGGTTTTAGCCTCAAACTTCCGTTTTATTAGTAAAAACCTTAATCAATTTTAAAACCTCAAACTTCCGTTCTATTGATTTATAAAATCTTAAACAATTCAATTGAATATTAAAACCATGAAAGAAGTTTCTTTTACAAAATAATTTTAAGCCAGTTTATTTCGGATCCCGTTATTTGGTTAATTTACATACCGATATTTAATCGGTTTAGCCAGACATGTTTATTAAATTAAATACGCATAGATAATTAAATTGCGAACGATTATATAAATTCATATCCATAATAACAAACATGTAATAATAATAAATAAATAAAAGCGATTAAATTAAAAACCTGGAAATGTAGAAAACTTCAATAACTTCAATTAAATGCGTTCTTCAAAAACCTTGGAGTATTCCACCACAAGCCGGTTGGATCTACTCGTCGAATCTTGAATTTAATAATAACAAGAAAGTAAAAATACGGGATCTAACGTAAGGTTAAACCGGATAAAATTGCACAACAATTTCCGGTGTAGAAATCGTTGTACGAAAAATAAAGGCAGAAAACTGGAGAAGAAAAGAAATAAAAACAATGCGATGAAATAAAAAAAATAAAGAAAAAGAGCAGAACAAAAATTAAAATGGAAGGAAATTTGCTCTGCTGAAAGTAGTATGATCTTGCAAGAATTCTCTGACCCTTGGGATTTTGCTTTCACTTCTATTTATAATGCTTGTAAAATAATTGTATCCCAAAAGGTCAATCCACGTAAAACTGAATATCCAAAAAAATATTGATAGTGGACTTTGTTGCATAACGTGCACGGAAATATAGCAAAAGTAGGTTTCTTCATTGACTTGGGACCGGTCGTTCCGTGTGAGGAGGAAATGGCGTGAGAATAGGAAAGGGCAGGGAACGGTCGTTCCACTCAGCTGAAGTGGTCCGGACCGGTCGTTCCCCTTAGTGGGCCGGTCGGTCCCTTCAAGCTGAAGTGGGGAACGTGCGTTCCCTTGGGCCTTTGTACGTACATTCTTCTTTTGGGCCTTGCAATTTCATTATTTTCACCCCCTTTTACTAATCTGCACCACATTTCTCAATTATCCTCATTTTTGTATTAAATTGCATCTATTTCTTCATTTTTCTTCACATAAGCTTATTTGAGGCAAAATACCTGAAACAAAGAAATACCAGCGTAATATGGAAATAAAATAAAATAAATTAAATAAAAAACATGAATTATTTGCATTAATTAAGTCGATTTATACGATATAAAATCGTGTTATCAAACTCCCCTACACTTGAACCTTTGCTTGTCCTCAAGCAAGAAATATATATCTCTCTAAATGCGGGTCAGACGCAACAAAAATTGCCACAAGTCAAAAATGTATTAAGTTGCACATTGCTCTTGAGCTCTCGACTTCGATACTAAAGTCACCGTAACAATACTAAATAAACTCAGGTTCGAAAAACAATTCTAGTGACGCCATTATAACTTAACTCTAAATCCTACATTTTGTTTCACCTTTTTCATTCAGGCGCAATCACATTAAGCCCTTTGCCCTTTCGCGCACATAGTGGAGTGACCGGTTAGTGAATTTGATCTTTTAAGCCTGCTAGGAGTTCTGGTACTTAATAGTTGGTAACTCCTTTTTTGTTCTTTTGTAAATTGCGGGGAATTGAACCGTAGTTCGTCCTACCAAGTCCAACACCAGAAACCGCTGAACCAATTTACAAAGAATTGATAATTTATAAGGTTCGCGACCGTTGGGCTAAATAGTCTGGTAAGGACTATCTAACTTAGTTAGAGCGTTTCTAAAAATATTATATATATATTTTTTTTATTTTCGATCAATCACTTATATTCATCGATCCTCCACGTAGTTTGCTATTTAGACGGTGCTGACTGCTTGTATAAACTACTAAAGGTTACTTTAAAACCTAGAATTTAAATTTTCGGTATATAAAGGGTACTAAAATTTTAATTCATTTTCCTGAGATTTTAAAGCGTTGGTACTAAATATTTTCTTCTAAAGAAGCAACTTTGATACACTTTTTGAGTGTGTATAATTGTGCGTCTGACCATAAATTTTTTTTTTATGGCTCAAGAATTTGGCGAATTCGGATAATCATGAACTTATATATGTATATAAGACTTAATTTTAATAACAAAAGGGAAATTACAAAAGGGAAATTTGCTTACTTGAAGAAAGATAACAATAGTTAATTCGACCCCCCTACACTTAAACTGAGCATTGTCCTCAATGCTTAAAAATGGGGAATCAAAAAAGACAAAAATAAAAAGAAAAGAAATATTAAGAACTAATCGTTACGATGTGGACGACGTCCGCTTCCTCGAGTTCTTGGACGGCGCTCATCTTGGCGTTGTGGAGGTACGAATTCGTCCAAGCGTAGGTGAAGGGAGTGCATAGAAACTCCAAGGTCAATAACATTTGTATTCAAGGTGTTGTAGTTATTATGCATTTGTTGTACCAATGCAAATGTTGCATTTTGTTGGTTTTGCATCTGTTGCATGGTTTGGTAGAGAGTTTCCATGGTGAGATGGTTTTGTTGATTGTTGTGCATTTCTTCTTCCATTTCATCCACGGGAGCATTATTCTCAGCTTCGGGTGCAATTAAATTGAATAACCAACGGCTTCGATTTTGCACATTAATGAGATGGGGACATGGGAGAATAATGCTTGGTACCAAAACTTTATTGACCAATAAAGTAAATCTGTTCTCACCTTGCCTTGGGAGGATTAGATGGGAGTCTCGGCAGTATACCTCATCTAGAAATTGGGCTGGCATGAGGTGTTGAGCAAGAGTTAGGATTTCGTCAGCCAATCCTAGCGAGAAAGCTATCGCGGTAATAATGCCACCGAAAAGAAAAGGGTTGTTTCCGGCGGTTTGAGCACATAGTTGAAAGTGTGATAGCATAAATGGTGCGGCGTTGACACGGCTCCCAGTTAAGGCACAATATAAGAAAAATAACTCATTTTTGGTTACCTTATGGTTGTAGGTGCGTCCGAAGATAGTGTGAGCCAAAATACGGTGAAAATACCGTATTGCTGGATTATGAATGTGGGACGCATATAATAGTCTCCAACCATTTGCGGCTTCCCCACTTATCTCCTCCCAGAATTGTAAACCTTGCTCCTCCCAGGCTGGAATATCATCTTCCGCTTCAAATGGCTTGTAATAAATACCATCCCCTTGTGAGAATCCTAGTGCCTCAGCAATTTGTTCTTGATCTAGCGTATACGCACGGTTGAACATACGGAAACTAGCAGTTCCCGTAGTGTATGGATCTTCAATATCAGTTGAGTAAGAAAAAGAACTCAAAAACTCCAACACTAGAGGTTCAAAGGTTGGGTACAGAGATTGTATAAACCAATATTATTTAGCAACCATGACACACTTTCAGTGAGTCCTAAAGTTTGTAGACAATTTATATCTACATACTTTGTCGGAACCACCGAGCGTTTGTATAAGTTGAGATACATGGTGCGTTGCTTATCATCGCGGAAGATAATGTTTGAAAGGTCGGGTTGTTGCCTTTCGGGACGGATGGTTCTCGGAGGCATGGTAATGGTAAGAAAATGGTGGTAGATGTAGAAAGAAGTTAGAGAAGATGAAGATAAATATTAGAGAAATGTAGTAGAAAGTAAGAAATGGTGTGAAGAGATAGTAAGAAATGAGGGGTATTTATATTGTGAGGGTGTTTAAATGGTGATAATGAGAATTTAATGAGAGTTAATGGGGGAGTTGGAAAGGGTAAAAATTTGAAAAAGAATGAGATAGTGGAGTAGTGGGAATTTAAGAGTGGTTTGAAGTTGTTTTATGGAGAAGATAAATGGTAAAAAGGAGTTTTGAATTTAATTTGGCGTGGGAGACAAAGAGACACGCTTTACAGCATGCTACAGGGGGCCGGTCGTTCCCTCTTGTACTAGGACAGGGGGACGGTCGGTCCTGCTTTTCAGTCAAAAAAGGGGACCGGTCGGTCCAGGGGGCATGGTGTGCGTGGGACCGTCCGGTCCTGTGCCTGCGTGGGAAATTCAACTTTTCTTTTTGTTTTCTGTTGATACAGTACGTTATAATATATATCTCAGGCACATAATGCATAGTGTTTGCAAACAGTATCATTTCAGCTTTATTTGATACCACTTAATAATCTAATATAAATAACATTGAAACAAAACAAGAAGATAAATAATGTTGAACTTTAAATTGCATAATTCAAATTGTACTACAAAGAACATAAAATAAACCAAATTGCAAAACATAATTCAAATGAAATCTAAATGCAAATCAAATAAATAACTAACTAAAACTAACTAATTAAATAAATTCTCTTATTAGCCACTTTTTTTATTATCGTCTCCGTTATTCTTCTGCATGGAATAGATATGTTGAAACACTTCATCAAACTGCATAGCTACCGTGTCGACGAATCCAGAATGATCCATCCGGAGTGTATTAACTTCATTGTTCGCAGCTGTGAGGTTTTCTTTCAGATTCTTCACTTCTTCCTTCAATTCCTTAATTGTTTCTTCTTGGTTCATGGGATCAGATCCTTGCTTATTTTCTTCAATCACCGGAGTTACCGGTGGTGACAAAGGTTGCTCGGGAAAGTCATGGTACCCAGGTGGTGTCTCAGGGTCAGATTCACTTTCATAAATCTCAGGTATCTCATAATCCTGGATTGTTTCAGTGGAGCGAGCAGGAGATGGTAAACCGTCCAAATTATACAGCCAATTACCTTTATCGTGAACACTGGTGCATGGACTAGGCAAGGTAAAGAGGTTAACTACCTCATTATTAATCAACAATTCAAACTCTCGTGGACCATGGTTTCCAATTAATCTTCTGTTGAAACAAAAACTGAGATCCATTGGTCGGATACCTCCGTAAGGATGGCAACTCAACAGTGGTTGCCGCAGACCCAAAGCATTTGCTATCATTGTTACCATTCCTCCCATCACGATGGGCATATTATCATCTTGAAGCATTTTCTCAATGGTAACTAATAGAAAAGCGACACTGTTCACGGGCCGATTCTGTACAGCACAAAGCATAATAAACAGCTCATCTCGAGAAACAATAGTGTTATTCTGTTCCTTTCCAAACAGGGTATGTGACAGAATATGGTGAAAATAGCGGAACGCCGGATTATGAATATAATCCGCATGTGGCTCAGGATGCTCAAAGCTACTCAACCCAGTCAATGATTCCCAGAATATGTCGAGCTCGCGGTAATCAAACAATTCTTCCTGCTTTGATGTAAAAGTATCAAATCCATCTGGGAATCCCAGCAAAGCAGAAAAGTCATGAAGATTATACCTATACTCCATTCCAAATAGCCTAAAGAAGATAAGACCTCTCCTCAGGCCCTTCCCATAATGTGGGAGGTAGTTAAAAGAGCTCAGAAATTCCAGAGTCAATTTGCGGTAGGTACTGAACCGCCTCAACATATGAGCAGCTTCCCATCCAATTTGATTCAGCAGAAACAAAACACTATCATGAATTCCCAAAGTAGTCATAGCAAAAAGATCAGGATAATATGTCAGGGACATATTCCTTGCAGCTAATAAATTGTATCTGCCTCTTTGGCCTCTTCCTCTGAAAGCTATTTCCATAGTATCTTCCATTGTTAGTTGGTCAGCTTAATTTTTATATTAATTAAGCTAGCCTGAAATTAATTAGATACAGGAAATTTAATCAGATTTTTGGCCAGATGCCGAAAAGAAGAAAATAAGAATAAGCATAATAGTGATAGAATGAAGAAGAAATATAGATGAAATAGAATATTAGAGAAGATATGTGTATAAGTGATTATGAATGAGAGAAATAAAGAGAAAAATAAGAAGAATAATAATAGTAAGAATAATAATAAGAATAATAAAACAAGAAGGTAAATATAATAATTAATCATAAAAAGGTGGGTTGTCTCCCACTAAGCGCTTTGTTTTATGTCGTAAGCTCGACAAATAAAATCAAAGTTTTAAATTTCTAATTGAGCAGGTGGCTCTATTAAAGTTATTTCTTGAAAGTAATCGTTACTCTCTGCGCTGTGATATGGTTTTAAACGTTGTCCATTAACTATAAAGGGTTCGGAAATCTTTCCTTTGATTTCGACCGCTCCGTTAATAAACGTGTTTGTTATTGTGAACGGACCAGACCATCTGCTGCGTAGTTTTCCAGGAAATAATTTTAATCTTGAATTAAACAGTAGTACGATATCACCTATTTTAAAATGTTTTCTATTTATTCTTTTGTCGTGCCATGTTTTCGTTCGTTCTTTATAAATCTTGGCGTTCTCATACACATCTTGTCTCAATTCCTCTAATTCGTTTATATCAAGGATGCGCTTCTCGCTTGCGGTTGTGTAATTCAAGTTTATATTTTTAATAGCCCAATAGGCCTTGTGTTCTAATTCAACCGGCAAATGGCAAGATTTTCCATAGATGAGCTTAAACGGGGTGGTTCCTATTGGTGTCTTAAATGCGGTCCTATATGCCCATAGAGCTTCAGATAGTTTTGAGGACCAATCCTTTCTCGAAGTTGCTACAGTCTTCTCTAATATTTGCTTGATTTCGCGATTAGAGACTTCCACTTGTCCACTCGTTTGTGGATGATAGGGTGTAGCTACTCGATGTCGGACACCGTATTTCCTTAGGAGTTTTTCGAATATCTTAGAAATAAAATGAGAACCTCCATCGCTTATTACTAATCTTGGTATACCGAATCTCGGAAATATCACGTTTTTGAAGAGCCTTAATACAACTCGGGTATCGTTTGTTGGAGAAGCTATAGCTTCTATCCATTTGGATACATAGTCAACTGCCAAGAGTATGTATTTGTTACCAAAAGATGACGGGAATGGTCCCATAAAGTCTATACCCCATACATCGAAAATCTCTACTTCCAGAATGCCTTTCTGTGGCATCTCGTTGCGTCTTGAAATGTTACCAGTGCGTTGGCACCGGTCGCACTTAGTGACTGCGGTATGAACATCTTTCCATAGTGTTGGCCAATAAAGACCTGATTGTAGGATTTTCGTACATGTTTTAGAAGTACTCGTGTGTCCTCCGTATGGTGCGGAGTGGCAATGTTTAATCACGCTTTCGACTTCTTCTTCGGGTACGCAACGACGGAAAATTCCATCGGGTCCTCTTTTGAATAACAAAGGTTCGTCCCAGTAATATTGTTTGAGATCGTGAAAGAATTTTTTCTTTTGTTGGTACGTTAACTCTGGTGGTAATACACCGGCAGCTAGATAATTTACAAAATCTGCATACCAAGGGACAGATGAGATTGCTAAGGTTGTTTCAGAATAGTTTTGAGATTCACTTGCTTCGAAGTGGGCGATTAATTTATCATATTGAGATTCGTCATTGATTGGAATTCGTTCTTGTTTTAGATTTTCGATTCTTGATAGATGATCGACCACTACGTTTTCAGTTCCTTTTTTATCCTTGATTTCTAAATCAAATTCTTGTAGCAACAAGATCCATCTTAGTAGTCTAGGTTTAGCGTCCTTTTTGGTTAGGAGATATCTAATGGCAGCGTGGTCAGTATAAATTATTATCTTAGCTCCTACTAAATAAGATCGGAATTTATCGAGTGCGAAGACTACAGCCAAGAGTTCCTTTTCGGTTGTTGCATAATTCATTTGCGCTTCATCTAGGGTTCTACTAGCGTAATATATGACGTGTAATTTTTTATCTTTTCTTTGTCCTAGGACTGCTCCTACGGCATAGTCACTTGCGTCACACATTATCTCAAATGGTTCACTCCAATCTGGGGTCTTCATGATTGGCGCAGTAATTAATGCTTTCTTTAATGATTGAAAGGCTTCAAGGCATTTTTCGTTAAATATGAATTCAGCATCTTTCATTAAGAGTTCTGTTAATGGCTTAGAAATTTTAGAGAAATCTTTAATAAAACGTCGGTAAAAACCGGCGTGTCCTAAGAAACTTCTTATTTCTCTGACAGTTCTAGGGGGTTGAAGGTTTTCGATAACTTCTATCTTGGCCTTGTCTACTTCGATTCCCCTATTAGATATAATATGTCCTAACACAATACCTTCTTGAACCATAAAATGGCATTTTTCCCAATTTAATACTAAGTTTACCTTTACACATCTTTCTAATACTTTTTCTAAGTTTGCAAGACATCCTTCAAAGCTACGTCCGCAGACGGAGAAGTCGTCCATGAATACCTCCATAATATTATCAAGAAAGTCTGCGAAGATTGCCATCATGCATCTTTGAAAAGTTGCAGGTGCATTGCATAAGCCAAAAGGCATTCTTCGATATGCGAAGGTTCCGAATGGACAGGTGAAGGTAGTCTTTTCTTGGTCATCGGGGTGTATCGGTATTTGAAAGAATCCGGAGTAACCGTCCAAGTAACAGAAATATGAGTGTCTGGCTAGACGCTCCAGCATTTGATCAATGAATGGTAAAGGGAAATGATCCTTCCGGGTGGCTTTGTTAAGTTTCCTATAATCAATGCACATCCTCCATCCTGATTCGATTCGCTTTGTTATGGTTTCTCCTTTGTCGTTTTCGATTACCGTTACGCCTCCTTTCTTGGGGACTACATGAACGGGGCTTACCCATTTACTATCAGATATTGGATAAATGATGCCTGCTTCTAACAATTTTAATATCTCTTTCTTTACTACTTAACTCATTATAGGATTAAGTCTTCTTTGGTGTTCTCTAGAGGTTTTACTATCTTCCTCTAGCATTATGCGATGCATACAGATGGAAGGACTTATTCCTTTAAGATCAGTCAAATTGTATCCTAAAGCAGTTGGATATTTCCTCAGTATATGTAGTAATTTTTCAGTCTCGATTTTTCCTAGATTTGCGTTGATTATTACTGGTCGTTCGAATTCTGGGTCTAAGAATTCGTATCTCAGGTTTTTGGGTAACGTTTTGAGTTCAATGGTTGGTTTGTGTAAACCTTGTGTAGGATCGGGTGTTATTGCTAAGCACTCATCTAAGGTTTTATCTGGATGATCTTCTGCTTCTTTTATACATTCGTCTATCATATCCATAAAGTAGCAGTTGTCATCTATGGCTGGTGCTTTTAGAAATTTGGAAAGAATGAATTCAATCTTTTCTTCGCCTACCTCAAAGGTGAGTTTTCCTTTTTTAACGTCTATAATGGCACCGGCAGTTGCTAGGAAGGGTCTTCCTAGAATGATAGGTGTGTTCGTATCTTCCTTAATATCCATTATTATAAAGTCGGTTGGGATGTAGAATTGACCTATTCGAACGGGGACGTTTTCAAGTACTCCTATGGGGTATTTGACAGAACGATCTGCTAACTGAACAGACATTTTAGTTGGTCTCAACTCTCCCATTTCGAGTTTCTTACTGATGGATAAATGCATTACACTGATGCTTGCTCCTAAATCACATAAAGCTTTGTCTATGACGAATTTTCCTATTACACATGGTATAGAAAAACTACCAGGGTCTTTCAGTTTAGGTGGCATCTTATTTTGGATTATTGCGCTGCATTCAACTGTAAGAGTAACTGTTTCATTTTCTTCTAACTTTTTCTTATTAGATAGAATTTCTTTTAAGAATTTAGCATATGAGGGCATTTGTGTTATCGCTTCAGTGAAAGGAATTGTTACGTTTAATTGCTTGATAAGTTCTACAAATTTCTTAAATTGCCATATGTCTTTTGTTTTAACTAGTCTTTGAGGGTAAGGAATAGGTGGTTTATAGGGAGGTGGAGGTACATAAGGTTTTTCTTGTTCTATTGTTTCTCCATCTTCCTTTCTTTTAGGTTCGTTATCCTCTTCGGCTTGGTTTTCAGAGTTTTGGTGCATGGCCGGGTTTTTGGTTCTTGGATCTAATGGTTCTTCTATTTCTTTACCGCTTCGTAATATAATTGCGTGAGCTTGTCCTTTCGGATTAGGTTGTGGTTGTCCAGGGAAAGTACCGGCTGGTGCGGCAGCAGGCGCTTGTTGTTGAGCCACTTGTGAGATTTGAGTTTCTAACATTTTATTGTGAGTGGCTAAGGCATCTATTTTGTTCGATAGTTGCTTAATTTGCTCGTCAGTGTGTATGTCTCGGTTTAGGAATTCTTTGTTAGTTTGCGCTTGGCTTGCTATAAAGTTTTCCATCATTATTTCGAGATTAGATTTCCTAGGTGCGCTCGGTGCGGCAGAAGGTGCCTTTTGATATCCAGGTGGAGCAATTTGCGCTTGAACAGGTGCGTTCAATGCGTTATTATTCTTGTAGGAAAAATTTGGGTGATTCCTCCAACCTGGGTTGTATGTATTTGAATAAGGGTTTCCCTGAGCGTAGTTTATATGGTCAGTCGGAGTACCTAACAGAAATTGACATTCGGCGGGAGTGTGACCAGATGTTTCGCATATTTCGCAGTCAGGAGTCACTGCAGCTACGGTAGCTGCAGGAGTTAACGTAAGGTTTTCTATTTTCTGAGTTAGTGCGTCTACCTTAGCGTTTACTTGATCTAGGCTACTAATTTCGTACATTCCTCCTTTCGTCGGAGGTTTTTCAATGGAAGCTCTCTCGCTTCCCCACTGGTAGTGGTTTTGGGCCATATTATCTATCAGTTCGTAGGCTTGTACATAAGGTTTCTCCATTAGCGCACCACCAGCAGCAGCGTCGATTGTTAATCTCGTGTTGTACAAAAGACCATTGTAGAAAGTATGTATCACTAACCATTCCTCCAGACCATGATGTGGACAGAGTCTTATCATGTCTTTATATCGTTCCCATGCTTCAAATAAAGACTCAGTGTCTTTCTGTCTAAATTCGTTGATTTGAGCTCGAAGCATAGCCGTTTTGCTTGGTGGAAAATATCGGGTTAGGAAAACTTTCTTTAATTCATCCCACGTAGTGATTGAATTAGAAGGTAGAGATTGGAGCCAGGCTCTAGCTCTATCTCTAAGGGAAAAAGGAAATAATCGTAAACGAATAGCTTCCGTGCTGACCCCATTAGCTTTTACGGTATCTGCATATTGTAGGAATACGGATAAATGCAGGTTCGGATCGTCAGTTGGATTTCCAGAAAACTGGTTTTGTTGAACTGCAGATAACAGCGAAGGTTTCAGCTCGAAGTTGTTTGCCTCGATTGCCGGAGCGGCAATACTGTTATGAGGTTCGTCTTGAGAAGGGATTGCGTAAGATTTTAGAGGTCGTGGCGCAGCCATCTCAGCTCGTCTAAGATCAGTTATATTAGGGATATTCGTCGGGGGTAAATTGTTTAGTAGACGATATTCCTGAATTCGGCGTCTCAATCGAAGATAACGCTCGATGTCGTTGATTTGTAGATGCAAAGGTTCGCCTTGAGAGCGAGTGTTTGGCATACAAATCAGAAAGAGATGAAAAGAAGAAGGCCTTAGTCTCTACGATGTAACTAAAAGAGTTACGATATCGACTTAAATAGTCCCCGGCAACGGCGCCAAAAACTTGATCGCGACTTTGTATGTCTATAAATCTGGAGACTGCAAGTGCACAGTCCTATCGCGTAGTCTTAAAAGATATTGAATCCACAGGGACTATGAATCGATCTACCGTAATTTTGGTTACTGGGTAAAGCTAAGGCTAATATTAATTTAATTGACGAAAGGGATCTAATTACTAAATTTAGTTATAAAATTTTTAATTATAAATACCGGTATGTATTTCACCTAAATTTTGGGTTCCGAATTTCCACTGGCCTTTACTTAAATTGGTCAAAAATTATCTTTACGCAAACTTTATTTGTCTAAAAACCTTCCCCTCACACTTCCGTTCTATTAGTTCAGGTTATACGATTAATACCCTAACGTGTGCTTCCGTCACTCCGCCGGATTCAAAAGTAATTTTTGAAAACAGAATAAAATTTAATTGTTTTTAAAATGCTTCCGCCTCTTTAAAAACAATGCCTAATAATCACTATCTGGTTTTAGCCTCAAACTTCCGTTTTATTAGTAAAAATCTTAATCAATTTTAAAACCTCAAACTTCCGTTCTATTGATTTATAAAATCTTAAACAATTCAATTGAATATTAAAACCATGAAAGAAGTTTCTTTTACAAAATAATTTTAAGCCAGTTTATTTCGGATCCCGTTATTTGGTTAATTTACATACCGATATTTAATCGGTTTAGCCAGACATGTTTATTAAATTAAATACACATAGATAATTAAATTGCGAACGATTATATAAATTCATATCCATAATAACAAACATGTAATAATAATAAATAAATAAAAGCGATTAAATTAAAAACCTGGAAATGTAGAAAACTTCAATAACTTCAATTAAATGCGTTCTTCAAAAACCTTGGAGTATTCCACCACAAGCCGGTTGGATCTACTCGTCGAATCTTGAATTTAATAATAACAAGAAAGTAAAAATACCGGATCTAACGTAAGGTTAAATCGGATAAAATTGCACAACAATTTCCGGTGTAGAAATCGTTGTACGAAAAATAAAGGCAGAAAACTGGAGAAGAAAAGAAATAAAAACAATGCGATGAAATAAAAAAAATAAAGAAAAAGAGCAGAACAAAAATTAAAATGGAAGGAAATTTGCTCTGCTGAAAGTAGTATGATCTTGCAAGAATTCTCCGACCCTTGGGATTTTGCTTTCGCTTCTATTTATAATGCTTGTAAAATAATTGTATCCCAAAAGGTCAATCCACGTAAAACTGAATATCCAAAAAAATATTGATAGTGGACTTTGTTGCATAACGTGCACGGAAATATAGCAAAAGTAGGTTTCTTCATTGACTTGGGACCGGTCGTTCCGTGTGAGGAGGAAATGGCATGAGAATAGGAAAGGGCAGGGAACGGTCGTTCCACTCAGCTGAAGTGGTCCGGACCGGTCATTCCCCTTAGTGGGCCGGTCGGTCCCTTCAAGCTGAAGTGGGGAACGTGCGTTCCCTTGGGCCTTTGTACGTACATTCTTCTTTTGGGCCTTGCAATTTCATTCTTTTCACCCCCTTTTACTAATCTGCACCACATTGCTCAATTATCTTTATTTTTGTATTAAATTGCATCTATTTCTTCATTTTTCTTCACATAAGCTTATTTGAGGCAAAATACCTGAAACAAAGAAATACCAGCGTAATATGGAAATAAAATAAAATAAATTAAATAAAAAACATGAATTATTTGCATTAATTAAGTCGATTTATACGATATAAAATCGTGTTATCACTTGTTAATATAAATGATGTTTGATAAAATAAAAAGCACATGAAAATGTGTTGTTTTCTATTAATATCAGGACCATACAATTTAATCGGATTAGAACAGCACGTAAGGAAGCAAATTAATTGTATGTAAATATAATAAATTAGAATCAAAGCAAGCATAGAACAATTTATTCATACAAAACTATACTAGAAATTGAAATACCTGGAGCTGAGTTGTGTAACTTTGTGTTGTATATTGTTGTGATTTCTGATGCAGCAAACTTTGTGATTTCACCTTGCGGTTCTCCTGTGGCAAGCGGTGGTCGTTGTTCTCTCTGCAGATGCTAACGGAGGCGGAGGTCCTGATGAAGAAGTCCTGAAACTGCCCCGGTAGTCCTGAACAAGAAGACGGAGGCAGAGGTCCTGATGACGAATAGAAAAGTGGTAGTCTTGGTCGTGAAGAAAATCTGCTCGTAGATGCTAACGGAGGCAGAGCTCTGATTTAGGGTTTTCATGATATCGTGAAGAACAATAGAAAAGTGATGATACGAATTTTTGATATTTATTATAAAACTACCTACGAAAGCGCTTTCTAAAGGTCGCCTATAACTGCGTTTTTTAATGTAAAAACGCTTTCGTAGCATATCCTATAGCAGCGCTTTCGTAGCATATCCTATAGCAGCGCTTTCTAAAGGCCAGCTTTAGCAGCGCTTTGGAAAAGCGCTTTCTAAGGCTAACCTTTAGCAGCACTTTTGAAAAACACTTTCTTAAGGTACCCTCTGAAAGGCACCCTTTAACAGCGCTTCCCAAAAACCGCTTTCTAAGGGTGACCTTTAGCAGCACTTTTGAAAAGCGCTTTCTTAAGGCACCCTTTGAAAGCACTTTTTTTAAGCGATTTTCTTTTAAAAACCTACAACAACGTTTTTTCCTAAAAACGCTTTCGTATATGTGCTGCTAAAACTTATTTTTGACGTAGTAATTTATTTTGATTTAGTCTTTAATAGTTTCTATTTTCTAGCTAAGTTTTAGGATAGTTAGTTTATGTAATCAAATATATATTAGCTTTTCTATTATTCAATAAGTCTGTTATCAGTTTTCTAACATAAATTACTAGACATTCGAAATAATTTGTAATTTTAGTATTGACCATTTGATAAATTATGAAATATATTTATATAATTTAGTGAGGCTTATTGTGTATATTTAAAATTTATTTTGATCAAAATATAAAATGAAAGTTAAATGTAAATCATGTATTTCCTCCGTTCTTTTTTAATTGTTATATTTATTAAAAAAATTGTTTATATTTAATTGTCATTTTATAGATATAAGATCTATTATATTTTTACTTTTTAATTGACACATTAAATAATAAATGTTTAAGAAAGAAAAATAATAGGCTGAATAAAGATAAGAATGAAGATAAATTAGGAAAAATAAATAACTATATATATATATATATATATATATATATATATATATATATATATATATATATATATATATATATATATATATATATATATATATATATATATATATATATATATATATATATATATATATATATATATATATATATATATATATATATATAAGGAAAACTATTTTGGCCCATTTTTCTTGCTTCTATTAGTTCTCTTTTTATTTTGAACGAAGTTGAATTTTTTGAAAAAAACATAAGACTCGTATCAAGTAGTTAGTCAAAACTTCTACAAGGTCTAAACTTTTTTTTTTTTGGTATTAAGGTCTAAACCATTTTAAGCTAATAGAAAAATCAGCCAAATCATTAATATGCTAATGAAGTGTATTTAAAGTCAGCCCAAATTTCACTTCTTTTCATCATTTGTGGTTGAACTTAAATTTGACCAGACGAGACAAACTATCCACCTCCAAATTTGGTGTCACTAACAAACATAAATTCAATTTAATTTTAAAATCAACTTGATAAATTAATTATTGTATCTCCCCCAACTAGTACTTGATGGATAAGTTTAGTTGCCTAAATCGATGACGTGTGTGTGTTGTAGTTTAGTGACGTAACTTATGAACATAACATGTAGTACAACAACCTAAATGTAATGATTATATGTTAATGCAAATGATTTCAAAATTTCACCACTATGCATATGCTCTTAATCTCTCCATCGTTAATGTGTCGTCTATTACATACAATAGAGTTGGACAAAAAATCGAACCGAATGTATCAAAAAAAACTGAAATAATAGTGTTATGAATTGTTTAGAGTTGATAAAGAATTAAACTAATTCGAAAATAGTTTAAAATTTGATTCGAAAATTAAATTATTGAACTAGGTTCATGAATCAAATGAGTTGAATATGAGTTAAAAATTAAATTTATTAATTATATGAGTTAAAAACTAAATTTATTAACTAAACGAGCTGAACTTGAACTATACATAATTCGATTCGTTAGGTTCATGAGTCAATTCGATTAT